>CM062278.1:30841109-30921109 GCA_031216635.1 Dissostichus eleginoides
AAGAGTCCTCTCCTGCTGATGTTCAGGTGTATATCAGTATGTAGTGTCTCTACTTTAAAGAGTCCTCTCCTGCTGATGTTCAGGTGTATATCAGTATGTAGTGTCTCTACTGGGACATGTCTCCATGCTTTAATGTTCAAAAAGGTAATAATAGTCATCTTAATCTGAAACCTGCATCAAATACACCGGAAATAAAATACAATAGAATAATCATTTAAATATGTTTGTCAAACAACATGTAGAGTGGGAAGTAAATACAAACAATTGAGATGTTGTACCAAACCACAATCCACACACACACGCTTATAAACAGAGTTATTGTTCGTCAGCTGCGGCACAAAGTCTGTTTGTTGAGGATAAGCTCTGCAGAGAGAATCTGAATAAATCTCCATCTGTGTGTGTGTGTGTGTGTGTGTGTGTGTGTGTGTGTGTGTGTGTGTGTGTGTGTGTGTGTGTGTGTGTAACGGCCGACACCATGCACAACAGACAGTGTATTCACAGGATCAACAGACAGCTGTGGCTCTGCAGCACAACAAGCCTTTCATTCACAGATCACAGATCAGCAGCAGGGGGCGACAGAGAGCCGAGTCTCTTTGTGCCGATGTTAAACTTCCTGTTGTCCTCCTGTCAAATCTGACCCGCTCCCAAAACGTTTTTATGTTAGGATAAAGGTTTGTTTTATGTCGGTGCCAGAAACACAACATGTTGGCTTGTATACTACGTGTTTCCACGAGAAAAGAATCAAGATCTCTTTCATTTGATTTTGTGTTTATTCTAATTTATAGCATTTCTGGTCAGTTTTTTGTACTCAGATATTAGGTTTGATTTTGTGTAATTGAGATCTATTGACCATACATTTCAAAAAGAAGAGTAACACGTGTGGTACTAAGTAGGAATAAAGTTGCCTTAAAAGGTGTAACTCAGATTTGGGTGATCATTTATACTATATGCTTTAAAAATAGTAAATAGTCAAAGTGGGAGGAGAAAAGTTGAAAGGAAGACAGCACAAGGCAGCCGGATGAAGTCATGTGACGCACTGGTGAAATACATGTGATTTTAACACCAAACCTCAGCAGATAAAGCTTCACCGTGACGAGACAGAGTAGAAAGAGTGGGCTTACATTCTGTCTACTACATGTGTACTACATTTAGATTCAAATATGCAGAAGTGTAGTATTCACAATAAGATGCAGAGAGAGCAACCTGCAGAAATGAGCCTTAAAGGAAGTCATTTAGGCTGACGATAAGTATTACTACACATGTGAACAACCCTCACATCACCAAATCTACTTATTTATCACCGCAATAAACCGTATTTAATTGTGTCTTAATGTACATTATTTAATTTCACATTCTGTTCTTGTACATATCATATTCTATGTACATGTATATAGACTTCTTGCACTATTTTATTATATATGTTGCATTGTTGGAGGAGCTCAGGACAGAAGAGTTTCGTTGCCATTTCTTCACTGAAGCTGCTGAGCATATGATGATAACACCTTTGAATCACAGCGGAGCAGTTTGAGGAGGAAACACCAACAGAAGGGACAGCTCTGTGGTTGGAGTTAAACTGGAGGAGAAAGCTGGACTCTATCTTCACCCTCTTCATGCAAAGATATTGAAGACGAGGAGTCAAAGAGCCAGAGAATCATATCTCCTCGGACACTCCTTTGAACCAGAAGCCATCAGGCTGGAGACCCCATGGTCAACATGCCACTTTACCCTAATTCCCTCCTGAGGATATTGTCCGCAGCGTTGATGTATTACATGTCTGATATATGTCATGGAAAGCGCTTTGAGCATGTAATGAATTATTATTAACCATGAAACCTATGTGAAAAACCCTGCACTGTGTATGTATACAACTAGCTTCACTCGTATCTGTATATATGTACATCTGACCAGTGTTTGACCTCATTGCACATGTTTTATTCAGACTGCTGCATGTTAGTGTTCTTATTATCCTTGTGTGAACTCTAATCTATACTCTCCTGTGTTTCACTCTGCTGCTGCTTCAGCGCCTACAGGGGTCCATAAAGGTTTATTCTATCTCACATGATCACCATCACAGTCAGGATGAACGCCTCAGAGATATTTCCTGAATTCAAAGGAAACCGTTTGAAAGCCAGCTCTCCTCCTCCTCCTCCTCCTCAGTTTAGTGTCTGACGTGTCAAAGCTGAACAACATCTGGTCCACTCCTGTCATCAATCATCTGGCTCTGTCATGTGATCAGACACTCTGCTGTTAGCATTGTTAGCATTGTTAGCATCGTCTGCTCCCTACACTACACAGAGGTCAGAGGTCAACCCTGGGTCAGGATCAGGAGATGGTGTGGATCTTCATCATGTGGTTCTTCATCCTCATCATGTGTAGAAACGAGATTTCACTGTTTGTCTCGAATCCAAACAGAGAGAGGGAAGACGCTGCTGTGTGTGTGTGTGTGTGTGTGTGTGTGTGTGTGTGTGTGTGTGTGTGTGTGTGTGTGTCAATGATACAATCTGCTCTAGATGACAGGAGAGGAAAAGCTGTGTGTGTTTAAGTGTGTCACTGATGGCAGAGAAATTATACTACGCAGTAAGAGAGGGGGATAGAGGGTTGAATTGTGTGTGTGTGTGTGTGTGTGTGTGTGTGTGTGTAGATAGAATCGGGGGGATGAAACCCTCTTTAATGGTCACACATGCAGAGCACACAGCACACAGTGACATTTGTTCTCTGCATTTAACCCATCCTAGTACCAGGAGTCTAGCACTAGTGTGTGTGTGTGTGTGTGTGTGTGTGTGGGGTGGGTGTGTTGTGTGTGTGTGTGTGTGTGTGTGTGTCCTCAGCTGCAGCAGGCAGTGTTTGCAAGTTGCCTGGCGACCAAATAAACTCACATACAAACACAATCTTTTTTACAGCCTTATTGTTGTGTATATTGTAAACAGACGCAGGCTAACAGCATTAGCCTCTGCAGCCAATGACACACACACACACACACACACACACACACACACACACACACACACACACACACACACACACACACACACACACACACACACACACACACACACACACACACACACACACACACACCAATCAGACGTCACTGTGTGTTCAGGCTTTAAAGAGACAGGTTGGATGGTTCAAAGTGGGGGCGTATGAGGTTACAACAAACAGTGTTTTCCCCACAGTAGAGCGCGGTTAGCACATGGCAGTTTGGAGGAAAAGCTCCTTTAACACAGGCACTGCAACCCTGAAATTACATAGTCTTTATCCAAGAAGAGCGTCTATATTACAGTAAATTAAATGACATTGAGCTGAGGCTAAAGCGACTTTAAACAGATGCACTCCAACTCAAAGCAGCATGAATTCTGCAGATACATTTGTTTAAAATAAGCCAGATTTAAGAAGCCATTTTAAGACTAAACCCATGTTGGCATCTGAGCTCTACCGTTAACCCCACATTTCATGACTGGTGCTGGCAATGTGATTTAAGAGCCATTCCCCAGGTTATTAGCAGTTTTATTTTTCTCTCCACAACCATATGGTGGCCCCCCAAGTAGAAAAACCTTTAATTATTATCGAAAAAAATGATGTTTTCTGACATATTTGAGTTTCAAATCCACCAAACACTTGAAGAGCTTCAACTTTGTGTCTCTTAACACCCTCCAGTTGTGTGAGTGTGTAAGTGTGTGTGTGTGAGTGAGTGAGTGAGTGAGTGAGTGAGTGAGTGAGTGAGTGAGTGAGTGAGTGAGTGAGTGAGTGAGTGAGTGAGTGTGTGTGAGTGAGTGAGAGAGTGTGTGTGTGTGAGTGAGTGAGTGAGTGAGTGAGTGAGTGAGTGAGTGAGTGAGTGAGTGAGTGAGTGAGTGAGTGAGTGAGTGAGTGATTGAGTGAGTGAGTGAGTGTGTGTGTGTGTGTGCTGACCTCCTGTGAGCACGGTGTGGATTCGGGGTCTGAAGTCGGGTCCTCCTCTCTGGTTGGTGGTTTGCCAAACAGACGCCACCCTGTTGCATTGTGGGACGCCGCCTTGGGCTCTTTGGCTTTCCTAGAAAACAGGCTCCTGAAGAGAGACGGAAACAAAGGGGTTAACAAATACTGCTGATTATAATAAACTAAAACCATTTAGAATTTTAATTGGTTAGATATTACAAAAAGACTATTGTAACAATCAGAGCTTTGTATTATGTTTCCCTCTAGCCTCTGAAATGTGAAGTTATTCACGTCAGACTCAAAGAGCTGACGGAAAATTATTCAGTTCCTCAAAAACTAATGAAAAGCCATAAAAAGTGATGAGTCCCTCCTCCTCATCGTCAGCCTGACCACACACTGCAGCTGCTGCACTTTCTATCAAAAAGCTGCTAAATCCACACACACACACACACACACACACACACACACACACACACACACACACACACACACACACACACACACACACACACACACACACACACACACACACACACACACACACACACACACACACACACACACACACACACACACACACACACGTAGACAGAAAAGCAAATATTATTCTCCTCTCTGCAGGCTCCACTTTCTTCCCTGTGAAGTGTGTGTGTGTGTGTGTGTGTGTGTGTCTTCAAGTATCAAAAGCTAGCTCTTTAACCCAAGGAATAAAGACTGTAATCAAGTTTAGAAGCTAACTGGTTTTGTTATTTGTGCTTTCCACTCTGACCTGAGCCCAAGGTCATCTGTTATGTGAACTTGATTTATATTCAGATTATTTTGTATTCCTTTCAATCAAAAGGTGTGTTTTTGCAGTGGATACACCTCTGTGGATAAGTCAACTGTGTGTGTTTACTTGCAATTACTAACACACACACTAAATCATGAGAATGTATGAACTGTTTTTTGGTTTGGGTAAAACCGTTAATTTGAAGCGTAGCTAAAGCATGAAGTAGAAAGGGTTTTCTTACTTCTTGTAGTTGAGCTTCTTGAGCAACACCTCAAATAGAAAAGAGGAAGTGTTTTCTTCACTTTTAGTTGAACCAGCTGGAGGGAGCTTCTGTTAAAGAGGCCCTGTTCCTCTTTTTGGGTTTCCCTCTCCTCAAGGTTTGAGTGCATGTCAATGGTCTGCTAAGACTAAAATCCCTGTGTTTACTTCCAGAGGGAGAGCAGAGACACTACGTTCTGATATACACCTGAACATCAGCAGGAGAGGACTCTTTAAAGTAGAGACACTACATACTGATATACACCTGAACATCAGCAGGAGAGGACTCTTTAAAGTAGAGACACTACATACTGATATACACCTGACATCAGCAGGAGAGGACTCTTTAAAGTAGAGACACTACATACTGATATACACCTGAACATCAGCAGGAGAGGACTCTTTAAAGTAGAGACACTACATACTGATATACACCTGAACATCAGCAGGAGAGGACTCTTTAAAGTAGAGACACTACATACTGATATACACCTGAACATCAGCAGGAGAGGACTTTTTAAAGTAGAGACACTATACTGATATACACCTGAACATCAGCAGGAGAGGACTCTTTAAAGTAGAGACACTACATACTGATATACACCTGAACATCAGCAGGAGAGGACTCTTTAAAGTAGAGACACTACGTACTGATATACACCTGAACATCAGCAGGAGAGGACTCTTTAAAGTAGAGACACTACATACTGATATACACCTGAACATCAGCAGGAGAGGACTCTTTAAAGTAGAGACACTACACACTGATATACACCTGAACATCAGCAGGAGAGGACTCTTTAAAGTAGAGACACTACATACTGATATACACCTGAACATCAGCAGGAGAGGACTCTTTAAAGTAGAGACACTACATACTGATATACACCTGAACATCAGCAGGAGAGGACTCTTTAAAGTAGAGACACTACATACTGATATACACCTGAACATCAGCAGGAGAGGACTCTTTAAAGTAGAGACACTCACACTGAACAGGATCAGTACAGACAGACACTATTAATACTCCAGCGTGTGAATAATGAAACACAGGGTTTCTCTTTGTGTTTTACTCAGATCAGAGCAGCCTTGTTCTCCTTGTTCTCCTTGTTCTCCTTGTTCTCCTGAACACAACACCTGTAGCTGAAATTCAAACAGGCTCTAACACGGCTCGTGTTCTGTTTATCAGAGCGTTAATGTCATGTGACAGACACAGTGTGATAGCATCTAATCTAATTCCCTGAGTGCAGTGCACAGGATGCCTGTGTGTGTAAATAATTAACCCGCAGGTGCTTAGAGATCATTAAATCCCCGAGCATGAAGCGTGTGGAAACTAATGGAAATACACAAAGAGGGTAAGGGGGAGTAGCAATTCAAATAATCCCTATAAGGTCATACACATTTAGAAAAAGAGACTATTACTATAATTACTTTATATGAAAATGGTATCAAACAGAGCGTCAGACGGCAGAGACAGCTTGGTTTTTACCGAGCTACGACGTCACGTTGTTGTTTACGTCAGGAGACATCTTGTTTCGGGCGTCATGTTCTCGAGATAATTTATATATCTTATAAACAACATCAGAGACACAGAAGTCATACTATATCTTTCTAGAAACACCCCTGATTCTTATAAGCAATTACAGCCACTGCTTTAGATCAAACCTGAACCCAGTTTGTACTTTATAAGAATCTGCTGAACTTTTGAGATTTCCTTCTTCCCTTTGTTTTATATCATATTAATAGCTCTGGGTTTTGGACTGACACAACAACATTTATATTAAATATAATAAAACGAAACCTTGAGAGGATCATAAACTGGGAAGAAAAGCCACAAAATGTCGGCACATCGTGAGAAAACCGCTGTGAATGTTTTTGTTTTGCAGCTTCGGGCCGATAGTTGTAGTTTAAATGAATTCCTGATGGTTTGTTTCTGCCCTGACCCTGACCCTGACCCTGAGAGAGAGAGAGAGAGAGAGAGAGAGAGAGAGAGAGAGAGAGAGAGAGAGAGAGAGAGAACAGAGAGACAGAGAAGAGAGAGAGACAGAGAGAGAGACAGAGAGAGATAGAGACAGAGAGACAGAGACAGAGAGAGAGAGAGAGAGACAGAGAGAGAGAGAGAGAGACAGAGAGAGAGACAGAGAGACAGAGAGAGAGAGGTTGTAGTTTAAATGAATTCCTGATGGTTTGTTTCTGCCCTGACCCTGAGAGAGAGAGAGAGAGAGAGAGAGAGAGAGAGAGAGAGAGAGAGAGAGAGAGAGAGACAGAGACAGAGAGAGAGAGAGAAGTTGTAGTTTAAATTAATTCCTGATGGTTTGTTTCTGCCCTGACCCTGAGAGAGAGAGAGAGAGAGAGAGGAGAGAGAGAGAGAGAGAGGTTGTAGTTTAAATGAATTCCTGATGGTTTGTTTCTGCCCTGACCCTGAGAGAGAGAGAGAGAGAGAGAGAGAGAGAGAGGGAGAGAGAGAGAGAGAGAGAGACAGAGAGAGAGAGAAAGAGAGAGAGACAGAGACAGAGAGAGAGACAGAGAGAGAGAGAGACAGAGAGAGAGAGAGAGAGAGAGAGAGAGAGAGACAGAGAGACAGAGAGAGAGAGAGAGAGAGACAGAGAGAGAGAGAGAGAGAGAGAGAGAGTTTACAGCGTGGCTGTTTTCTTCTCAACGTTCCTCCAGTCTGTCTGGATTTCCTCGGAGACGCCGTGACATTCTACGCCAGCTGCTGAGGCTCGCGTCCAAAACTAAAACCAGACGGAGATTTAACAAACACAAACGTTCCTACACTGCTTCAGGAATCAGAACACAGAGCAACAACAGCTCGTAAGCAATGGGGTGTCACAGTAGAGACACTAAATACTAATATCATTAGATTAGAAGCATTTATTGTCATTATACAAGTACAACGAGAAGAGTAAGGCTACTCCTTTTAAGGTGCCATCAGAACATTCAGAACAGACAACAAAGACACGCAGCATTCGTACAAACATAAAATAATAACACAATAAAGTGCAGGAAATAATTCCATTAGTAGAGTATGGTAATATGTATAACAAAGTATATATAGTGCACAGGTATGGGTTATTGCACAGGGGAGGAAGACTAAGCGGTAATAGTGCAAGAGTTCAGCGCCATGATTTGCTCTATATCACCCTGACATGAGCAGAATAAGTGCTCTTTAAAGTTCACGGCGCCTCAGATATAACACGTTCAGGGAGTGAGAGTTTAATGAGTCGTTCAGGTGGACAGACACAACATGACGGAGGTTAAATGGAGAGAGAGCTGGTGCCTCAGAGTGAGTGTTTCTATAAGCCGGCTGTCTGCACGCTGCACACTGAACGTGATGCAGACGCTAACACACACAGAGGCTGTGAGGAGCAGCTTAGACGCGTCAAACCTCCTCGTTCATCCCTCCATCAGAACAGAACCTGGTTTAAATATGGAGAAACCTCAGTCTCTGCACCACTTGTTGGAAACCGGGACATATTGTGTTCTTCTCTGTCAGCTGGACTGTTCTGATACTTTAAGAGTGAATCTATTCTTCTGCTGCCTGAATCTGCTTCATGGTTTTCACTTTCTTTGCTTCATTTGTTCTGTTTTTCATTCAGCAGGTGAACCTATATGTTCAGAAAATAGTGTGTGAGCTTAACTGTGTGTATTAAACTAAAACGGAGCATTTTCTGTCAGCTCAGAATCCTGCTTTTTTAAACTGTAGTTTGTGCTCATGTGTTTCAGTGTTAGGCTGCTGCCTGAATCTGCTTCATGAAAGAATGGATCCTAATTGCACAGAACAAAACTATGGTGCAATACCGGCCAAAATCACAGGATCCGAAGACAAGTGCTCGTCATCTCAAACATTTCAACATCTGAAGTGTCTTTAGTTTATTTACAGCTGTCTCTGAGGGAATTCCAAAAGATGTATTTGTTATTCTCTCATTTTAAAATCTATAATGATCAAACTGTGTGCATGGATCGAATTGGTTGTGTCCCCAATTGCATCGTGGGTCTTTTTACTGTTTCAGAAAGGATGAAATTGGGGGAGGCTAGCAGCTCAAATGGTTTAGTTTTCATCTTTAATCTAGACTCAAAGGGGCCCCCCCCCCCTTTGAGTCTAGATTAAAGATGAAAACTAAACCACTTGAGGGGGGGGGGGGCGGTTTATGAAGAAGTGGAAATGCTGCCTTTCAGTTGTGTTTCTGCTTTTTCTCGAATCAGGATTGGTAGAAGAACAGGGAAAGTTTCCACTGACTTATTTCCTTTCTCAGTATTTTGCAGAATGGTGAAGTCTACTAACAGTCAGTACTTTTTATTAAAGAGTCCCTATTATTCTGTTTGTGTTGTTCCCTTTCCTGTAGTGCATTATATAGGTTGATGTTTCTCTAAATGGACTCCTTTGTTTACTTCAGCAACATATGGCGCTTTCACACCGCAGTACTTTTCCCACAAAGGTTCATCAGAACTTAGTTCATGAGAACTCTTTAGTTCTCATGAACTAAGAGCAGATCGCGTTCACACCGGAATAAGTCCCTGAGGGACGATTAGGCAAATGAAGCCGCTGACGGCACTTCTTCTTCTTCTGCTTTGGGTTTACTGGCAGGCCGCAAACAACTTCACGGCGTATACTGCCACCCGAAGTCCCCGGCCGGAAGTCCCCGGAGTTGGGGACTGGCTTCAGTAGAAGTGCTAATGCTAATAATGCTAATGCGAGGATAATAAAATGGCGGCTTCACAAAACTTTTTGGGAGTTTTACAGGGCATGGTTTGCATTCCGCCCAGCCAATCAGACATAGGAACCTTTTTCTCCCACGAAAGTCCCTGCTCTCTAGCAGGGACGGAAAAGGGGGTAAAAAGGTTCTGATGAACTCATTTTAGTTCCGGCTCTTTTTGGTGTGAACGCGACATTTCGGAACTATATCGGAACTAAAGTGGGAAAAGTACTGCGGTGTGAACGCACCTATAGTGACATCAGTATAGAACACTCAGGCTTCTATTTGTTAGCGCTCCAACATTGTGTACGTGATGGAGACATGTCCCAGTAGAGACACTACATACTGATATACACCTGAACATCAGCAGGAGAGGACTCTTTAAAGTAGAGACACTACATACTGATATACACCTGAACATCAGCAGGAGAGGACTCTTTAAAGTAGAGACACTACATATGATATACACCTGAACATCAGCAGAGAGGACTCTTTAAAGTAGAGACACTACATACTGATATACACCTGAACATCAGCAGAGAGGACTCTTTAAAGTAGAGACACTACATACTGATATACACCTGAACATCAGCAGGAGAGGGACTCTTTAAAGTAGAGACACTACATACTGATATACACCTGAACATCAGCAGGAGAGGACTCTTTAAAGTAGAGACACTACATACTGATACACCTGAACATCAGCAGAGAGGACTCTTTAAAGTAGAGACACTACATACTGATATACACCTGAACATCAGCAGGAGAGGACTCTTTAAAGTAGAGACACTACATACTGATATACACCTGAACATCAGCAGGAGAGGACTCTTTAAAGTAGAGACACTACATACTGATATACACCTGAACATCAGCAGGAGAGGACTCTTTAAAGTAGAGACACTACATACTGATATACACCTGAACATCAGCAGGAGAGGACTCTTTAAAGTAGAGACACTACATACTGATATACACCTGAACATCAGCAGGAGAGGACTCTTTAAAGTAGAGACACTACATACTGATATACACCTGAACATCAGCAGAGAGGACTCTTTAAAGTAGAGACACTACATACTGATATACACCTGAACATCAGCAGGAGAGGACTCTTTAAAGTAGAGACACTACATACTGATATACACCTGAACATCAGCAGGAGAGCTCTTTAAAGTAGAGACACTACATACTGATATACACCTAACATCAGCAGGAGAGGACTCTTTAAAGTAGAGACACTACATACTGATATACACCTGAACATCAGCAAGAGAGGACTCTTTAAAGTAGAGACACTACATACTGATATACACCTGAACATCAGCAGGAGAGGACTCTTTAAAGTAGAGACACTACATACTGATATACACCTGAACATCAGCAGGAGGACTCTTTAAAGTAGAGACACTACATACTGATATACACCTGAACATCAGCAGGAGAGGACTCTTTAAAGTAGAGACACTACATACTGATATACACCTGAACATCAGCAGGAGAGGACTCTTTAAAGTAGAGACACTACATACTGATATACACCTGAACATGAGCAGGAGAGGACTCTTTAAAGTAGAGACACTACATACTGATATACACCTGAAATTAGCAGAATATGGGCCCTTTAGTTCAAATCTTAAAATGAATATGAGTAAATGAGGTCAGGTTTGCTTGCTGTCATCTCTTTTGTTTACCTAACATTTGTGTTTGTGTGTGATTCAGACACTTTGATTTACCTGGTGAAGAACTCAGCTATGCCGAACCTCTTTGGCATCAGCCTGGATTCTGAGATCTCCGTCTGCTCGGCCAGATTCGGCAGATTATCCGGGGCACTCTGCCTGCGACCCGAGTCCAAGACACTCCGGATGTCTTCCTCGTCTCCAAAATAAAAACCCCCTTCATCATCATCTTCATCATCTGGAGATAAAGGTGTTGCATCACAGCTGAGGGAAACCACCATGTTGGGGTTAGTCCTCAAACTCTGCGGCCTGACGGGTAAACTGAGCTCACTGAAATCCTCCAGGGATAAAGAGGGGGAAGATGGAGGAAGTTCTGCCCCAGATGGTGCACTATCTTCCAGGGGTAAAGAGGGGGAAGATGGAGGAAGTTCTGCCCCAGATGGTGCACTATCTTCCAGGGATAAAGAGGGGGAAGATGGAGGAAGTTTTGCCTCAGATGGTGCACTCTCTTCCAGGGATAAAGAGGGGGAAGATGGAGGAAGTTCTGCCTCAGATGGTGCACTCTCTTCCAGGGATAAAGAGGGGGAAGATGGAGGAAGTTCTGCCCCAGATGGTGCATCCTCCCCTGGGGAAAGAGAGCCTAATGTCCCGGTGCATTCACTTTGGCTGCTAACTCCCAAACCTGCACTGTTTTCCTGCTCTGCCACCAGTTCAATACAAATATTAGTACTGTTTTCATCCTGAAAATCACATGTGTTGTGCAAAAAACCACCATAAGCAACTACCTTCTCCTCCTCCTCTTCCTCCTCCTCACAGTCCACGTTGCAAAAACCCAGGTTAAAGTGAGAGATTTCTGCATCAGGATGACCGCTGTCAACACCCCCGTTTTGCATGTTTGGGGAGGAAGACCCGGTGGAAGAACCGGTAGAAGAACCGCTGTCCTGGGCGAGGTGTTTCCCGGTGTATTGAAGCTGATTTCTGATGTCATGCGAGTCTTCTCCCAGGTTTTCGTCCCGGTTCTCCCCCAGACAGGAAGCCTGGCCCTCCTCTCCTTCCTCTCCTTCAACCTCCTCGGTCATCGGCTCCTCCAGTGACTCCGTGAATCCGTTCAGGACCCCAGAAATCACACCTCTGTCCGGGGGAAGATACTCCAGATCCAACATGATCTCCCGGTTCTGTGTGGCCGGCTTCTCCCCGTTTACATGCCTCCCGTTACCGGTCACGTAAAAAATATGACCCTTCCCGGTTTCCTGACCTCCAATGTATCCCCCTCCGTTTTCGTTGAGATCGACACCTCCGTTCTCCACCGGTGTTTCCATGACCACTCAGTCCGAATAAAGAGCCTCAAACCCGGGTGTAAAATCCCGCAGAGAACCCCTCCCGTCCGGTGGATCCGCAACAAAAGCAGCAGGTTTTCTTGTTCCCGGAGGAAGAGGCTACCATTTTAACCACATTACCTCCAAATAAGCCCGGTTTCTCCCAAATAATGAACACAAAAAACACTAAAATCCTTAATTATTTTTGCACCGAATTCACCCTGAAAAAGATGCATTAGGAAGATTTAAGATAAATCCAAAACATAGCTTCTTCTTGGGCAACCATTTCAGCCACGTTCCCTGACAATCACTGTGTTAACGTGTCTTTGAAAGATAACAATAGTTATATTTTGTTATCCCTCTTTATTTATAAATCCTCCGATTGTTTTAGCTGCAGAATTCCAGCCACAGTCCACCGCCATCTTGGAAAAATACCCCAACAATGACGTCACCCTTCTTCTCCTCCTCTTCTTCTTCTGGTTTAATGGCGGGCGGCACTCAACGTTTAAGGTGCGTTACCGCCACCTACTGTGCGGAGTGTGAACATCAGGGGACGAGAAGCAATGTCCACGAGATATAATAAATACAAATAGATTAAAATAAATAAAATGAATAAAATAAATAAAATAAAATAAATAAAATAAATTAATAAATTAATAAAATTAAATAAATAAAATAAAATAAATAAATTAAATAAATTAAATAAATTAAAAATAAATAAATATACGGAGCCCCTAAAATAAAGGGACATGAAAAAAAAAAGAGAGACAGAAAGAAAAAAGTCGGGATAACGGGTTATTGTCTTGAGCGCACGAGAAAGTATCTCGCCGCCTTGGGCTCTTTGGCTTTCCTGGAAAACAGGCTCCTGAAAGAGAGACGGAAACAAAGGGGTTAATAAATACTGCTGATTATAATGAACTAAAAACATTTATTTCACATTTAGAATTTTAATTGGTTAGAGATTACAAAAAGACAAATAATATTTATGAAGAGTGAGTTTTTACAAGCTATAAAATAATAGAAATGTAATTTGGTTTCTATTTTAAATGAAGTCTGACATGATTCCAAGTACAAACATATAATTAAACATATTATAATTGTTATAAAAATCCATTTGTATCAAAACAATTTCTATAAAATATATTTGATAAAATATAATGATTGATTAATAAATTAATGTATATTGTATTACAGAAACCAAACTTTAATATATTTTATAAAAAATATTAATAGATTAATTCATTGCTTCATATTTTTTGACACAAACAAAACGTTTAGGATAAAACAGAACATATTTAATTGTTTTAAAGGTCACCTATCATGCAATATTTAGGCAAGGTCTCAGATATATAAAAATATATAAAAAAACATGTCTATGAAGTGTTTTGCTCAAAATACCAAACAGATCACCCATTCTAGCCATGCCTCATATCCCTCTGTTTCACTTCCTGTTACTAAAGTGCTGATTCGGGGTATATTGCTTCTTTTTTTTTTAAACGGGGCGGAGCTTATGCCTGCTCATGCGGCTGTGGGAGGCTGTGGCTCAGTGGATAGTGCGCTGAACTTCAAATCGGGGGTAGCAAGTTCGAGTCCCACTGCAGTCAGCATGTCGTTGTGTCCCTGAGACACTTCACCCCAAATTGCTCCTGTGGGGATTGCCCACAGTACTGAATGTATGTAAGTCGCTTTGGATAAAAGCGTCTAACAAGTAACATGTAATGTAATGCGGGACAGATGTGCAGATACTGTCTAAAATAAATGCTGCGGTGATGAAACGCCAAAACCACATCAAGGATTATTTCTGAAACAGTATGGAGCTCAAAGGCTTTCTCTTTTGCGGGTTATACCACAAGGTGAGTTCCTTTTTATTTCCTGCTTCTTCACACACATGCTCTCCAGTACTGATTAGCTTGCTAACGTAAACAAAGGCCATATTACGTCCAAAACACGTCGGGCATTGATTCTGATAGCAACTTTCTGATAGGGCCGTGGGTCCACAGCGTGGGTGCCATCCGATATGATGTAAATATCTTCATATCGGATGGCAAATCTAGATCAGCTCGTTGTAGCCCCGTTTTTAGAGATGTGGGTACGGAGGAAAAGAGAGAGGGTTTTATTTTCTGACACTTTGTGAGTTCCCTGACACACCGGGACACATAGTTATGTATAAAAGACATCAAAAAGTGCATTTTGCATGATAGGTCCCCTTTAATAAACTTTTGTAAATTACATTACATTACATTGCATTTAGCTGACGCTTTTATCCAAAGCGACTTACAATAAGTGCATTCGACCAGGAAGATACAAACTTGAAGAAAACTGAATCATATCAGTACATCAGGTTTCATAGAGCCAAAACATTTCAAGTACTACTCAAGTAGTTTTCCCATTTTGTGACCTATTTGCAGTCACTGAGAGTATTGTAACTATTTATTAGGGTCTGAGACCAGAGGTCGGCGAAGACCCTATTGTAATCGCAGCGAGCAATAAACCTGCGAAACACACACAAAACGCATATTATTGATATTGGAAGGATTATTTATTATTATTACTTCAAAACATTGCGCGCACTTTTGACCCCCGCAACATATGTGAAAACTCACCAAATTGTGCACGCGTCAGAAGTGGTGAAAATTGCGATGTGTAATTGGTTCCGGAACTTCCGTTTTTTACAGAAACTCCCCCCACTTTAACTTTGACGTAAACGAACGAAACTCGCTACGTATATATAGGGTGTGGAGACGAACATACTTGGAGGGGTATACAAAAAACGTACAGGAAGTCGGCCTTTTTTAATTTGGCGTCCTCCGTACTTTAACGAACTCCTCCTAGGGACTTTATCCGTACGACTCCAAATTCGTCGGGTAGCGTCTCGAGACATGGACGACAAAACAATATCACTTAACTTTTTTTCTTTCGCACGGCATAGCCGTGATTGGTGCCAAAGTTCGCGTTCGCTCGATGCTATGCGATCCCTCGCCATGGAACACGATGATGATATAACACCAACTGACATGCTCAGAACGCCACCAAACTTCACGTGATGGTTAACACTGCGGCCCTGAACAGCTCTCAAATCTGATGTTACATAATGTGGCGTTACCATGGCAACGCATCCCTCGCCAAAAAACACAATGTAGCTGTAACTCAATGGAAAATCGTCCAAACGAAACCAGACTTCAGATGACAGTTAATGGTCCGGCCCTCAACACCTCAATATGACAATAGTGAGTTTTCCTCAAATGCCGTTGCCATGGTAACACAATGCTCGCCATGAAACACGGCTTTCTCATAACTCCATTGAACATGAAACACAATGTTTATGATACTGCTGTAACTCCTAAAGACATTGTCCGATCGCCCTGAAACTTCCCACGTTTGCTAACGGCCAAGTCCGGAAAACACCTGCGTGACACATCGACGTGCGGACAACAGCCTGCAGAGCGTCGAAGACCCGCTCAGCGCTGCTTGCAGCTTTAATTATTATTATGTTTCCCTCTAGCCTCTGAAATGTGAAGTTATTGACGTCAGACTAAAAAAGCTGATGGAAAATTATTCAGTTCCTCAAAAACAAATGAAAAGCCATAAAGAAGTGATGATGAATCCCTCCTCATCGTCAGTCTGACCACAATCTGCAGCTGCTGCACTTTCTATCAAAAAGCTGCTAAATCAACAGTTTCACAGTCAGTGGCACACAGTCAGTGACAGACACACACACACACACACACACACACACTCAGACGCAGGATAGGAAGCGTCTTCACTTCACTTCGTCTGATGGACGCTGAAGTTGATGAAGCTCAGACGACGCTGCTACTGATGAAGCTCACGGCTAACAGTTCAGTAAGTGGAGCTGTGATTGGTTGATATGACGTTGATTGTTGTTGTCGCAGAAACGCTTGAGTTGATGAACGTGTGTTGTTTAAAGCTGGGAAACAAGATGGCCTCCTAGCTGTGTGAGCAGAGAGAGTGCAGGTTAGTTTAAAGAGTTCCCTGTGAGGAGGAAGAGGAGTTCAGGCTGATGGGGTCAGTCTGTCAGGACGGCTACTGATGTGGAGGGGAAGGTAGCAGGAGGGCACTAGGACCCAGCAGCCATCAGAGAGCTCACCTGGGCCTTTGTTCCTGAAACACCTAAGAGACTCTGGCTGCGTTTCATTGGTCGATCAACACGCCCTCCTGACCCCCCCTCAGGAACTCTGGAGGAGGAGGAGGAGGAGAGGAGGAGGAGGAGGAGGAGGAGGAGGTGGAGGAGGAGGAGGAGTCAAACAGGAAACAGGTAAAGGGAGGACCTCACTCTGAGGAACTACAGCTGGTTTCTGGTTTCTCACAGACTCAGGACAACAAGCAGCCTCTTCTCAATCACAAACCACTATTGTGTCAATTATTAAAGGAACTCGAATAATACAGAACATATATTTCTAGTTATTTAAAAAAAAAAATCAATATCTTTATTTTCTTCATCTTTATTTTTTACCCTCCAAATCTTCTGCTCCGAACTCCAAACACAGTTTCCTGTTGACTGTTTAAAATGTATGAACCTCTAAAACAGAGGAAGATTTTAAGGCTTGCTGAGCTCTTCACAGTCCGTCCAATAGAAGTGATCTGCATAGAAATTCCAAGAGTAATCCACAGGAAGGATATTCCTGAAGTCTTCAAACAGTCCTGAAGACCACAGAGCATTGTGAGTGTCTTTAAGACGCTGCAGCTCAAAGTGCCAACAACATGGGAACTGTCTCATGAGTTTGTTTAGTTTGGAGGTGTGAGAGCTCTGTGTCCTGATGAGATAATGTGTGATTCTCCAGCAGGTGGTTGTGTGTGTGTGAAGGTGTGAGCTCTGCTATGAATCCCTGTGAGGACACTGAACCCGCTCTGAGTGGGGACCCTGAACGCCTCACCAAAGCTCAGAGGTGAGATGAAGACCTCTGACTGTCCTCTTCTCCGGAGCTCAGCAGGCATTATTCACACTCAAAGCTCTGTGTGTGTGTGTGTGTGTGTGTGTGTGTGTGTGTGTGTGTGTTTGTGTGTGTGTGTGTTGTGTTGAAGCCCAGAGCAGCAGCATGGACCTGGACCTGGACCTGGACCCAGCTGTGTGTCCATGAAGAGTGACCGGTCGAGGTGTGAACCAATATATTTTAAAGACCGCCATTCAGAGACAGAGTAAGTGGACATCATGTGACTTCATTATATCAGCAGCGATAGAAAACATGTTGTTAGAACAGACACTTCTTATTAAAGCTGAGGGAGGGACTACCAAGGTTTAACGTGTCAAACTGGCTCAATAAAAGAAGCCTTCAATACCATTGCCGGTAGCATATTTAAAGCAATATTTCAACAATAAAAACAGCTCAATTTGTCCACAAACTAAAGTTATGTTCCATCATTATGGTACAGGTTCGGACATCAATGCTTGAGAATGACTATATAACTTCTATATACTATATATATTACATATACATTTACTCCATTGCAGTGTTGTAGTCAAGTCACCAATTCACGAGTCCAAGTCACTCTCGAGTCCCCACTTTTCGAGTCCGAGTCCAAGTCCGAGTCACCTAGGGAGAGTCGGAGTCGAGTCCAAGTCTAAGTCCGAGTCACCTAGGGAGTGCCCGAGTCGAGTCCGAGTCCGAGTCATCATTACCTGTGTTCGAGTCCGAGTCACCCAAGAAGAGTCAAAGTCAAGTCCGAGTCACAAGTCTTCATGTATTAATCTTAGGGGATATATTTGTTGAAATGTAGCTGTAGCTCCTCTGCATTGCTTTTATCCTGTCATGTTATACTAATGTGTCTATTGAACTGCTGTGAAGCCAGTTTGGCTACAATTCTTGTATAAAAGGTGCTATACAAATATAAAGCTTATTACTAATATTAATATGATTAATATTATTATTGTAAATGACCTTTAATATGTCTTACTATTTTTGTATGCCAATATTTTCCTATGGTAAAGTTTTCGTTTTGCACTTTTATTTTGATAGTATTAGCCGCGTTCACACCAAGTACTTTGCTGTACTTAGTGCCGGCAATTAGTGCCTGGCACTTAGTTCCCCCATGGCACTAAGTACAGATCGCGTTCACACCGGAATAAGTTCCCTGAGGGAAGATTACGCAAATTAAGCAGCTGACGTCACTTCTTCTTCTTCTGCTTTGGGTTTACTGGCAGGCCGCAAACAACTTCACGGCGTATACTGCCACCCGAAGTCCCCGGCCGGAAGTCCCCGGAGTTGGGGACTGGCTTCAGTAGAAGCTGCTGGGACTCCCAGCAGCTTCTTCTCAAGCCTTCCGAGTAAATCGCCAGAACGCCGACACCTCCTCATCTCCACCGCTCTCATGTTTTTTTTTGTGTTGCCATAAGTTACCCCTAGATTCCACCGGGCGCTGCGTTACGGCTACGCCACGCCACGCTGCGACCTCCTCCTGCGTCATAACCCACCGGGCGCGTTTCAAAACGTTGCGGAAGCGGAGCGCCGTGTGTGCAGGCTCGCAGTTGTTGTTGATTTGGTTGTGAAAGGTGGTCTGCAACACGAGTTTATTTGGGGGATGGGCCTGGGCCGGATGAACGTTCCACTTCCTGCCTGCGCTACGGCTGCGCCGCGCTGCGCCGCGTCAAAAATAGGATTCATCCTATATTTTAGAAATTCCTTGCGCCGAGGCGCTTCTGGGACGCTTCGAGCCGCGGCGCAGCGTGGCGCAGCGGGTCTGGTGGAATAGCACCCATTGACTAGAGTGGCCGCGATCGCTAAAAACGCCGCAGCGTGGCGTGGCGTAGCCGTAACGCAGCGCAGATGCTCCCGGTGGAATCTAGGGGTTAGTCTCTCTCCGTTGGTGCGCAGGGCTAATGCTAATGCTAATGCTAATAATGCTAATGCCAGCAAATACAATGGCGGCTTCACAAAACTTTTCAGAGTTTTACGGGGCGTGGTTTGTAATTCGCCCAGCCAATAGAAATTGGTACTTTTTTCTCCCCAGGAAAGTACCTTTTTTTTTTTTTTTTAGTCAATTTATTGAACATGTCAGAAACAAAACATACAACAATAATAATAATATATATATTCTTTTCCTTTTTTTTCCCTTCTTCCTTTCCCTCCCCTTCACACTCATAATAATAATTATAACAATGTACCAAAAAATTATAATACAAAACAAAATCTGTCATGTTCAACAGGGGCAAGAAGAAGCTTAAAAAAAACTTTTCTGGTCCTACCCCCTCTAACATACATTTTCCTTTTAAATAAAATATTAGGTCATCGTCATCAGCGACATGTTTGTCTTGTTAATTTGTTTGTTTTTTGTTTTTCTACAAAACAATCAGAAAGAAATTTCTTTTACAATTACAAGAAATAACAAATGGGATTTTACAGGTCTGTTCATATCCATTCATGATTTGGCTCCTAAATAATACTTTCAGTTTAGATAGACTTGTACAATATTTCAGTGCATCAGTAGTTATTCCACAGACTAACACCTTTTGATGAGATGCAGTGAAGTTTGGCATTTGTTCGTACGGGTGGTTTTTTGAAAATGCAGTTTCCTCTCAACATGTGCATGCTCTCTCCGTGTGAAAAGTCCCTGGATATTATGAGGTAATTGTTGATTTGCGGCTTTGAACATAATTTGAATAGTTTTATAGTCAACCAGGTCTTGTAGTTTTAGTGTTTTTAGTTTGATAAATAATTTATTTGTTGGTTCTCTGTACGTAGTTTTATGTATAACTCGTATGGCTCTTTTTTGCAGGATGAAGATAGGATGTGTATTTGTTTTATATGTGTTCCCCCAAACTTCCACACAATACATCATGTATGGAAGTATGAAGGAGCAGTACAGCATGTATGGAAGTATGAAGGAGCAGTACAGCATGTATGGAAGTATGAAGGAGCAGTACAGCATGTATGGAAGTATGAAGGAGCAGTACAGCATGTATGGAAGTATGAAGGAGCAGTACAGCATGTATGGAAGTATGAAGGAGCAGTACAGCATGTATGGAAGTATGAAGGAGCAGTACAGCATGTATGGAAGTATGAAGGAGCAGTACAGCATGTATGGAAGTATGAAGGAGCAGTACAGCATGTATGGAAGTATGAAGGAGCAGTACAGCATAAACAAGGAAGCTTGATTAATTAGGTATTTGGCTTTATTCAGAATTGCTATTGATTTGGATATTTTGGCTTTGATATAGCTTATATGTGGTTTCCAACTTAATTTATTGTCTATGATTACTCCAAGGAATTTTATTTCCGATACTCTTTCTAATTGGACGCCATTTATAGTGAGTTTCTTCTCTGTATTGGTCGATCGATTCCCAAATATTATGAGTTTGGTTTTGCTTGCGTTCAATGTTAATTTATTTTGGTCAAACCAGATCTTCATCCTGCTCAGTTCCTTTTCCATTGTGACCAATAGCTGTTCTAAATTGTCCCCACAGCAGAGTAGACTTGTGTCGTCTGCAAAAAGAATGGTTTTAATAGTTTTTGATACTTCACATATATTGTTTATACAGAATAAATAGTAATGGCCCCAAGACAGAGCCCTGAGGCACCCCACATGTAACCTGCAGTAGTTGTGATTTATGGCTTTGTAGTTCAACATACTGTTCCCTGTTATGTAGGTAGCTGGATAGCCATGATAGTGCAACACCTCTAATGCCATATCTCTGTAGTTTTTTTATTAATAATTCATGGTCAACCGTGTCAAATGCTTTTTTAAGGTCCAGAAATATCCCTATTGCATATTCTTTCTTTTCTATTGCCTTAGTAATGTGTTCCATAATTCTATAACTGCAAATGATGTGGTTCTGTTTGCTCTGAAACCATATTGTTGTTCATAGAGTATGTTATGTTTGGTGATGAAGTCATTTAGTCTTGTATAGTAGATTTTTTCCAGTATTTTAGAAAACTGTGAGAGCAATGAAATCGGTCTATAGTTTGACAGTACATGTTTATCTCCAGATTTGTGTATTGGTATGACTTTAGCAGTTTTCATTTTATTTGGAAATACACCGGTTTGTATTGACTGATTACAGATGTGAGTTAGTGGTTTGGCTATACATTCAATAATGTTTTTAACTGTATACATGTCAATATCATGACAGTCTGTAGACCTTTTACTCTTAAGTTTCTTAACAGTGTCAATAATTTCATTTTCATCAGTCCCTCTTAAGAATATAGTTTCCTTCACATATATATCTTTACTTTCTACGCCTTCACTACTACCAGTATTTGGAATTTCCCCAGCTAGACAAGGACCAACATTGACAAAGTACTTATTGAAATCTTCAGCAACTGAGGTCATGTCATAAATTACTGTATCGTTTTTTGACAGAAAACTGTTTGGGTATTGTGCCTTTCCATTTCCTTTTTTAATAATGGTATTTAATACATTCCATGTGTTTTTAATGTTATTTTTGTTATCCTCCAATAATTTGTTGTAATGATCCATTTTGCTACATCGTATTATCTTTGTTAGTTTGTTTTTTTATGTCTTGTATTTTTGTTCAGCCTCTACTGATCTATTCTTTAAGAAGTCTTTATATAATTCATTTTTCGTTTTACATGCATTTAATATTCCCTTAGTGATCCATGGTTTTTCAGCATATTTTTGTTTCACTATTTTCTTTACACGAGGACAATGTTTTTCATACAGCCCTGATAGAATATGTAGAAATGATTCATAGGCTTCATTTACATCTGGTACATACACTTTGTGTATGTACCAGATGTAAATGTACCACTTTCCAGTCTTGTTTAGATAATTCTTTTTTAAGAGAATTAACAGACTCTGGTGTTTTGTGTCTCGTAATTGTGAATGTTCTGGTGTCTTTTTTGATCCTGGTACAGTTCTTTATCGTTGCAAAGACTGGCAGGTGATCACTTGTGTCATTTATTAATATTCCACTTATTACTTTCCTATCCATAACATTTGTGAATATGTTGTCAATGAGTGTAGCACTGTGTGATGTCATTCTGGTTGGTCGTGTGATTGTAGGATATAAACTGTTGCTATACATAGAATTAATAAATTCTGTAGTTGCATTGTGTTCTTGTGGGTTCAGCAAATCAATGTTAAAATCTCCACATACAAAGAGCATTTTCTTGCTGCTTGTGTAGTTATAAAGTGCCCATTTTTAGTGCCTGCTCTCTAGCAGGCACTAAAAATGGGGGTAAAAGTTCCCGGCACTAAGTTCTCTTTTTGGTGTGAACGCAAAATAAGAGATACTAACGGAACTAAACGGGAAAAGTAATCCGGTGTGAATGCGCCTAATAAGATCGGGACTCTTATTTTGAAGGAACTTTACCGGAAGTTAATGGACAACGGAGCAGTGTAAACACTTGACACACATGTATAATGACGGATAGATGATGATTAAATTAACATATACTAAATAGTTACATTGGGTTTTTAGCACCTGGCTGATACGGGCACAAGCTCTTACGTTGGTAATGATTGTATATGTCACATGTAATGTATAAAAGCAAGGGTGATCAATAAACAGATACCATCGGTTAGAGCAGGGGTGTCAAACTCAAATAAACAGTGGGCCAAAATAAAAAAATGGGTACTAGTCGAGGGCCGGACTGGTTCAATGTTTATTGCAAAACTTATTGAAATGAACTTATTGCACATATTAAACCTGGGACTAACACAGCTTAAATGATTGCCTATAAAAACTACATTAAACATTAAATAATCAGTTGCATTCATTTCTTATGGCTCTATCTGCAGCTTTTCCGGAGTCATTTCTTATGATTACATTTTTCCACAGGCCAACAACAGCTTCAAAAAACTATTTCCCTCAAAGAGAAAACCAAACATGCCCTGTTGTCTCAAGAAAGAAAGTGCAGAAGGAAACATCCATTGAGACTCAGCTTGCTGCTCTGTGATGCTAGTTCAAGCCAGATACTTGGCATCTCATCTTGGGTGCAAGTTCATCAATGTTTGGGCTCAGGCTCTGAGCTGAGGAAACCCTCAGGACTGAGTGAAGGTGTGCGTGCAATATACCGACGGGCCAGATCTAATAGTAATTAGAAATTATCCTGCGGGCCGAAATTAAATCCACCAAGGGCCTGATTTGAGTTTGACACATGTGGGTTAGAGAGTCTGACCATCATTCAGCCGGGGACGCTACAATTATTGTAGTGAATGTTTAACTTATATCAATAAAGATTAAGCCCCAGAAAGCACATGGCTACTTAACATGCAAAATTAGACATTCTGCATGTTACGTAGCCATGTGCTTTCGTGTTATTGAACGAATCTTTATTTATATATTTGATCACATTACTCTGATGCTAGTGTTCAAGACAGCCTACCTATATGTCTATGTCTGACATATCGTGCTAAAAATTCACGAGTCAGAGTCGAGTCACGAGTCCCGAAAATCGGCACTTGAGTCCGAGTCCGGGACTCGAGTGCTCCATCTCTGCTCCATTGGACTAGAGGTCGTACAGGATCATCAATTCAATATATTCTTGAGTATTCTGATGAAACAGGGTAAATATGTCCCTTCTGTCACCCATACTGAGAACATCATGCAGGTACTTTCTTATAAATACGTGGGTGTCCTGACAGACCCTCTTCTGTTCTAGAAAGACCTCATAGAATATATCTGAAAAAGGACAAAACAGATAATAGAGAGTAGATAAATTCTTCTTTTATTTTTTACATCTGTGATTTTTGAGTATTCTACAGTACTGTAATACTACACGGTACAGGTGTTTGTCCACCTCTTTAAAATCAAAACTGCTCCACCAGTCTTTCAGAGAATCTGCTCAAAGGTCGTAGGTCAACATTTGAGAACTCTCTGAATCAGCCTACCATCACAACCTTAGAGGCGGGCCAACCACATTATCTCTGACCCCAACCATGATTATGTAATCAGTGAAATCCCAGGTCAGATGAACATGTTGTCTTCAGTGACTGTGTTGTTATGGTAAATATCTGTTTCCTTGTTTCTTGTCTTGATATTTGTCCTCGTTGACGTTGCTAATGGAGCTGCTGTGATGCCAGAAGCATGTCAGACTTGATCTGATAATAAAGTATTATCATGTTGTTATGGTGCTCTGAGCTCTGATCTGACTGCATAAGTGTTAGTGTGATGGAGACTAGGAGATGTGTTAAGTGTTTGATGATCATTATGTGCGTACCTGTCTAAGGACTGCAGATAGAAATGATCTTAATCTGGCATAAATCATCCCTTCTTTGAGATTCATGTATTTATATGCATGGTCCCTGTTTATTAAACACATGATAATATGAATAGTATTTAGGACCATTGTGACGGTCCAGATTCCTAACTGTTTCTTTCTCATGTTTCAGGAGGAAGCTGGAGGAACCTGGACCCAGCTGTGTGTCCATGAAGAGTGACCGGTCTATGTGGAAACCTATTTGCTTCAAAGATGGACAACACTCTGTTGGTCAAAGGTGAGGATTGAAAGTTGATAACCCCCTTCATGGTACCTGCTGCTCTGGTTTCAGTTGTTATTGACCCAGCTAAGAAAGTGTGGCTCTGTTGAATTTTCTTGGTGAGACACTTCTCTGGTTCCTTTATAATAAAAGCAGCTTTGAACATTTATAAGGCGTATCAGGTTTTAAAGCTTCTCTATGCACCATACACACCATGACAAATTCCTCGTATGTGTGAACCAACTTGGCAATAAACCTGTTTCTGATTCTGATGAAGGTTTCTTTAAGTAAAGAAATAAAGGTCTTGTTTACCTTCAGTGTTTCTCATCTAAGTTTAACATTTATTTCCTTCCTTATGAACAGTAGTAAAGCTGGATTTCTGTAATCCTGCAGTTTGCGTCCAAAGGGAGTTTAACACAACTGTGTGGACGTTACTCCAGGCTATGATTAGCTCTGTGTGAATACATACCTGTGTGTTTGCCATTGTTCCTCGTCAGTTGGAGGTCAATGTTTCCCTGTATTTGCAGCAGTTTTTGCTTCTCATTTCTAATATGTGTAACTGCTGTGTAGTGTTTTGCTCTTCACCTGGTGCTCTATTGAACAATTAAACGGCTCATTGATCAAATTAAATTAAATGTGATTGTTAAACCTTAAACAAAGATTACAGTCACTGATTCTTTTCATTTTGGTGCGTGGCACTTCTAAGTGTTTAGTGTTGCTGATAGTCAAGGATGAGTGATATCACTTCCCTTTAACCTTTGTACCAATTCATGTTTCTATAAAATGTTATTTTGAGGTTTTAGTTTAAAAAAAAACATTGTCAATAACTTCTACTGCTGCTAAAGTTGGTACTCTGTGCGAGGCCCAGACAATCCAGTGATTTATCCTTTCTCCTGTTGCTCACACATGCAGCTGATCCACATTTTCAGCACCACTGAAGCATATCAGAGAGATAATGTGAGTTATTTCTTTATTATTCCTCACAGAGAGGACCATCAGAGCTCAGAGGTTCCCAGAGGTCAGTCTGCCCAGCAGCATCAGACACAGCTGGACTCCACATTTATGGTCTGTACATGTTCTACGGCTACTTTACATCTGTTCTGCTCACAGTCTACTCCATGATGCACTTTTTTGATCGACAAATTTCAGTCTGTCCAACATGGATCTGATGTTTGGTGCTTCCAATTTGATTGTGTTGTTTATATATTATGTTCCAGCTGCTGGAGGAGAACATCATCACTTTTGTGAAGAACGAGCTGAAGAAGATCCAGAAGGCTCTGAGTTCAGATTACCCAGAATGCTTAGAGAGTCAGAGGAAGGAAGAGGAGGTGTTGGACGGTGAGGATGAAGAGCAGAGGAGGAGCAGCAGAGAGGCATTTCTGAACATCACACTGCACTTCCTGCGGAGCATGAAGCAGGAGGAGCTGGCTGAACGTCTGCAGAGCAGTAAGAGGGTTTCTATAGAGATTTAACACTCTGGATAAATGTTGACTAATGTCTCAAGAGATGGAACAAAGTATATTCAGATCCTCATTCTTTGAGGATTCCTTTGACTTATTAATCTGATTTGTTGTGTGTTCATTCAGGAAGTCGTTCTGCAGAGTGTCAGCGTAAACTTAAGTCTAACCTGCAGAAGAGGTTCCAGTGTGTGTTTGAGGGCATTGCTAAAGCAGGAAACCCAACCCTTCTGAACCAGATCTACACAGAGCTCTACATCACAGAGGGGGGGTCTGCAGGGGTCAATGATGAACATGAGGTCAGACAGATTGAAACAGCATCCAGGAAACCAGACAGACCAGAAACAACCATCAGACAAGAAGACCTCTTTAAAGCCTCACCTGGAAGAGATGCACCAATCAGAGCAGTGATGACAAAGGGAGTGGCTGGCATTGGGAAAACAGTCTTAACACAGAAGTTCACTCTGGACTGGGCTGAAGGCAAAGCCAACCAGGACATCCAGTTCACATTTCCATTCACCTTCAGAGAGCTGAATGTGTTGAGAGAGAACAAGTACAGCTTGGTGGAACTTGTTCATCACTTCTTCACTGAAACCAGAGACGCAGGAATCTGCAGGTTTGATCAGTTCCCGGTTGTGTTCATCTTTGACGGTCTGGATGAGTGTCGACTTCCTCTGGACTTCCTCAACAATGAGATCCTGACTGATGTCACAGAGTCCACCTCAGTGGATGTGCTGCTGACAAACCTCATCAGGGGGAAGTTGCTTCCCTCTGCTCGCCTCTGGATAACCACACGACCTGCAGCAGCCAATCAGATCCCTCCTGAGTGTGTGGACATGGTGACAGAGGTCCGAGGGTTCACTGACCCACAGAAGGAGGAGTACTTCAGGAAGAGATTCAGAGATCAGGAGCAGGCCGGCACCATCATCTCCCACATCAAGACCTCACGAAGCCTCCACATCATGTGCCACATCCCAGTCTTCTGCTGGATCTCTGCTACAGTTCTGGAGGAGGTGTTGAAAACTAGAGAGAGAGGAAAGCTGCCCAAGACCCTGACTGAGATGTACATCCACTTCCTGGTGGTTCAGTCCCAAGTGAAGAATGTCAAGTATGATGGAGGAGCTGAGACAGATCCACACTGGAGTCCAGAGAGCAGGAAGATGATGGAGTCTCTGGGAAAACTGGCTTTTGAGCAGCTGCAGAAAGGCCACCTGATCTTCTATGAGTCCGACCTGACAGAGTGTGGCATCGATATCAGAGCAGCCTCAGTGTACTCAGGAGTGTTCACACAGGTCTTTAGAGAGGAGAGAGGAATGATTGAGGACAAGGTGTTCTGCTTCGTCCATCTGAGCGTTCAGGAGTTTCTGGCTGCTCTTCATGTCCATCTGACCTTCATCAACTCTGGAGTCAACCTGCTGTCAGAAGGACCAACAACCTCCTGGCGGCCTAAAGCCTTCAGAGTCAAACCCAAACTAACACATCTCTACCAGAGTGCTGTGGACAAGGCCTTACAGAGTCCAAACGGACACCTGGACTTGTTCCTCCGCTTCCTCCTGGGTCTTTCAATGCAGACCAATCAGACTCTCCTACCAAGCCTGCTGACACAGACAGGAAGTAGCTCAAAGACCAATCAGGAAACAGTCCAGTTCATCAAGAAGAAGATGGATGAGGATCTGTCTCCAGAGAGAAGCATCAACCTGTTCCACTGTCTGAATGAACTGAATGATCGTTCTCTAGTGGAGCAGATCCAGCAGTCCCTGAGTTCAGGAAGTCTCTCCACAGATAATCTGTCTCCTGCTCAGTGGTCAGCTCTGGTCTTCATCTTACTGTCATCAGAAGAAGATCTGGACCTGTTTGACCTGAAGAGATACTCTGCTTCAGAGGAGGCTCTTCTGAGGCTGCTGCCAGTGGTCAAAGCCTCCAGCAGAGCTCTGTAAGTACAGAAACATTCAGATTCATACATCATGACATAAATATTCTGCTCATTATTTTACCTTATTACATTTCTTTCCTTTATCAGACTGAGTGGCTGTAAGCTGTCAGAGAGAAGCTGTGAAGCTCTGTCCTCAGTCCTCAGCTCCCAGTCCTCTAGTCTGAGAGAGCTGGACCTGAGGAACAACAACCTGCAGGATTCAGGAGTGAAGCTGCTGTCTGCTGGACTGGAGAGTCCTCACTGCACTCTGGAGACTCTCAGGTCAGATTAGTTATTTTTTCTGAAATGATTTTAAATTGTTATCTTTCTCACTCTGTATTCTTCACCACTGCTCTCTCTCTCTCTTTCTCTCATTCTGCTCATTTACAATCTCCTTCTTTCTCTATCTCTTTTTAAACCAATTAGTTAGCAAAAAGCAAAAAGTTATTTTATATTAAACATTAATAAATAACAGTTGATGTAAAACACTCATCCTATTAATCAAACGTTTGATTGGAAAAGCAATGATTAATGCCATCGTGGAGAAGACACTACAGTATATCATTCAAATTGGCCCCACAGATGTTAAGCAGTAAACTGTTGTACATTTGGAATAAGGAATAATGTGCGATAAGACAGTCATTAATGAAAAAAAACTCCCTGAAGTTATTGTTTTTATGTTGTTGTTTATTTTTGTCTCCTCAGACTGAGTGTGTGTAAGCTGTCAGAGAGAAGCTGTGTAGCTCTGTTCTCAGTCCTCAGCTCCCAGTCCTCTAGTCTGAGAGAGCTGGACCTGAGTAACAACGACCTGCAGGATTCAGGAGTGAAGGTGCTGTCTGCTGGACTGGAGAGTCCTCACTGCACTCTGGAGACTCTCAGGTCAGATCAGTTATTGTTTCTTAAATTATTTTAAATTGTTATCTTTCTCACTCAGTTTGTATTCTTCACCACTGCTCTCTCTCTCTCTTTCTCTCATTCTGCTTATTTACAATCTCCTTCTTTCTCTACCTATTTTTAAATCAGTCAGGTAACCAAAAGCAAAGTCTTCTTTTGTGTTAAACATTAATAAAATACAGTTGATGTAAAACACTCATCCCGTTACTCAGACTTTTGATTGGAAAAGCAATGATTAATGCCAGTGTGGAGAAGAGACTAGTATATCATGAAAATTGGCATCACAGATGTGAAGCAGTAAACAGTTGCACATTTTGAATAAGGAATAATGTGTGATAAGGCAGTCATTAATGAAAAAGAACACCCTGAAGTTATTGTTTTTTTGTTGTTGTTCATTATTTTCTCCTCAGACTGAGTGGCTGTGACCTCTCAGAGAGAAGCTGTGAAGCTCTGTCCTCAGTCCTCAGCTCCCAGTCCTCTAGTCTGAGAGAGCTGGACCTGAGTAACAACGACCTGCAGGATTCAGGAGTGAAGCTGCTGTCTGCTGGACTGGAGAGTCCACACTGTACTCTGGAGACTCTCAGGTCAGGATTCTTCAACATGTTAAACTTATAGCCAGTTAAATTGCGATGTACATTAATGATGGGGAACTCATAACCTTTTGTTGCATCTGCTTCAATAACATTTGTTATTGTTTTTGTACTCACTCTTGTTTGAACTTGTGTGTGTTCAGGCTGTCAGGCTGTCTGGTCTCAGAGGAAGGCTGTGTTTCTCTGGCTTCAGCTCTGAGATCCAACCCCTCCCATCTGAGAGAGCTGGACCTGAGCTACAATCATCCAGGAGACTCAGGAGAGAAGCTGCTGTCTGCTGGACTGGAGGATCCTCTCTGGAGACTGGACGCCCTCAGGTATTATAAACATATACAGTGTAGGAAATAAGTATTTGATCCCCTGCAGATTGTTTAAGGTTGCCCACATACAAATACATTAACAGTCTATCATTTGAATGGTAGGTTTATATAACATTGAGAGTAAGAATATCAAACAAAAATCCAGAAATGTACATTATATAAAAGATAAAAATGTATTTGCCTTTGATTGTGGGAAATAAGTATTTGATCAACAAACAAGGATTCTGGCTCCCACAGACCGGTTAAATAATGAATCTTCCTTTAAAAAAGTATCCTAATATCAACTTGTTACCTATAAAAGACACCTGTCCACAGAATCAATCAATCAGATTCCAACCTCTCCACCATGGGCGAGACTAAAGAGCTGTCTAAGGACCTCAGGGACCAGATTGTAGACCTGCACAAGGCTGGGATCGGCTTCAAGACCACCAGAAAGCAGCTTGGTGAGAAGGATACAACTGTTGGTGTGATTATTCAGAAGAATAATGTGTGTTTCTAATTGGAAGAAAAACAAAATGAGCATCAATGGCCCTCAGTCGGGGCTCCACACAAGATCTGGTCCCGTGGGGTATTGATGATCATGAGAAAGGTGAGGGATCAGCTAAGAACTACACGGAGGAACTTGTTAATGATCTCAAGGCAGCTGGGACCACAGTCCAAGACAACTATTGGTAACACACTACACCAGGAGTCGGCAACCTTTTTGATATGAAGTGCCATCAAAAAAAGAATTGTGATCAGTGTGCCGACGATCGAGAACTGTCAACGGGGGGGCGGGGGGACCCTCGCAGCAGTGTATGGACCTCTTTCACCTGTCAGCGCAACTTACATGATGCAGTTTAAACACATTTAAATAATTGGATTACACGGCATAATAATAATAATGCCGTTCTGTGATTCTCCAGAACACACAGATGGCCAGTCCACCCCTGTGTAGCATATTATTTTGATGAGAGATGAGCAGATCGCCACTGGGCTTTCAGCTAAAGACACAGCCACGCAAAAACTGCGGCATGTGTACAGCTCCTTATGGTTACTGCAATTTGTGAAGTGCTTTCCTCTGTGGTGAAACGATCAGCACTGCACCACGGAGGAAAGCGACAGAAAGTCGCCTGGATTTAAAGAGAGCGGGGCTGCGTTGCGTGCATGGCTTCCTTCTGCAGGTAACGGGGAGACGCGCTCTGGCGGCGGTCTCGTTCAGGATCCGAAAATTAAATTTAAATATTTTGCACACTTATTCCCAGTGTGCCACTGGTTACGGTGCCGCGTGCCAATGGTAGCACGCGTGCCAGGGGTTGCAGACCCCGCACTACACCATTATGGATCAAATCCTGCAGCGCCTGAAGGCCCCCTGCTCAAGATGAACATGAACGAACCGTCTGAAGTTTGACAATGAACATCTGAATGATTCAGAGAAGGCTTGGGAGAAGGTGATGTGGTCAAAAATGTTGATCTTTGGCATGACCCGCTGTGTTTGGACGAAGAGAGATGCTCACTATAACCCCCAGAACACCATTTCCACCGTCAAGCATGGAGGTGGAAACATTCTGCTTTGGGGTAGTTTCTCTGCTAAGGGGACAGGAGGAATTCCCTGCATTGAGGAGAGGATGGACGGGGCCATGCACGGTGAAAATCTTGGCCGATAGCCTCCTTCCTTCAGCCAGTAAAATGGGTCATGGATGGGTCTTCCAGCAGGACAATAAACCTGAACATTCGGCCAAGACAACACAGGAGAGGCTAAAGAAGAAGCACATTTAGGTGATGGAGGGGCCTAGCTAGTCTCCGGACCTTAATCCTATAGAAAATCTGTGGAGGGAGCTGAAGCTCCGAGATGCCAAGCATCAGCCTCAAAACCTGAAGGATATGGAGAGGATCTTCAGAGAGGAGTGGATCAAAATCCTTCCTGAGATGTTCACAAACCTGGAGACCAACTACAAGAAGCGTCTGACCTCTGTGTCCAACAAGGGTTTCTCCACCAAGAACTAACACATGTTTTGCATGGGGATCAAATACTTATTTCCCACAGTTAAATGCAAATCAACTTTTATCTTTTATATAATGTCTATTTCATTTTAATTTGCTGACCAAAACTGCTTTTATTATTTTGGCAACATAGTAAGGGGAGACATTTACTTAGTCGGCAAGTTTCACAAAATCCATCCAACAACGTAAACATACAGCAGAGAACATCCCACTCCTGTTGGACACGATCTACACTGGCTTCTGTATCTGAATTGATTCTGAAGTGCTTCTCCTATTTTTAAAGCACTAAATGGCCCCTCCTTCTGTTAAAAACAACTGCTGTGCATGAAAGATACCTTAAGGTTTGAGAGTGATGTAATGTCCATGTTTCCATGCTGCTCTGACCCCCCCCTCTTTCAGGATGGATCCTGGTGGAGTCCGATGGTTGAGACCCGGTCTGAGGAAGTGTGAGTGTGGTTTCATTTGATTCATGAAAACAAAGCAGCCACCATCTTCAAATGTGACCTTCATCATCAAAGTGTCAATAAATGATCAGCTGATGGATCAATAACTGCTGCTGTTTCTCTCATCAGATTCCTGTGAACTCTCACTCGACACAAACACAGCACACAGAAACCTCAAACTGTCTGACAACAACAGGAAGATGACATCTGTGGAGGAGAAGCAGCCATATCCTGATCATCCAGAGAGGTTTTTCTCCTGGTGTCAGCTGATGTGTAGAGAAGCTCTGACTGGTCGCTGCTACTGGGAGGTCGAGTGGAAAGGAGGGGTTCATATATCAGTGACTTACAGAGGAATCAGCAGGAGAGGAGGCAGTGAAGACTGTGTGTTTGGATATAATGATCAGTCCTGGAGTCTGATCTGCTCTGATGATCGTTACACTGTCAGGCACAATAAGACAGTAACACACACCTCCTGCTCCTCCTCCTCCTCCTCCTCCTCCTCCTCCTCCTCCTCTGGTAGAGTAGCAGTGTATCTGGATCATCCTGCTGGCTCTCTCTCCTTCTACAGAGTCTCCTCTGACACACTGATCCACCTCCACACCTTCAGAACCACATTCACTGAACCTCTCTATGCTGGGTTTGGGTTTGCAGTTTGGTCTGGATCAGTGTCTCTGTGTCCTCTGTAGGAGGAAGAGTCTCCTCCTGTTCCAGAAACGTCCTCCCTGCTGCCCAGATAGTTCAGTCTGTACAGGATCACAGCTGATGTTAGTTAGTACGAACCAACCTTGTTTAAAAAACATACTTCTATTTAATTTGTTTTTAAACCGTGGTGTACTTATTATTTGTTTTTACTTATTGTGCTTCTTTATTATTAATAATGTCTTCCTACTTTGTTATATTTTAATATACAGTCTACTCTTTTCACTTTATCTGCACTTTACTTCTTCTGTTGTAATTCCGTAAATTTCCAGTTTTCGGGACAAATAAAGGAATTCTGATTCTGAAAATATGCTTTTGCTTCAAATTCAATATCTTCGCTGTGATTCAGGAAAGTGCAACAAACATCACTTCACACACAAATACAGATAGAAATCAAATACATTTAAATACTGAAAAATGAATAAGATAAAAAAATAAATAAAAAACCTCCATAAAATGTTTTATTAAATTTAAAAATTCACATTTATTTTGTATTTGATTTGTTTTAATACAATAAAATAATATACTTGAAACAAAATGTATAAAGACATAAAGAAATGTTTTTATTCAAACAAAAAATAAAACGTTTAAAAAAATAAAAAATAAATCAAACAAGATATTGATAAAAATACAAATTAAATACATTTAAATAGAAAGACTTTTAAACGAATATTAAAGCATTTTCTTTCAATTTAAAGTGTAAAAGACAAAAATAAAGATGATGAAACATTACATAAAAACTTGACAAAATATTATTAAAAAACTATCATAATAATAAAATACATTAAAAATAAAGATTTTGAAAAAGTGGATGTACTTTGTGTTTTGGCCACTCAGTCGTGTACAAAGCTTTTCTGTTTGCTGCTTTAAGAAAGAGACAGAAACCAGTTTGTGGCTCAGTGGTTAGCGCAGATTCAAGATTCAAGGCTTTCATTGTCATGTGTGCATAGCTACAGTTTAGTTATGACAATGACAATCTGAGGTCACAGGCTCCTCCAACAGAGCAACACAATAACACAGATACAATGGAATATAGTAGAAATAGTGCGGCCCATAACCAGTGCCGCTGTGGGAATGAGGGCTCAAACCCTGAGCCAGGTAGACAAACACATACTGGAATCTGAATACAAATAAAATCTCTCAGGTCAGAACTACAGAAAAGGATAGGGGACACATCTGCTCCCCCATGAAGTGGAAACTCTGTACAGATCTTAACCTCTGCCCAACGTTGGCAGTAACATAATAAACTTCTAATATACTGAAGACTGGTGTTTACATGGTGTTTGTCCTCGGTTCCCCTCCTCGACTCCTCCGCTCGCATCTCCTGTGGGCGGGATTAAGACGCGAGGATAGGAGTCGAGGAGAGGAGTCGAGGAGGGGCACATTAGAATTGAGCAAGGGCTATAGGTTTTGAACTATCATTGGGATAACAAGTAGAGGTCGTAGAGACAGGCTTTAATGCCCTCTGAGAGTCTTCATTGATAAGACTAGAGTTACGGGGCGGGATGAGTGTCTTCGTAGTTGGTTAAATTAGAAAGATATTGACAGATCAATAACTCAAACACAATCGTCGTCTCTGAACAACCACAGTTGTCGTGAACTGAGGCACAGGACACAGGACCCAGATGCAGGACTCAGACAGTTGTCCAAAATTTATAGGTGAGGGGGATGGGCACAGGTGAAAACTATCAGGGCAGGGCCAAGCAATCTCAAGGGCAGGAAACACACAAAGGCAGGAAGTGTGCGATCTGGAATGAGAGGGAAGGATTACTTTCAAAATAAAAACAGGAAGTGACAAGATCAAAAACAGAAGACTAGACAAGAAAACGTAACTTAACATAACATAACTGTCGAGCCACCACCACAGTAAGCAAGGGAATACTCTCGTTTCTGGACAAAATTAACATGGGATCTCTCCGGCCATCAGACGTACTTCGTCTCACTGGAATATTAACGGTCAGATGGAATATAAAATCGACCCCATTTATCCGGCCAGTGACGGGAGAGTTTTGAAAGTGACAAAACACTGTTCCATACATTTAAAAACACTTAAACAATTCACAAATGTTTACCCCGGATTCAGGCACCTTCCCTGGCTTGTATAGTGCAGTGATACACCCTGGAGGTATCAGACTATTTCAACAATGTATACCCAGGGGTCTATTTTAAACAACTTTACCCCGCCTTTCAAACACTTATTCCTGGGTCTGGAAGAGAGTTTTAGCCTGTCATTTTGCATGATATCATTTAACATGGAACCACTACTGGAAATGTACATAATATGTGCATTTCCAGGAGTGGTTCCATGTTAAATTATATCGTGCAAAATGACAGGCTAAAACTCTCTTCCAGACGTTTAAAAACACTTTTCCCGACCATTTACATATTATTTCTGCCTTGTAAAGTGCAGTGATGAGTTCTGGTAGTATCAGACTATTTCAAAGAACATTTCCCCACCTTTAAAACACTTTCCCTGGGTATTAAAGTGAGGTGCTGCAGTCTGGTTCTCTCCCAGTACTGGGTACTATTTAAATGTATTTGTATTATATATTTTTGGCCTAGAAAAGTGACATTTCTGGGTGATTTTGTGAGTTTATGGAGCTTAGCCCACAAATCCTAGAGGTTCCAGGCCAAATTTGGGTGCTCATAGGCGGCCTGCCATGCGCACCCACCCGTGGAAAGAAGAAAAAAGTGAAGAAAACGGTTAATTATATCTTAAAATAATCAAAAATGAAGTTTTTAAAAATTGTCGAAAAAATGACTAGGTGCCAACGGAGAAGGGGAAATGAAAAGCTCAACCCTTTGGCGCCCCGGGCCGTTTTTTCCCCTTCTCCGTTACAAGTTGCAACGGAGAAGCGGAAAAGTGTCCGGGGCTTCATTTCCCCTTCTGCTTCAAAAATATTCATCCATCCATTTCGGACTACCGTCCGCACGAAATCGGAAACCCAGTTTTTGGTCACACTCTGAAAAAAAACGGGGGTCTGATATCCTGGAGGAATGTATCCGCTCACCATGCACTCTGGGTCAGCCTCGTTTTGTGCATGAAGACCCCCCAGCCTGGTTCTCACAAAAGTTGACTTGGACAAATGTGCCTCTGGAGGAATGTGAGGGGAGTTGCCAGGGGACTCTACCCGCGTAATGAGACACTATTTTCGGATACATTTATCCATTTTCACCCCTCTTGCCTGGTTCTCAAAAAACTTTATCTCTCCAAATGTGAGTGTGGAGGAATGTGAGGGGAGTTGACAGGGGACTCTACCCGCGATATGAGGCACTATTTTCGGATACATTTATCCATTTTCACCCCTTTTGCCTGGTTCTCAAAACACTTTATCTCTCCAAATGTGAGTATGGAGGAATGTGAGGGGAGTTGACAGGGGACTCTACCCGCGATATGAGGCACTATTTTCGGATACATTTATCCATTTTCACCCCTTTGGCCTGGTTCTCAAAACACTTTATCTCTCCAAATGTGAATGTGGAGGAATGTGAGGGGAGTTGACAGGGGACTCTACCCGCGATATGAGGCACTATTTTCGGATACATTTATCCATTTTCACCCCTTTTGCCTGGTTCTCAAAACACTTTATCTCTCCAAATGTGAGTGTGGAGGAATGTGAGGGGAGTTGACAGGGGACTCTACCGGTGTTATGAGGCACTATTTTCGGATACTTTTTTTCATTTTCACCCCTTTTTTGATGGATGAATTTGAACTTATTTTGTTACTTTTTGCTCAGTTTGACCCAGTTCTGGCCACCGTGTTGCCTGCAGGATAGGACCGAGAGATGACAGACTCTCTGGCCGCCTCACAAGTGTCTATTATCGGACCCTTTCTTTGCTTTACCCCGGTTCTATTACTCTTTCCTCCTTTGACCATACAACCCGTTTCCTGCTGGGGTGCTGCCTGGTTCCTGGGCACCCCAAACCCTCTCATGGTCGGGGCACCATGAATTGATGCATCAGACCCAATGTTGCCATCACCAGCCCCGCGGAGGTGGGACGATCCAACCCGGTGGTAACCCAATACCTCCCTTGGTCCGTGCACCATGAATTGAAGCATCGGACCCAGTGTTGCAATCACCGGTCACGCTAACGCATATAAACAGAGAAATAGAACATCATTTTGATCAAATTCATTGTGTCTGTTCTAGTAAGGATGTCGTCCGAATGCCCGGTGTGCAGAGTCTTCTATCTGGCGTTGAACAAGCACCTTAAGCACAAACATGCAGTGCGTAACTTGGAAGAGAGAGGCATCATTCTGAAAATGGCGAGTTGCAGGATAAATGTTCGCACCAAACCCACTTTGGGTAACCGCACCACTCATTGACATCTCCCGAGAGCGGACGTCCATTATTGGTAAGGCCTCTAATGCTAGGTAGACAACAAGCTATAAACCCACTTCTTCCTCCGAGCTGCAAAACGTCTATCTGAATGCAGGGACCGTCTACTAAGTGCAACTGTTATGCCCCTAATATGGGGAAAATATAAGACAAAGGAAACAGAGACGATGTTAGCTTGCTTCAAGTCTTATGTATTATGCACCCGCGGCAAGCAACAAGCGCCCTCTGCTGGACAGACCCGGAAGGTCATCAACCATGACTTATCTCTATTACACACTCCCCTTCAAAACAGATGTCGTCCCGACATTCTAATCCACAATATTATGCCTACATGTCAGCAACATCTATAACATTTATTAAACACATACCACGCTCACTGTTCAGTCTTGCAAAAGTGCACACACTCAATTTACACATTTAAGCCCTTGGCTTAGTAGAAAGTCCATCATTGTATGACAAACATATGTTCACAAGCTCTCCGTTTGTTTTTGTTTTTTACAGTCCCTGAATGTTGTGTGTGTGAGTGCTCTACTTCTTGCTGCATATGTGGCCAGAAGAAACGGTCTCGAATATGCATTATTTCAGGCTAAACATGTTTAGTACATTTACCTATAAAGTGCAATGTTACAGTCTGGAACTCTTTTCATACATTTGTTTTTGATCTCCTTTGTCACACATAGTTTCAACATAGTCCGTTGCTACCTTGTTAACAGTTCTGCCTGTGCAGCATGTCCAAGTGAACTACACTCCTTTAAAACAGGTGAGTGAGATATGATTGACTGCAACAGTGTCATGTAATGATATATTGTGTGAAAACACAGCCCATAAATGTATCTCATGTCAACAATCACTTTGAATGTGAACTCTGCCGTCCATTTTCCTTTTATGTGTTCTTTGAGTGTAATGTATGTGCATTTACTCAGTTCAATGGTGTGCAATGTCACTACCCTCATATCCATAGTACTGCTGAAAGTGGTATGGCGGTACAGTGTGTGTCCATGGCACCTTTAAGTTTGTATGCAGAGGTGGTGCTTTTATGTTGTAGCAGGCTGGTGAGCCAAGCATATCATATGTGAAGACCTTTGGTCGTCTGCATTGTCGTCGATGCCCTTGAAGCTCCTTACTACTGGGGTCACTTTGAGCAGGTGATGGGACAGCATTCTCCACAGGTAGATCCTCAACGTAGCTGTCATTCTCCACAGGTAGATCCTCAACGTAGCTGTCCTCAACGTAGCTGTCCTCCCCCTCCGGCAAGTACCCAACTTCATGTGCCATTTCTTGTTCTTTCTCTGGCTCAGCTGACAGGTTTTCCTCAGAGTGTATGCATTCAAGCTCCACAGGTGTACTAGTGCACGCAGGATTCACTGTCTCAGGTGGGCATGGATTTGATTGCTGCTTAAGTGGTGCTAGATAACCCCTAGATTCCACCGGGAGCGTCTGCGCTGTGTTACGGCTACGCCACGCCACGCTGCGGCGTTTTTAGCGATCGCGGCCACTCTAGTCAATGGGTGCTATTCCACCAGACCCGCTGCGCAACGCTGCGCCGCGGCTTGAAGCGTCCCAGAAGCGCCTCGGCGCAAGGAATTTCTAAAATATAGGATGAATCCTATTTTTGACGCGGCGCAGCGCGGCGCAGCCGTAGCGCAGGCAGGAAGTGGAATGTTCATCCGGCCCAGGCCCATCCCCCAAATAAATGTCCAGGAAATATGCCCAAATCAACAACAACTGCGAGCCTGCACACACGACGCTCATCTTCCGCAACGTTTTGAAACGCGCCCGGTGGGTTATGACGCAGGAGGAGGTCGCAGCGTGGCGTGGCGTAGCCGTAACGTAGCGCAGACGCTCCCGGTGGAATCTAGGGGTAATACTCATCATCCTCTTCCTCCTCCTCTGTTTGCTCCGCTTCCTCATTTCTCTCCACACTCTTTCTCTTTGCACGTGGCTGTACTTGAGTTTCCAGCGGCAGGTTGTCACATGGGAGGAGAAGATTACGATGTAAAATCCTTGATCTCCCTGTCCCTCTCTCAGGTCTGAGTTCATAAACAGGGATATCTTGACTCACTTGACGCACAACTGTGTGAATAGCATCTTCCCAGTGATTTCTCAGTTTGCCAGGACCACCGCGAGGTGTCATGTTCCTGATTAATACACGATCACCAGGCTGTAATACTGAGCTTCTCACCTTACTGTCATAATGTGTCTTGCTTCTCATAGCAGCTTTGTGAGCATTTTCTCTTGTGATCTCGTATGCCTCCTCCATGCCCTGCCTCCACTTTTCCATGTAACGATGATGATTACTGTCCCCTTGCTCTACGGTCAAGTCGAACAGCATATCAACTGGCAACCGTGGAGGGCGTCCATACAACAGGTTGAAGGGTGAGAAACCTGTTACATCACTACGAGTACAGTTGTAGGATTAAATCAGTTTATTTAGTGAGTCTTTCCAGTTAGTCTTTTGTCTCTCTGTGAGGGTCTTTAACATCTGGTAATGTTCGGTTAACCGCTCGACCCTGTCCGTTTCCTTGTGGGTGGTAGGGAGTGGTTCTCGACCCAGCAACTCCACAGTACTTTTTCAATTGTGTGAACAATTGGTTTTCAAATTCACCACCCTGATCATGGTGTATTCTTGTCGGAAAGCCGAATCTCAGCACATAGTCGTTAAAGATTTTTTCTGCAACTGTTTTTCCTGATTTGGAAGTCGTGGCGTAGGCCTGGGCAAAACGTGTAAAGTGGTCAACAATTACAAGAATATATTCATAACCACCCTTACATTTGTCAAGGTGCAAGAAATCAATTGAGACAAGCTCAAACGGTTGAGTGGTGACAATGTTCGTCAGTGGCGCTCTTGTCTGACGGCTTGGTTTCTTGTGCTTGAGGCACACACATCTCCTCATGACATAATCTTCGATTTCTCGTTGCATGTAGGGCCAGTAAAACCGGTCCCGTACCAAAGATGTAGTCCTGTCTGCACCTTGATGGCCCATTTCATCATGGAGCTCCTTTAATACTGTACTTTTGTGCTTTTCTGGAAGCACAAGCTGTGTTCTGTTTGCAGTTTTCCTGTACAACACTCCACTCTCATTAATCTCCAACTTGTCCCACTCTCTTAGCAGACATAAGATTTGTGAACTGAGTTGTTTGAGTTCTGAGCCTGATGGCTTCTTTTCTGCCAGCTTGTACTGAATCACTGCTCCAACATTGGGATCATTTCTTTGGTCATGTTTGATCTGTCCTATTGTCAATGGAATGATGGATGCGTCTACAGTTATTGCTGCACAACTTAATGAGACACCCATGGACCATGACACACTGGATTCATCCTGGTTCTCCCTGCTTGTGTAGCTGCTCCAATCACATCATATGACATTTCCTCTGTACACTCATCCATGAATACTTCCACGTCCAAAGGCATTCTGGACAGACTGTCGGCATCAATGTTTTCCTTACCAGGACGGTATTTAATTATGAAATGGAAGTCTGCCAGTTCTGCTACCCATCGACAACCTGTTGCATTCAGTTTGGCAGTGGACAGTACATATGTAAGTGGGTTATTGTCACTGTAGACGGTGAAGAATGGTGCATAGTATAGGTAATCACGGAATTTTTCTGTGATTGCCCATTTGAGGGCAAGAAACTCTAATTTGCCTGAGTGTAGATTGTAATTTTTCTCTGCTGTTGTTAAAGTACGTGAACCATAAGCAATCACACGAAGCTTTCCATTTTGCTTTTGGTACAATACTGCCCCCAATCCCTGGTTGGAAGCATCGGTATGGAGGACAAATGGCTGTGAAAACTCTGGGAAACCTAGAACAGGAGGCTGCGAGAGACAGTCTATCAACTGTTCCAATATTAACTGATGCATGTCAGTCCATTTGATGGGTGTGTTGGATGAAACTCCTCTACTGTTTCTTTTTGTTTTCCACTTATTTTTGTTTTTCAGCATTTCAGTTTCTGTAGGTGCTTTAAGCAGGTCATACAAGGGACAGGCAATACGTGAAAAATCTTTGATATACTGCCTGTAATAACTTAATAGTCCCATTATTGCTCTTAACTCACCGATAGTTCCTGGGTGTTTGTTTTTCAGGGCCGTTACTGCAGCAGTATCGGCAGGGTCCACTCTATTTCCCTCAGCAGACACAATTCTTCCAAGGTAACGTACTTGTGTTTTAAACAGGTCACACTTTCTGGGCTTTAGTTTTATCCCATGCTCCCTCAGCCGTTGCAGCACCCTTCTGACAGCATTGATATGATCCTCAAATGTCCTGCTAAACACAAGAACATCATCAAGATATGGCACACATATTTCATCCCTTAAGCCCTCCAAGCACTCTTCCATGCAGCGCTGGAATGCTGCAGGGGCATTCATGAGTCCAAACGGGATTCGTACCCACTCATAAAGGCCCCAGGGGGTCACAAAGGCTGTTAGGTGTCTACTGTCTTTGGCCATGAAACCCTGGTGGTATGCCTTACCCTGGTCCAGCAGTGAAAAGAGTGTGTTTCCTCCCAGGTTATCCATAATGTCCTGTACTCTGGGGATGGGATGGCGATCTGAGTGGGTTTTCCTGTTGAGCTCCCTGTAGTCAATACATAAACGTAGAGTTCCGTCCTTTTTTCTTACGCAGACGATTGGAGAGGAGTAGGAAGACATGGACTTTTCAACCCACCCTTGTGCTATCAAGTCCAGTAAGTAATCTTTCATCTCCTTGTATAAGGGTTTTGGAACAGAGCGGTAGGCTCTTGACACTGGCTCAGCATCTTGTAGTGAAATCTTCATTTGCAAGTTTTCCACACAGCCTATGTCGTCATCAGACTTGGAAAATGAGTCTGATTCTTCTCTTAGCATCTGACTGACTATTTGTCTCTGGTGTTCATCAAGGTGAGTCAAATCCACAGGAGGATCCCACTGCTCATGCACAGGGGGCTTTCACTGGAGATCTGGGCGTTGACATGGTGGATTGATGCAGCAGGTTTTTGGTCTGTTTTAAATATGTTTGCAGGATATACTGATCTGACTGACTGTACAGTTCCAAATAGTTCTCAAAAAGTTCTTGCTCTGCCATCGTAATGTCATGATTTGTTGTGTTTTGCACACTAACAATAATTCTTGGGACTGTATCTGCCTTCACGGACACAAGAGTATCACAAAACTCTAATCCTTCAGGCCATTGTGGGTTCTCATTTGGCTCAAAAACCAGAGTTTTATCCTCTTTGAAAAATGGAGCCTGTACTCGACACTCGAGTTGAATGGAGCTACGTTTAGGCACACTAACTCTCTCATTTGCTGTTCTTACGTTATAGTCACATGTCTGTCCTACACTCACAGCATTAATAAAGGCTTTTGCTTTGTTTTTTCGAAGATGAGGAAAGGCAATTTTTACTGCCTGTACAAGCTTCTCTTTATCCCCATGTCTTTTCTGGCCTGGCTGACTGGCTATCACAAGGTGCTCAATGACATTAAAGCCAATAATGGGACACTGCTGTTGGTTACCTTTTAGCACTAGCATGGGTATTAGCAACTCGGTATCACTTGCAGTAAGTTTAAAGGACACTTCAAGCCAACCAACATATGGCATTTCTGTACCATTGGCCGCTTCAATTTGTAAAGAGTCTATAGGGTCAATTAGCTCTGCTACATCTCTTAGCGGTACATCAGTTAGATGGCTTTCTTTCCATACCTCATCTATAGCACAAATTTGTGAGCCTGTATCCCAGAGGGCCTGAGTTTTCTGTTCGTGTAGGAAACACCTGATGAGGCACTTTTTCCCTACTAACTCTCTCACAGTAGCTGTTTTTTTTTTGCAATATTTTGTTTGTGCTTGGATTTGTCATGTGACTGTGTTGCTTTCTTAATACCTGAACATGTGTATGTCTTACAATGCCTTTTGTGTGCAGGCCAATGGTTCTCCTGACATTCTTTAGAACAATACAGTGTAATTTTGCAAGTTGAACAGTATTGTAGTTCCCTACTCTTTTTCTCTTCATTGCAATTTGCACAAGATTGGGACTTATCTGTGTGGCCGGTTGCTGCATGTCCCATGGGAGCAACCCCTCTTAGTTTAAAGGGCTCCGCCTAGTGGGTCCCTCTACCCTCTGTGCCTTACAACCTGCTCTGAAATGTTCACTGCTTCCACACCTAAAGCAATGCTGACAGTACTCTTCGCCTGCATGAGTACAGGAAACACACCTAGGTCGGGGGCGTGGTGCTGGGTAGTATCGCTGCGGTGCATACCCTTGTTGAAACTGAGCCGTTTCTCTTACTCGTGCAGGGTGGAATGCCGGTCGGTACTCCTGCACTGCTGCTGGTGGCTGCTGGTGGTACACGCTGTTGGCATTGAATTCAGCCCTATAGGGAGAGGGTTGTTGGGGTGAAAACACAGGATAAGGGGCGGACATATTAGCTGGTTCTCTGCTTGGTGAGGGATGCTGTGGGGGTGCAGATGTGGCCGTTTGGATCGTTTCTCTGATTTGGGAGACCTCAGCTCTCAGGGCTTGCAACAGCACCATGTCAGAGCGCATTCCTTTGATTTCTGACAGCAGATCAGTGGGCAGAGTAACTGTGTTTTGCTGGCTGGTGCTTTTCATTTCCACCGGAACTTCAGTGGACTTGACTGTATTCACATTTGTTACTCGTGATGGGGCAGCAAGTTTCTTTTTATCCTGTCTCTCTTTTTCATTGGTGTACGCAATGTTCACTTTCTCCAGCAGCAGCTCATCCGAAGTACTTATCTGCATGAGGAGAGGCTGCAGGTCACTTTTAATATTGTCATTCTGTAGACCAGTCAGGACAGTATGCATGAAGAGACTCTGGACTAGTGCTGGGTCATATTTTAGGTTTGACTCGGCTTCTTGAGAAGCAAACAGGATTTTCTGTCTCATGTCCATAGTTCTAATCAGGAAGTTTTGAGGCGTTTCTTTACTACTCTGAACCTCAGAGGTGAGTTGTTTGTATAACTCTGTGGCACCTTTCTCCTGGTAATGAGACCTGAGAATTCGGCGAAGGGCAGGCAGTGTAAGGTTTTCCTTCCCTTCAAGGTAACTCCGTAACTGCAGGCCTGGTGTGATGGCACGGATTACAGCATCAATGATCTCTGACTCTGGGTAGCCCTTACTAAACCCATTTTCAATTTGTCTGGCCAGACTAGAAAATGTGAGCCTATCTTTTTGTCCTGGCTCGCCTATTTGGCCTGCGATCTTAAGATCTTTGCGCCACATAGAGCTACTGGGGAGTGCTTGGGCCAGATTTCTTTCTGGGGTGCTGAACCCGGCAGGGTGGTTCATGCTTGTGTTCATTAGGTCATGCATTGCATTTTCTTTTTCTTGTAATGACAACCTTAGCGCCTCTACCTCCTTCTGGAGATCTTCCCTTTTGACACTGTCATGTACATTTGTTGTAATTTGGGCTTTGTCTATGATATCCTGCACATTAAGAAGTTCGGACATGCCTTCATCCTCTAGCTCGGCCATTTCTTCACGTTCATTATGCTTTGTGACATGAGAAATTAATTGACTGCGAGATTTACCAGTCACATGCTCATTATCCGGTCCTGAAATCTCCAGTTCATTGCACACTTTAATCAGTTGTTCTACAGTCAGTGTATACAATGCACCTGTAATGTCCAGCTGCAGCTTCTCCAATTCAGCCTCCATTGTATCAGAGGAGTGGGCAGAAATAGCAAATGAGGGTTTATCTGACTTAATTAGGTTTTTTGCTGCTCCCTAGTGGTGACTTTTCGCACTTCAGGATGCAGGTTACCAACGTTGTCTGAAGACGACCTCGACTGCCTTTCCAAGCTCCTTTCTCCGATGACTGGGTTGTTTAAGGGGATGATTGATCAGAGGATTCCACTAACAACTCAGGGATGGTCCTCAAATCAAATCTCCCAGCAGCGCCTCCAAATGTTATGCCCCTAATATGGGGAAAATATAAGACAAAGGAAACAGAGACGATGTTAGCTTGCTTCAAGTCTTATGTATTATGCACCCGCGGCAAGCAACAAGCGCCCTCTGCTGGACAGACCCGGAAGGTCATCAACCATGACTTATCTCTATTACACAACACCGAAAAATTATAATACAAAAGTATTCAATAATTCCCTTCCCACACTTCTACTGTTTATACTACTATGTTTATATTGAAGGTTTTTTTTAATTATCAATAACCCCTCTGCTATTCAGTAAAGTGCTTCCAGTTCATGTTCACATTAATCGTTAAATTCACCAATAGGTTTAAAAATGTCGTGCAATTAAAGCTTTATTTTTCTGTCAATTAATTTAGGATCTGTAAACAGTACCAGCTACTTCTACAGTTTGTATCGTCACCTTGTTTAAAAAAGATACTGCTATTTAGTTTGTTTTAACCGTGGTGTACTTATTATTTGTTTTTACTTATTGTGTTTTTTATTATTAATAACGTGTGCCTACTTTGATATATTTAATATACATCTGCACTATACTTCTGCTGCTGTAATTCCGTAAATGTCCCATATGCAAGTGTACTGTATAAATCAGGTGAAACACCATCGTTGTTTAACAGTTTCCTCCGTCCCTAGTTCCCAAATCCCCCTACCTCTTACCTTACAGAAATGAATTAATAAATGAATGTAAGTGAACATAAATGTAGAAATACATTAAAGATATATAATAATGTGTGTCCTGTTTGTTCTCAATCTATATTTATTCAGTATTTATTTATTTATTACTGTATTATTTGTATTTCTGTATCTATTTCCACAGTTATTTATGTTTTTATTCCTGTATTTATTCCTTTATTTATTCAAACATTTATTTATTTATTTATACCTATGTCATGTTCTGTCCTCCATAGATTGCAAGGAGGCTAGATGGTATAACACGAATTTGAGCCAAGACTAAATACACTTGAGTGTTGAACCCTGGGCCCCCACATTAAGAACCAATACTCAGACCTCTGGGCGACCTTCAGTGTCATAGATGTGCAAAACAATGGCTCTGCCCGACCCGGCTCAGCTTCTGAGATATACGAGATCGGCATGATTTTATATATATCTCATTATCCAAAATATTTCATCACATTCCATGTACACAAACAAAATACTTATTTTATAGTATTATATTGCACATAAGCACCACTAAAACAGAATGGAAAGAAACAAATGCATTGATAAAAGACTATAAGAAATAAAATAATTTAAACTATGATACAGAAATAATAAGAAAACAGACTTAGTACAACTGATCAATTGTGTTCAGGAATAAACAAATACAAGACAGAAAAACAGATTGTTCTAACAGAATAAGTGACAAAATAGACTTTGTAGATCAGAAATAAAAGTACACAAGAAAAACGTAGCAGTACTTTTACTCCTAATACCTCATACACCGAAAAATTAGAAATTATTTATTTTATCTAAAGGGGTGAATGGATTTCTACCAATCTGAAGAACGGCGTTCAATTCCGATGTAAAGTGTGTTTAAACTACCGTACTATAACTCGCGGAAAACACAGTTTTTACTTAGAACGTGTTGAAATAGTGGCAAAACGAGCTTCAACCTTATTTCTATCAGAACAAACCAATATGCAGCGTCCTTATTCAAAACTCCCCTGTTATACTGGATAGTGCCACCAAAACCACTTCATTCAACGACTGCAGCACTGGGAATACCGAGGTGTCCCATCTAAGTATTGGTATGGTAGGTTATGGTCGTAAGCATAAAGTGAGCGTGCAAACATTCCATCTATAGCAGGTAAAGCACTGGAAATGTGTGTTTCTGAATCCATCATTGTTGGGTCAAAGGTTTTGTATGAAAATAAACCAAAAAAACGAAAGCAGAGTATCAGCCGTAACCCTAACCCTAATTTACATAAAACCCCACCCGGTAAAATTTGACTGCAATGTGTCCGGGTGGTGTGGCTCAAGGGGTTAATGGATGTCTAAGAGTCAGAAAGTTGGCAATCCCCAGCATGACAAAGTGAACTTTGGTGTGAGGCAATAGGCACGGAAATGTGGGTGAGATGGTGGAGATAACACACGTTGGAAGGGCGGTCGAGAGGATCTTACACCTGAAATGAGAGTGAGATACCTGTACTCGTCTCAGAGGTACATGTTGTACTTTTTACTGGACTACACTTATCTGACAGCTAAGGTTACAAATAAAAACCAGATCACCAAAGAGCAGTGATGAGATCAGATTGTGTTGTTTTAATTAATGTATGTATTCAAGCTGTGTCCAGGAAGCAGAACTCTACACAACAGAGGCTGCAAAGAGTCCAATCTGACACTCTGGATTATTCTGCAAAATTAAACAAATGTAATGACTTCCTATGTTTTGATAAAACGCACTGCAGGTTAGAGTACCAGGAAACTCTGTTAAAGTTCTCTTCCCAATAATCATATTCACAAACACATTTGATCCTGTGAACGCAGCAAGACTGAGACTCAGTCCAACCAGTCGGACTGAATACTGTCAGTGAGGCGAGGACACACCCACACACACACACACACACACACACACACACACACACACACACACACACACACACACACACAGGATAGGAAGTGCCTTCACTTCACTTCGTCTGATGGACGCTGAAGTTGATGAAGCTCAGACGAGGCTGCAACTGATGAATCTCACGGCTAACAGTTCAGTAAGTGGAGCTGTGATTGGTTGATATGACGTTGTTGATTGTTCGTGGTCTCAGAAACGCTTGAGTTGATGAACGTGTGATTGTTTAAAGCTGGGAAACAATATGGCCTCCTAGCTGTGTGAGCAGAGAGAGTGTGCAGGTTAGTTTAAAGAGTTCCCTGTGAGGAGGAAGAGGAGTTCAGGCTGATGGGGTCAGTCTGTCAGGAGGGTTACTGATGTGGAGGGGAAGGCAGCAGGCGGGCACTAGGACCCAGCAGCTATCAGAGAGCACACCTGGGCCTTTGTTCCTGAAACACCTGAGCGACTCTGGCTGCGTTTCATTGGTCGATCAACACGCCCTCCTGACCCCCCCTCAGGAACTCTGGAGGAGGAGGAGGAGGAGGAGGAGGAGGAGGAGGAGGAGGAGGAGGAGGAGGAGAGGAGGAGGAGGAGGAGGAGGAGGAGTCAAACAGGAAACAGGTAAAGGGAGGACCTCCAGTGGTCACTCTGAGGAACTACAGCTGGTTTCTGGTTTCTCACAGACTCAGGACAACAGCAACCTCTTCTCAATCACAAACCACTATTGTGTCAATTATTAAAGGAACTCGAATAATACAGAACATATATTTATTGTGAAATAATCAATAACTTTATCTTCTTCATCTTTATTTTTTACCCTCCAAATCTTCTGCTCTGAACTCCAAACACAGTTTCCTGTTGACTGTTTAAAATGTATGAACCTCTAAAACAGAGGAAGATTTTAAGGCTTGCTGAGCTCTTCACAGTCCGTCCAATAGAAGTGATCTGCATAGAAAGGCCAAGAGTAATCCACAGGAAGGATATTCCTGAAGTCTTCAAACAGTCCTGAAGACCACAGAGCATTGTGAGTGTCTTTAAGACGCTGCAGCTCAAAGTGCCAACAACATGGAAACTGTCTCATGAGTGTGTTTAGTTTGGAGGTGTGAGAGCTCTGTGTCCTGATGAGATAATGTGTGATTCTCCAGCAGGTGGTTGTGTGTGTGTGAAGGTGTGAGCTCCGCTATGAATCCCTGTGAAGACACTGAACCCGCTCTGAGTGGGGACCCTGAACGCCTCACCAAAGCTCAGAGGTGAGATGAAGACCTCTGACTGTCCTCTTCTCCAGAGCTCAGCAGGCATTATTCACACTCAAAGCTCTGTGTGTGTGTGTGTGTGTGTGTGTGTGTGTGTGTTTGTGTGTGTGTGTGTGTGTGTGTGTGGTGTGTGTGTGTGTGTGTGTGTGGTGTGTGTGTGTGTGTGTGTGTGTGTGTGTGTGTGTGTGTGTTGAAGCCCAGAGCAGCAGCATGAACCTGGACCTGGACCTGGACCTGGACCTGGACCTGGACCTGGACATGGACCTGGACCTGGACCTGGACCTGGACCTGGACCTGGACCTGGACCTGGACCTGGACCTGGACCTGGACATGGACCTGGACCTGGACCTGGACCTGGACCTGGACCTGGACCTGGACCTGGACCTGGACCTAGCTGTGTGTCCATGAAGAGTGACCGGTCGAGGTGTGAACCAATATATTTTAAAGACCGACCTTCGGAGACAGAGTAAGTGGACATCATGTGACTTCATTATATCAGCAGCTGTAGAAAACATTTATTTTATTTAATCGTTTATTTGGCAGGGACAATGCACAGTAATGAACACTTAAAACATTAAAATGTGTCAAGTGTAACAGTGCCAGATTTAGCTTTGAGCTCATTTCCATCCGCAGTCCCTCACATAAAACATTTAATAAGTTTACATTTTACAAACATAGCAAAAACAAAATACATGATATGCAAAAAGTGCAAGAGAGTAAGAGCAGCATACACAAGTATTTATGACATGGCAATACAATATAGCAGCAACGACATGTAAAGTGCAGGAGAGGATACAAGAGCTACATAAAGGGCAAGAGGAGATACCCCTGAGTTAAAGTGCAAGAGGAGATACCCCTGAGTTAAAGTGCAACAGGAGATACCCCTGAGTTAAAGAAGAGGTGATACCCCTGTGTTAAAGAAGAGGAGATACCCCTGAGTTAAAGAAGAGGAGATACCCCTGTGTTAAAGAAGATGAGATACCCCAGAGTTAAAGAAGAGGAGATACCCCTGTGTTAAAGAAGAGGAGATACCCCTGTGTTAAAGTGCAAGAGAAGATACCCCTGAGTTAAAGTGCAACAGGAGATACCCCTGAGTTAAAGAAGAGGAGATACCCCTGTGTTAAAGAAGAGGAGATACCCCTGTGTTAAAGAAGAGGAGATGCCCCTGTGTTAAAGAAGATGAGATACCCCAGAGTTAAAGAAGAGAAGATACCCCTGTGTTAAAGAGGAGGAGATACCCCTGTGTTAAAGAAGAGGAGATACCCCTGTGTTAAAGAAGATTAGATACCCTGAGTTAAAGAAGATGAGATACCCCAGAGTTAAAGAAGATGAGATACCCCAGAGTTAAAGAAGAGGAGATACCCCTGTGTTAAAGAAGAGGAGATACCCCTGTGTTAAAGAAGATGAGATACCCCAGAGTTAAAGAAGAGGAGATACCCCTGTGTTAAAGAGGAGGAGATACCCCTGTGTTAAAGAAGAGGAGAGACCCCTGAGTTAAAGGGCAAGAGGAGAGACCCCTGTGTTAAAGAAGATTAGATACCCTGAGTTAAAGAAGAGGAGATACCCCTGTGTTAAAGAAGATTAGATACCCTGAGTTAAAGAAGAGGAGATACCCCTGTGTTAAAGTGCAAGAGGAGAGACCCCTGAGGAGATACCCCTGAGTTAAAGAAGAGGAGAGACCCCTGAGTTAAAGAAGAGGAGAGACCCCTGAGTTAAAGAAGATGAGATACCGCTGAGTTAAAGAAGAGGAGATACCCTGAGTTAAAGAAGAGGAGATTCCTCTGTGTTAAAGAAGAGGAGATACCTCTATGTTAAAGAAGAGGAGAGACCCCTGAGTTAAAGAAGAGGAGATTCCTCTGTGTTAAAGAAGAGGAGATACCTCTGTGTTAAAGAAGAGGAGAGACCCCTGAGTTAAAGAAGAGGAGATACCTCTGTGTTAAAGAAGAGGAGATACCCCGGAGTTAAAGAAGAGGAGATATCCCGGAGTTAAAGAAGAGGAGATACCCCTGTGTTAAAGAAGAGGAGAGACCCCTAAGTTAAAGGGCAAGAGGAGAGACCCCTGTGTTAAAGGGCAAGAGGAGAGACCCCTGAGTTAAAGAAGAGGAGATACCCCTGTGTTAAAGAAGAGGAGATACCCCTGTGTTAAAGAAGAGGAGAGACCCCTGTGTTAAAGAAGAGGAGAGACCCCTGAGTTAAAGAAGAGGAGATACCCCTGAGTTAAAGAAGAGGAGAGACCCCTGAGTTAAAGAAGAGGAGAGACCCCTGTGTTAAAGAAGAGGAGATACCTCTGTGTTAAAGAAGAGGAGAGACCCCTGAGTTAAAGGGCAAGAGGAGAGACCCCTGTGTTAAAGGGCAAGAGGAGAGACCCTGAGTTAAAGAAGAGGAGATACCCCTGTGTTAAGAAGAGGAGATACCCCTGTGTTAAAGAAGAGGAGAGACCCCTGTGTTAAAGAAGAGGAGAGACCCCTGAGTTAAAGAAGAGGAGATACCCCTGAGTTAAAGAAGAGGAGAGACCCCTGAGTTAAAGAAGAGGAGAGACCCCTGTGTTAAAGAAGAGGAGATACCTCTGTGTTAAAGAAGAGGAGAGACCCCTGAGTTAAAGAAGAGGAGATACCTCTGTGTTAAAGAAGAGGAGAGACCCCTGTGTTAAAGAAGACGAGATACCCCTGAGTTAAAGAAGAGGAGAGACCCCTGTGTTAAAGAAGACAAGATACCCCTGAGTTAAAGAAGAGGAGATACCCCTGAGTTAAAGAAGAGGAGAGACCCCTGAGTTAAAGAAGAGGAGATAACCCTGAGTTAAAGAAGAGGAGATACCTCTGTGTTAAAGAAGAGGAGAGACCCCTGTGTTAAAGAAGACGAGATACCCCTGAGTTAAAGAAGAGGAGAGACCCCTGTGTTAAAGAAGACAAGATACCCCTGAGTTAAAGAAGAGGAGATACCCCTGAGTTAAAGAAGAGGAGAGACCCCTGAGTTAAAGAAGAGGAGATACCCCTGTGTTAAAGAAGAGGAGATACCCCTGTGTTAAAGAAGAGGAGAGACCCCTGTGTTAAAGAAGAGGAGATACCCCTGAGTTAAAGAAGAGGAGAGACCCCTGTGTTAAAGAAGAGGAGAGACCCCTGTGTTAAAGAAGAGGAGATACCCCTGAGTTAAAGAAGAGGAGAGACCCCTGTGTTAAAGAAGAGGAGATACCTCTGAGTTAAAGAAGAGGAGATACCCCTGAGTTAAAGTGCAAGAGGAGATACCTCTGAGTTAAAGAAGAGGAGATACCCCTGAGTTAAAGTGCAAGAGGAGATACCCCTGAGTTAAAGAAGAGGAGATACCCCTGAGTTAAAGAAGAGGAGAGACCCCTGTGTTAAAGAAGAGGAGATACCTCTGAGTTAAAGAAGAGGAGATACCCCTGAGTTAAAGAAGAGGAGAGACCCCTGAGTTAAAGAAGAGGAGATACCCCTGTGTTAAAGAAGAGGAGATACCCCTGAGTTAAAGAAGAGGAGATACCCCTGAGTTAAAGAAGAGGAGATACCCCTGTGTTAAAGAAGAGGAGATACCCCTGAGTTAAAGAAGAGGAGATACCCCTGTGTTAAAGAAGAGGAGATACCCCTGTGTTAAAGAAGAGGAGAGACCCCTGTGTTAAAGAAGAGGAGATACCCCTGTGTTAAAGAAGAGGAGATACCCCTGAGTTAAAGAAGAGGAGATACCCCTGTGTTAAAGAAGAGGAGAGACCCCTGTGTTAAAGAAGAGGAGAGACCCCTGTGTTAAAGAAGAGGAGATACCCCTGTGTGACGCTAACTTTACATGGAAGCTGCCGAACATACACGTTCTCCTGGCGAGACCTCAAATCATCTTCGTAATATCTATCAAACTATAGATCATACACATCCACTGGATGTAGATTATAAAAGTAGAATATACACTTCTCGCTAGAAATCTAATCAAAAAGCATTTTAATGGCCAAACTATTCCACTTAGGATTTTCCAGAGAGGGTTATTTGTGAATAAACGTCCCTCCGGAGCGTTTGCAATCAACGGGAGCATGTTGTTTCTTACACGACCACTAGAGGTGCTACACTTTAAAACGTGACTCTGGATCGTATTTAGCTGCTGAACAATCTACCTATATGGTCGTTTTTTGTAGGAGGACAGGCTGCTTTAAAATCAAAACTGCTCCACCAGTCTTTCAGAGAATCTGCTCAAAGGTCATAGGTCAACATTTGAGAGCCTCTCTGAATCAGCCTACCATCACAACCTTTAGAGGCGGGCCAACCACATTATCTCTGACCCCAACCATGATTATGTAACCAGTGAAATCCCAGGTCAGATGAACATGTTGTCTTCAGTGACTGTGTTGTTATGGTAAATATCTGTTTCCTTGTTTCTTGTCTTGATATTTGTCCTCGTTGACGTTGCTAATGGAGCTGCTGTGATGCCAGAAGCATGTCAGACTTGATCTGATAATAAAGTATTATCTTGTTGTTATGGTGCTCTGAGCTCTGATCTGACTGCATAATTGTTAGTGTGATGGAGACTAGGAGATGTGTTAAGTGTTAGATGATCATTATGTGCGTACCTGTCTAAGGACTGCAGATAGAAATGATCTTAATCTGGCATAAATCATCCCTTCTTTGAGATTAAAGTATTTATATGCATGGTCCCTGATTATTAAACACATGATAATATGAATAGTATTTAAGACCATTGTGACGGTCCAGATTCCTAACTGTTTCTTTCTCATGTTTCAGGAGGAGGCTTGAGGAACCTGAACCCAGCTGTGTGTCCATGAAGAGTGACTGGTCTATGTGGGAACCTATTTGCTTCAAAGATGGACAACACTCTGTTGGTCAAAGGTGAGGATTGAAAGTTGATAACCCCCTTCATGGTACCTGCTGCTCTGGTTTCAGTTTTTAATGACCCAGCTAAGAAAGTGTGGCTCTGTTGAATTTTCTTGGTGAGACACTTCTCTGGTTCCTTAATAACAAAAGCAGCTTTGAGCGTTTATAAGGCTTATCAGGTTTTAAAGCTTTATGCACCATAAACACCTGTTGTGCATAGACGGCTCTGCTAAGATTGTTCCCTAGTTTAGGTTTTATGTTATGTGTTTAGATAGGTTCCTGTTTTATTTTGATAGTCTTGTCTACCCTCATGTGTCTAAAGTACATTGTCTTCACCTGGGGTTGTCATCGTGCATTTGATTCCACGCCTTTGTACAGCCTTAACAACACCTTGACAAATTCCTCGTATGTGTGAACCAACTTGGCAACGTGTCAGACAGGCTCAATGAAAGAAGCCTTCTATACCATTGCAGGTAGCATATTTAAAGCACTGTTTAAACAATAAATACAGTTCAATTTGTCCACAAACTAAGTGATTTTCCATCATTATGGAACAGGTTCAGACCTAAATGCTGTAGAATGAGCAGCTATCACATTAGGAATAAATTTGAGGCAATGAGAGAGCATTGGGTAGTCAAATAAATATATGACTTCATTCACCACAGTACCCTCTTGTATGTGCCTTCTTCTCTGTCTTTATGGGTCATATATTGGTGTTCTACTGCAGATCAGAAAAATAGTGAATACTGAAAAAGAAAAAGGTGGCAGGAGATAACCAAACCTGCTGACATCCAATCAAACAGCTCCGTACTAGAGGTCGGACAGGCTCACCAAATCAATATATTCTTGAGTATTCTGATGAAACAGGGTAAATATGTCCCTATTGTAACACTTACTGAGAAAATCACGCAGGTACTTTCTTATAAATACGTGGGTGTCCTGACAGACCCTCTTCTGTTCTAGAAAGACCTCATAGAATATATCTGAAAAAGGACAAAACAAATAATAGAGAGTAGAGAGTAGATACATTCTCGTTTTATTTTTTACATCTGTGATTTTTGAGTATTCTACAGTACTGTAATACTACACGGTACAGGTGTTTGTCCACCTCTTTAAAATAAAACTGCTCCACCAGTCTTTCAGAGAATCTGCTCAAAGGTCGTAGGTCAACATTTGAGAGCTCTCTGAATCAGCCTACCATCACAACCTTTAGAGGCGGGCCAACCACATTATCTCTGACCCCAACCATGATTATGTAATCAGTGAAATCCCAGGTCAGATGAACATGTTGTCTTCAGTGACTGTGTTGTTATGGTAAATATCTGTTTCCTTGTTTCTTGTCTTGATATTTGTCCTAGTTGACGTTGCTAATGGAGCTGCTGTGATGCCAGAAGCATGTCAGACTTGATCTGAAAATAAAGTATTAACATGTTGTTATGGTGCTCTGTGCTCTGATCTGACTGTATAAGTGTTAGTGTGATGGAGACTAGGAGATGTGTTAAGTGTTTGATGATCATTATGTGCGTACCTGTCTAAGGACTGCAGATAGAAATGATCTTAATCTGGCATAACTCATCCCTTCTTTGAGATTCATGTATTTATATGCATGGTCCCTGTTTATTAAACACATGATAATATGAATAGTATTTAGGACCATTGTGACGGTCCAGATTCCTAACTGTTTCTTTCTCATGTTTCAGGAGGAAGCTGGAGGAACCTGAACCCAGCTGTGTGTCCATGAAGAGTGACTGGTCTATGGGGGAACCTATTTGCTTCAAAGATGGACAACACTCTGTTGGTGAAAGGTGAGGATTGAAAGTTGATAACCCCCTTCATGGTACCTGCTGCTCTGGTTTCAGTTGTTATCGACCCAGCTAAGAAAGTGTGGCTCTGTTGAATTTTCTTGGTGAGACACTTCTCTGGTTCCTTTATAATAAAAGCAGCTTTGAGCATTTATAAGGCGTATCAGGTTTTAAAGCTTCTCTATGCACCATAAACACCATGACAAATTCCTCGTATGTGTGAACCAACTTGGCAATAAACCTGTTTCTGATTCTGATGAAGGTTTCTTTAAGTAAAGAAATAAAGGTCTTGTTTACCTTCAGTGTTTCTCATCTAAGTTTAACATTTATTTCCTTCCTTATGAACAGTAGTAAAGCTGGATTTCTGTAATCCTGCAGTTTGCGTCCAAAGGGAGTTTAACACAACTGTGTGGACGTTACTCCAGGCTATGATTAGCTCTGTGTGAATACATACCTGTGTGTTTGCCATTGTTCCTCGTCAGTTGGAGGTCAATGTTTCCCTGTATTTGCAGCAGTTTTTGCTTCTCATTTCTAATATGTGTAACTGCTGTGTAGTGTTTTGCTCTTCACCTGGTGCTCTATTGAACAATTAAACGGCTCATTGATCAAATTAAATTAAATGTAATTGTTAAACCTTAAACAAAGATTACAGTCACTGATTCTTTTCATTTTGGTGCGTGGCCTTCTAAGTGTTTAGTGTTGCTGATAGTCAAGGATGAGTGATATCACTTCCCTTTAACCTTTGTACCAATTCATGTGTCTATAAAATGTTATTTTGAGGTTTTAGTTTAAAAAGAAAATTGGCAATAACTTCTACTGATGCTAAAGTTGGTACTCCGTGCGAGGCCCAGACAATCCAGTGATTTATCCTTTCTCCTGTTGCTCACACATGCAGCTGATCCACATTTTCAGCACCACTGAAGCATATCAGAGAGATAATGTGAGTTATTTCTTTATTATTCCTCACAGAGAGGACCATCAGAGCTCAGAGGTTCCCAGAGGTCAGTCTGCCCAGCAGCATCAGACACAGCTGGACTCCACATTTATGGTCTGTACATGTTCTACAGCTACTTTACATCTGTTCTGCTCACAGTCTACTCCATGATGCACTTTTTTGATCGACAAATTTCAGTCTGTCCAACATGGATCTGATGTTTATTTCTCTTAGTTTGATTGTGTTGTTCATGTATTCTGTTCCAGCTGCTGGAGGACAACCTCATCACTTTTGTGAAGAACGAGCTGAAGAAGATCCAGAAGGCTCTGAGTTCAGATTACCCAGAATGCTTAGAGAGTCAGAGGGAGGAAGAGGAGGTGTTGGACAGTGAAGATGAAGAGCAGAGGAGCAGCAGAGAGGCATTTCTGAACATCACACTGCACTTCCTGAGGAGCATGAAGCAGGAGGAGCTGGCTGACCGTCTGCAGAGCAGTAAGAGGATTTCTATAAAGATTTAACACTCTGGATAAATATTGACTAATGTCTCAAGAGATGGAGCAAAATATGTTCAGATCCTCATTCTTTGAGGATTCCTTTGACTTATTGATCTGATTTGTTGTGTGTTCATTCAGGAAGTCGTTCTGGAGAGTGTCAGCGTAAACTTAAGTCTAACCTGCAGAAGAGGTTCCAGTGTGTGTTTGAGGGCATTGCTAAAGCAGGAAACCCAACCCTTCTGAACCAGATCTACACAGAGCTCTACATCACAGAGGGGGGTCTGCAGAGGTCAATGATGAACATGAGGTCAGACAGATTGAAACAGCATCCAGGAAACCAGACAGACCAGAAACAACCATCAGACAAGAAGACCTCTTTAAAGCCTCACCTGGAAGAGATGCACCAATCAGAGCAGTGATGACAAAGGGAGTGGCTGGCATTGGGAAAACAGTCTTAACACAGAAGTTCACTCTGGACTGGGCTGAAGGCAAAGCCAACCAGGACATCCAGTTCATATTTCCATTCACCTTCAGAGAGCTGAATGTGGTGAGAGAGAACAAGTACAGCTTGGTGGAACTTGTTCATCACTTCTTCTCTGAAACCAGAGACGCAGGAATCTGCAGGTTTGATCAGTTCCCGGTTGTGTTCATCTTTGACGGTCTGGATGAGTGTCGACTTCCTCTGGACTTCCTCAACAATGAGATCCTGACTGATGTCACAGAGTCCACCTCAGTGGATGTGCTGCTGACAAACCTCATCAGGGGAAGCTGCTTCCCTCTGCTCGCCTCTGGATAACCACACGACCTGCAGCAGCCAATCAGATCCCTCCTGAGTGTGTGGACATGGTGACAGAGGTCCGAGGGTTCACTGACCCACAGAAGGAGGATACTTCAGGAAGAGATTCAGAGATCAGGAGCAGGCCCGCACCATCATCTCCCACATCAAGACCTCACGAAGCCTCCACATCATGTGCCACATCCCAGTCTTCTGCTGGATCTCTGCTACAGTTCTGGAGGAGGTGTTGAAAACTAGAGAGGGAGGAGAGCTGCCCAAGACCCTGACTGAGATGTACATCCACTTCCTGGTGGTTCAGTCCAAAGTGAAGAACTCAAGTATGATGGAGGAGCTGAGACAGATCCACACTGGAGTCCAGAGAGCAGGAAGATGATGGAGTCTCTGGGAAAACTGGCTTTTGAGCAGCTGCAGAAAGGCAACCTGATCTTCTATGAGTCCGACCTGACAGAGTGTGGCATCGATATCAGAGCAGCCTCAGTGTACTCAGGAGTGTTCACACAGGTCTTTAGAGAGGAGAGAGGACTGTACCAGGACAAGGTGTTCTGCTTCGTCCATCTGAGCGTTCAGGAGTTTCTGGCTGCTCTTCATGTCCATCTGACCTTCATCAACTCTGGAGTCAACCTGCTGTCAGAAGAACCAACAACCTCCAGGCAGCCTAAAGTCTTCAGACCCAAACCTAAACTAACACATCTCCAGAGTGCTGTGGACAGGCCTTACAGAGTCCAAACGGACACCTGGACTTGTTCCTCCGCTTCCTCCTGGGTCTTTCACTGCAGACCAATCAGAAACTCCTACGAGGCCTGCTGACACAGACAGGAAGTAGCTCAGAGACCAATCAGGAAACAGTCCAGTACATCAAGAAGAAGATAGATGAGGATCTGTCTCCAGAGAGAAGCATCAACCTGTTCCACTGTCTGAATGAACTGAATGATCGTTCTCTAGTGGAGCAGATCCAACGGTACCTGAGTTCAGGAAGTCTCTCCACAGATAATCTGTCTCCTGCTCAGTGGTCAGCTCTGGTCTTCATCTTACTGTCATCAGAAGAAGATCTGGACCTGTTTGACCTGAAGAGATACTCTGCTTCAGAGGAGGCTCTTCTGAGGCTGCTGCCAGTGGTCAAAGCCTCCAGGAAGGCTCTGTAAGTACAGAAACATTCATGTATCATGACTTAAATATTCTGCTCATCATTTTAACATATTACATTTCTTTTCTTCATCAGGCTGAGTGGCTGTAAGCTGTCAGAGAGAAGCTGTGAAGCTCTGTCCTCAGTCCTCAGCTCCCAGTCCTCTAGTCTCAGAGAGCTGGACCTGAGTAACAACAACCTGCAGGATTCAGGAGTGAAGCTGCTGTCTGCTGGACTGGAGAGTCCACACTGCACTCTGGAGACTCTCAGGTCAGGATTCATGAAAATATTAAGCTACCTTCTAATATATATATATATATATATATATATATATATATATATATATATATATATTGTTACATATATACACTGTTGCAGAGAGGTGATAGGCAGGTACCAATGGGAGGGTTAACCTCTTTAGCCCGATCAGCTATCAGACAATATTAACCACTTTAGCTAAATGAAACACAAGGGTAACACCATGCGTCTGATTTAGCACTAAGCGAAAAAATGCTAACGCACTAAGCACATAACTCACGGTAGAGATATTTTATACTTCATGCTATCTGCACAGACTAGATATGATATGAAAGCTGAGATTCCACAGATCCCATTGGTATACATTTCATAACTGTACAACCAAAAATCACAGCAGCGAAAGCTAGGAAAGACAACACACAACTTCACTTTACGGGGCCAAAACAGCTAATACGTCTTACCTTTGCTGTTTTCTGATCAAAAGTTGTGTTCAAGGGCATGAAAACGCATATAAACGCTGCTGAAGGTTAATCCAATGTCTCTGTGTCACTTTGAAATGATTACTGATAATCCATCATAATATTTATGACAATAAAAGTAGTTTTCATATAGAGTGTAACAGAGCTTTCAGTTTTGGGCAAACTGCGTGCGCATCACTCTCACTCCTCAATGGTAATGTTTAGATGGATTTAGGAACACCCCATCGATTCTATTGGCTCTAACGGTTACTAAGAGGTGTCAATCGTCAAAATCGACCAATGGGTTTCAGAGATACGGCAAATACACCCAAATGTACCAAGAGGTGGGTTTGTTTTTCTAAACCTCTCTAAAAAGGTCAGATTTCACTTGTTTTGCATCAATCTTGATACAGGGTACTTATCATATGTTATAGTTTGGATTCCTAAAGCTTTTAGTCTCCGATCCCATCATTCAAGGGTGGTTTTCACTATAAGTAATGGGGTTTTTTGGACAGAAACTATAATTTACATTTTTTTACTATGTTCAATCTGAATTCACTTTAAAATAAAAGCATCTATATTGATTCCGACACTTCTACATCCAACTCACAGGTGGATCATTGCTTTGAGAAAAAAGATTATGAATTTACCCCTTTTAGAAGTGAAGTTATAGTCATTTGTTCTGGGCATGTCATTTTCGAGCCTGAGGCCTGAACAACAGGCTCAGGCCTGAACAGGTTAACCGCAAATTGCTCTTCTTGACATGGTACTGCAGTGTATGTTAGTCGCTTCAGTAAAAGCATAAGCTGAAATAACATGTATGAATACTGGATGATCTGGATTTCAGATTGTATAAGCCCCTTTTTGAACATAAAGTTCGAGGAACTGGAGAACCAGAGGAACTGAAGTGGGTGCATTAATCCATTTTCTGTGTTTATGTTTGGATGAGATTTTTACGTTTACCGTACTCAAACTATTTTTTACCCAGTTGTGTTGTTACATTTTTAGACCCTATGTAACATAATTTAGTATACTTTACAGTAGTTCTATTTAGCCCAGAAAGACACATCATATGCACTCCTTATTCACTTTACATTTTTGCAATGTTTTTGTACATTGGCTTTAAATCCAACTATTATGCAAAATTATCTCGATCAGTTCAAATAATTGCTTTCAGGGGATTACGTTATTAATACAACAGACCAAAGGTCATACTTTGTTCTCCTATATGTGGTTTTATAACCATTATGTTTGATTATTTTGTTAATGCAAAGGGAGAATGGAGAGATTTTATTTCTATTTGTTTGTCTCTTCAGGCTGAGTGGCTGTAACCTCTCAGGGAGAAGCTGTGAAGCTCTGTTCTCAGTCCTCAGCTCCCAGTCCTCTAGTCTGAGAGAGCTGGACCTGAGTAACAACAACCTGCAGGATTCAGGAGTGAAGCTGCTGTCTGCTGGACTGGAGAGTCCACACTGCACTCTGGAGACTCTCAGGTCAGATCAGTTATTGTTTCTTAAATTATTTTTAATAGTTTTTTTTCTCTCTCACTTTGTATTCTTCATCACAGCTCTCTCTCTCTCTCTCTCTCTCTCTCTCTCTCTCTCTCTCTCTCTTTCCCTCATTCTGCTCGTTTACAATCTCCTTCTTTCTCTATCTCCTTTTAAATCAATTAGTTAGCAAAAAGCAAAATGTTCTTTTATATTAAACATTAATAAACAGCAGTTGTTGTAAAACACTCATCCTGTTAATCAGACGTTTCATTGGAAAAGCAATGATTAATGCCATCGTGGAGAAGAGACTACAGTATATCATAAAACTTGGCCTCACAGATGTTAAGAAGTAACATTTGCACCTTTGGAATAAGTAATAATGTGCGATATGGCAGTCATTAATGAAAAAGAACACCCTGAAGTTATTGTGTTTATGTTGTTGTTCATTTTTGTCTCTTCAGACTGAGTGTGTGTAAGCTGTCAGAGAGAAGCTGTGCTGCTCTGTCCTCAGTCCTCAGCTCCCAGTCCTCTAGTCTGAGAGAGCTGGACCTGAGGAACAACAACCTGCAGGATTCAGGAGTGAAGCTGCTGTCTGCTGGACTGGAGAGTCCACACTGTGCTCTGGAGACTCTCAGGTCAGGATTCATCAAGATATTAAGCTACCTTTTTAATATATATATATAGATTATAGTGTTTCCCCTAGGTTTACTGCTTTGGGGGGGTGCTGCCAGGGAGGGATGAGGGCGGGATGAGGGCGGGATGAGGGCGGTCTGAGGGCGGTCTGAGGGCGGTCTGAGGGCGGTCTGAGGGCGGTCTGATGGCGGCGATCCGTGCAGGGGGGGGGGGGAGTTACTTTGGTTTGAGAAGTGGGGGACACACAAAACAGGGGGTCTCTGGGCCCTCCGCAATGGAAATAGTTCTCGATTTGAATCCCTTTTCCTGCCTTTCAAACTAAATATTTGTTAGGACTATGGTGCAATCCAAGAAAATGTGTAGTGTATAATGCCTGGCCAACTTATCTAGTATCCTATCCATGTGAACCTGCTTTATTTGTGAATGGACCTCACATACTCAAGGGGGTCCTGGGGCATTCTCCCCCGGGAGGATTTTTTTTTAAATGTTGAAGTTAAATGCATCAATCTGGTGCACAAGATGAAGAGATTCATGGGTACAGCTCTCACACTCATGAAACAGAACTGTATAGATTTCAATAATCCAAACATCTTTAGAATATGATCACAACCAATAACAAATAATTTACACTTGTTTATTTTTATAAACTCCTCTCTCTTATCTTATGTTTTCTAGTTAGCATTCTTTCTTTTTAATTATGCATATTTTTCTTTTTACTGTCCTATAGTACACATTGGAATGATTTATTACTTTATTTTTTACATTTATATTAAATAGATAAAGGTGTGCATTGGAAATATTTGTTCACATAGATGACCAAACAATTTGAGACTCACTGAGATAACTTAGACTAAAGTTAACTATCCAATCACTCAGAGAGTCCTTTACATCACCTGAGCTGTAGTTATCAGCCTCTCAGTCTGACAGGAGAGAGCTCTCCCTCCAGCTTGTTGTAGAAACAGCTTCTAATATCCGCAGTTGCGGCGCCAGAGTATTTTTGTTGGGTAATCTATGGTAGGGCTAACCCATACAGTGGTGGGGCTCAAGTCAGTATTTGCAATGTAATTCCATACACACTATATCGCCCCCTTGACAGTGAAACGCCACGCGTGAGGTTTAGATTATTTCCCTGTCTCAATCAAAATAGAACTGTATGAAATAAAACGGCACATTTGTCTTGTAGTAAATAGAAAGGGATCACTGTGAACGTGACGTATGATAGTACACGTTGAAGATCCAATGGGGATACTGAATGGCGGTTCTGACTGATCTCATCAGTAAGGCATGACGCAGACCCAACGTTTCGTTGTTCTGATTGGCTGTAGGTCTATTCAAATTGCATTCGGAGGCATTTTGATCTGACCGCGGCCGCGCTGATATTATAACGCCAGAGAATTTCCACACCTTTAGTGTATAAAACTCCCCCACTACTTAGACTATTCCTTGCACCCCTCTTCTAGCATAAACCCGAATGGTCTAATCCATATTGCATCAGTAACGTGCACTTGTTGTAACAGCAGGATCAGTTTGTGTGTTGTGGACACGACCCGTATATTTTCGCAAGCCATGTTCTCAACATTTAGCATTTTGCTTATTATTTAATTTAATGTGCTTACTTTAACATCACTTTTCATGGTGGGGCTGAGGTGGGGCTGAGGTGGGGCTAAGGTGGGGCTGAGCCATTTCTTGGTATGGCTGCCTACCCCAGCCATACCCTGGCGCCGCCACTGAATATCCGTTATTATGATCTCTCTCTCTCTCTCTCTCTCTCTCTCTCTCTCTCTCTCTCTCTCTCTCTCTCTCTCTCTCTCGCACGCTCTCTCTCTCTGTCTCGCTCGCTCACACAACATGTGCTCGTGTCACACACACACACAGAGGCTGTGTGCTCCTCCGTGACGATGATGACTTGAGGTTTCAAAAATAATAATAATTGAATTTGAAAGTGGGGGGCGACACAAACGGGATTTTTAACAGTGGGGGGGACATGTTGAAATTACGCCCAGGACTTACATGACCAACAGCGGAGCACGGGGCTATAATGCAGATTTGTTTTACTTTTTTACACTTTGTTGTTCTCCTCCTTTCCTCCGCTCTTGTCTCTGACTGTGAGTGTGTGAGTGTGTGGGGAGCGGAGCCCCGCCCTTCGGAAACAGAGCGGAGGAGAGAATGTGAATGCGCAAAGCAATGCAGTGGACACTGAAACATGCACATAAATCAGATAAATAACATAAGCGTTTAGTTTATTTAATAAAAGAGCACATGTTCAATGTGAAAAGTGACCGTAGATAGATTATATATATCTATATATATAGATATATATAAAACTTTTTTTTTTAAAAACACCTTGAATTTCAGGGGGTGCACGGGGTTCCGTTGGGGTGGCGCAGCGCCCCCCCAAGACAATGATAGGGGAAACACTGAGATATATATAGGGCTGCTGGTACCCAGAGAGGAAATAGGCAGGTACCAATGGGAGGTTTAAAGATTCGATCCCCACTCCCTACAGTTAACATGTTGAAATGTCCTTGGCCAAGATACTTTACCGCAAATTGCTCTTCTTGACATGGTACTGCAGTGTATGTTAGTCGCTTTAGTAAAAGCACAAGCTGAAATAACATGTATGAATACTGGATGATCTGGATTTTAGATTTTATGAGCCCCTTTTTGACCATTAAGTTCCAGGAACTAGAGACCCAGAGGAACTGAATCCATTTTGTGTGTTTTTGTTTTGAAGAGTTTTCTACATTTACCGTACTCAAATAGTATTTTTTACCCAGTTGTTTTGTCCAATTTTTAAACGCTGTGTAACATTATTAAGCATACTTTACAGTAGTTCTATTTAGCCTAGAAAGACACATCCTATGCACTCCTTATTCACTTTACATTTTTGGAAATGTTTGGTACATTTGCTTTAAATCCAACTTCATGCAAAATGATCTCGATCAGGTCAAATAATTGCGTTTAGGGGACTATGTTATTAATACAACAGACCAAAGGTCAGGCGTTGTTTCTCCTATATGTGGTTTTATGATAATTATGTTTGATTATTTTATTAATTCAAAGGGTGAATGGAGAGGCTTTTATTTCTATGTGTGTCTCCTCAGGCTGAGTGTCTGTAACCTGTCAGAGAGAAGCTGTGCAGCTCTGTCCTCAGTCCTCAGCTCCCAGTCCTCTAGTCTGAGAGAGCTGAACCTGAGGAACAACAACCTGCAGGATTCAGGAGTGAAGCTGCTGTCTGCTGGACTGGAGAGTCCTCACTGCACTCTGGAGACTCTCAGGTCAGATCAGTTATTGTTTCTTAAATTATTTTAAATTGTTATCTTTCTCACTCAGTTTGTATTCTTCACTGCCGCTCTCTCTCTCTCTCTTTCTCTCATTCTGCTTATTTACAATCTCCTTCTTTCTCTACCTATTTTTAAATCAGTCAGGTAACCAAAAGCAAAGTCTTCTTTTGTATTAAACATTAATAAAATACAGTTGATGTAAAACACTCATCCCGTTACTCAGACGTTTGATTGGGAAAGCAATGATTAATGCCAGTGTGGAGAAGAGACTAGTATATCATGAAAATTGGCTTCTTAGATGTAAAGCAGTATAGAGTTGCACATTTTGAATAAGGAATAATGTGCAATAAGGCAGTCATTAATGAAAAAGAACACCCTGAAGTTATTGTTTTTTTGTTGTTGTTCATTATTTTCTCCTCAGACTGAGTGGCTGTGACCTCTCAGAGAGAAGCTGTGAAGCTCTGTCCTCAGTCCTCAGCTCCCAGTCCTCTAGTCTGAGAGAGCTGGACCTGAGTAACAACGACCTGCAGGATTCAGGAGTGAAGCTGCTGTCTGCTGGACTGGAGAGTCCACACTGCACTCTGGAGACTCTCAGGTCAGGATTCTTCAACATGATCAACTGATGGCAACTGTTTTTTTTCTTCTTTCTTTTGTCTCTATTTTTTGGGATCTTGAACGTTTCGAGACGAATAAGAAAGCTAGAGTAATTTTTCAGATTATTGAGGGACATTAGTGATTAGCCTGGTTGGACAATGTCTAAATAACCCCACATCAGCGGACAGTCTCTAGTACGTCTCTAACCCTCCAGTCCTCACAGTAACCTCAGATTACGTGACTTGTAGTTTTGTGTGTGTTCAGGCTGTCAGGCTGTCTGGTCTCAGAGGAAGGCTGTGTTTCTCTGGCTTCAGCTCTGAGATCCAACCCCTCCCATCTGAGAGAGCTGGACCTGAGCTACAATCATCCAGGAGACTCAGGAGAGAAGCTGCTGTCTGCTGGACTGGAGGATCCACTCTGGAGACTGGACGCCCTCAGGTATTATAAACATATACAGTGTAGGAAATAAGTATTTGATCCCCTGCAGATTTTTTAAGGTTGCCCACATACAAATACATTAACAGTCTATCTTTTGAATGGTAGGTTTATATAAACATTGAGGCTAAGAATATCAAAAAGTAAACCCAGAAATTTACATCATATAAAAGATAAAAATGTATTTGCCTTTGATTGTGGGAAATAAGTATTTGATCAACAAACAAGGATTCTGGCTCCCACAGACCGGTTAAATAATTCATCTTCCTTTAAAAAAGTACTCCTAATATCAACTTGTTACCTGTATAAAAGACACCTGTCCACAGAATCAATCAATCAGATTCCAACCTCTCCACCATGGGCAAGACTAAAGAGCTGTCTAAGGACCTCAGGGACCAGATTGTAGACCTGCACAAGGCTGGGATCGGCTTCAAGACCACCAGAAAGCAGCTTGGTGAGAAGGAGACAACTGTTAGTGTGATTATTCAGAAGAATAATGTGTGTGTTTCTAAATGAAAGTAAAACAAAATGAGCATCAATGGCCCTCAGTCGGGGGCTCCACACAAGATCTGGCCCCGTGGGGTATTGATGATCATGAAAAAGGTGAGGTATCAGCCAAGAACTACACGGGAGGAACTTGTTAATTATCTCAAGGCAGCTGGGACCACAGTCACCAAGACAACTATTGGTAACACACTACACCATAATGGATCAAATCCTGCAGCGCCTGAAGGCCCCCTGCTCAAGAAGAACATGAACGAACTCTCTGACGTTTGACAATAAACATCTGAATGATTCAGAGAAGGCTTGGGAGAAGAGGATGTGGTCAGATTAGACCAAAATGTTGATCTTTGGCTTCAACTTGGCACGCTGTGTTTGGAGGAAGAGAAATGCTGACTATATCCCCAGAACACCATCCATCAGCATGGAGGTGGAAACATTCTGCTTTGGGGGTGTTTCTCTGCTCAGGGGACAGGAGGACTTCCCTGCTTCGAGGAGAGGATGGACGGGGCCATGTCCCGTGACATCTTGGTCGATAGCCCCCTTCCCTCAGCCAGGACACTGAAAATGGGTCACTTTATGGGTCTTCCAGCAGGACAATGAACCTGTGCATACGGCCAAGGCAACACAGGAGAGGCTAAAGAAGAAGCACATTTAGGTGATGGAGGGGCCCAGCCAGTCTCCGGACCTTAATCCCATAGAAAATCTGTGGAGGGAGCTGAAGCTTCGAGATGCCAAGCATCAGCCTCAAAACCTTAAGGATTTGGAGAGGATCTTCAGAGAGGAGTGGATCAGAATCCTTCCTGAGATGTGCACAAACCTGGAGACCAACTACAAGAAGTGTCTGACCTCTGTCTGTCCAACAAGGGTTTCTCCACCAAGGTTCAAGGTTCAAGGTTTTTATTTTGTCATACGAACATATACAGTGTAGTTATGACGATGAAAACCTTAGGTCACAGGCTCCTCCAACAGTGCAACACAATAAAACAGATAAACAGAAAAATATACTGCAAGTAAATAGTAAATACAAAAAGAAAAATAGTTTAAAAAAGTGAAATAGTGCAATAAGAGAACTAAGACATGTTTTGCATGGGGATCAAATACTTATTTCACTCAGTTAAATGCAAATCAATTTTTATCTTTTATATAATGTTAATTTCTGGATTTTCTTTTTTATATTCTTACTCTCACTGTTTACATAAACCTCCCATTAAAATTACAGACTGGTCATTTCTTTGTAAGTGGGCAAACTTACTAAATCTGCAGGGAATCAAATCCTTATTTCCTCCACTGTGTGTATGCCAAGACAAAAACATTGAAGGGAACTAAAGACACTGGATAACTCAGGCAGCAGCTCTGTGTTTGCAGAAAAGACACAACAAGAAATACATCTTTATAATTTTAGATTCTGATCTCGATTTTAATGCTCATTTTAATTTGCTGACCAAAACTGCTTTTATCATTTTGGCAACATAGTCAGGGGGACATTTACTTAGTCGGCAAGTTTCACAAAATCCATCCAACAACCTAAACATACAGCAGAGATCATCCCAATCCTGTTGGACACGATTTACACTGGCTCCTGTATCTGAATTGATTCTGAAGTGCTTCTTCTATTTTTAAAGCACTAAATGGCCCCTCCCTCTGTTAAAAACAACTGCTGTGCATGAAAGATACCTTAAGGTTTGAGAGTGATGTAATGTCCATGTTTCCATGCTGCTCTGACCCCCCCCCTCTTTCAGGATGGAGCCTGGTGGAGTCCGATGGTTGAGACCCGGTCTGAGGAAGTGTGAGTGTGATTTAATTTGATTCATGAAAACAAAGAAGCTGCCATCTTCAAATGTAACCTTCATCATCAAAGTGTCAATAAATGATCAGCTGATGGATCAATAACTGCTGCTGTTTCTCTCATCAGATTCCTGTGAACTCTCACTCGACACAAACACAGCAAACAGAAACCTCAAACTGTCTGACAACAACAGGAAGGTGACAACTGTGAGAGAGGAGCAGCCATATCCTGATCATCCAGAGAGGTTTGATGGCTGGTGTCAGCTGATGTGTAGAGAAGCTCTGACTGGTCGCTGTTACTGGGAGGTCGAGTGGAGAGGAGGGTTCATATAGCAGTGACTTACAGAGGAATCAGCAGGAGAGGAGAGGACTGTTTGTTTGGGTGGAATGATCAGTCCTGGAGTCTGAGCTGCTCTGATGGTGGTTACTCTGTCAGGCACAATAACAAGAGAACAGACATCTCCTCCTCTTCCTCCTCCTCCTCCTCTGGTAGAGTAGCAGTGTATCTGGATCATCCTGCTGGCTCTCTGTCCTTCTACAGAGTCTCCTCTGACACACTGATCCTCCTCCACACCTTCAGAACCACATTCACTGAACCTCTCTATGCTGGGTTCTGGTTCAGGTCTTATTCCTCAGTGTCTCTGTGTCCTCTGTAGGAGGAAGAGTCTCCTCCTGTTCCAGAAACATCCTCCCTGCTGCCCAGATAGTTCAGTCTGTACAGGATCACAGCTGATGTTAGACCAACGTTGTTTAAAAAGATATATTTCCATCTATTTGTTTTAAACCGTGGTGTACTTATTATGTGTTTTTACTTATTGTGATGTTTTATTATTAATAATTTCTTCCTACTTTGTTATATTTTAATATACAGTCTACTCTTTTCACTTTATCCGCACTTTACTTCTTCTGTTGTAATAATGTAGATTTCCACTTTTCGGGACAAATAAAGGAATTCTGATTCTGAAAATATGCTTTTGCTTCAGATTCAATATCTTCGCTGTGATTCAGGAAATTGCAACAAACATCACTTCACACACAAATACAGATAGAAATCAAACAATCCAATGTGTACTATAGGACAGTAACCCAAACATATCATTTAAAACTGGAGCGATTAAAAAATATGCATGAATAAATAAATGTTAGGTAAAATAAGATATGAATGAACAACAAAAATAAAAGACGTTACATTCATTTGTTATTGGCTATGTTCACATACTTATTTGATTTATTTTTTTTTTTTCTAAGGTGTATCCCATTGAGATCATTGATCTCTTTTTCGAGGGAGACCTGCTCAAGTAGGTTCCACATGAAACATAAAAACATAAAACAACAGAACAACAAAAAGGACATCATACAGCATCAATACAGGGATTACAATGTACATAACTATCCACATGAACAGGTACCAAGCATCCGACTGAGTAGCATCCAACCGAGCTTTAAAAACATTTAGTGGCACCAGATTGCTCAGTTTCCATTGCAGACTGTTCCAAGACAGAGGAGCTGCGCATCTAAAAGCTATCTTCCCTAAGACAGTCCTAGCAGCTGGCACATTTAGTAAAACCACAGCATGCGATCTCAGGCAGTAGCTACTTACAATTCGCCGTGAGATCAGGGAGCAGATGGAGGATGGAAGTTTCCCTAACATGGCTTTGTATATAAAAACTGTACCAGTGACTGAGCCTCCGTACAGTTAGCGAAGGCAAACCAGCCCTTGCACACAGGGTACAGTGATGGGTTAATACTTTACAGTTTGTCACAAATCTCAGAGCACTGTGATACGCAGCATCTAACTTGATCAGGTAATGGGCAGGTGCATTCATATAATCATCACCATAGTCCAGCACAGGTCAAAAGGTCACAGAGCCTTTTCCTGGCCTCAAGCGAGAACAGGACTTGTTCCTGTAAAAGAAACCTAGCCTAACCCTCAGTTTTTTAAGCAGGATATTGACATGAAGTTTAAAAGAGAGACAATCATCAAGCCAGATACCAAGGTATTTGTAACAGGTAACCACTTCAAGTTTTATTCCTTGCGTAGTTACAATATCTAAAAAGGCTCTGGTGTCTTTTTAGCTTTTGAAAAGAGCATTACCTTGGTTTTATCAACATTTAAAAGAAGCTTTAGTTCAGAGAGCTGAGTCTGAATAATGTTAAAAACAGCTTGCAATTCAACAACAGCCTCCTTAATGGAGGGACCTGCACAGTACATCACATTATCATCCGCAAAAAAATGTAAGGTTGCTCCATCGACATTTTCACCTAAACTATTGATGTAGATGGAAAATAAAAGCGGACCTAAAACAGAACCTTGTGGTACACCATTAGTAATGTTTAACCACTCAGAAGACAGCCCATCAAAGTGAACACATTGGGACCTTTCAGAGAGGTAGTTCACAAACCACCCCACTGCATGGCTGGATATGCCAATACTGAGTAGCCTCTGCTTCAAGATGCGATGATCGACGGTATCAAACGCTTTGGACAGGTCAACAAATAGAGCTGCACAACTCTGCTTATTATCTAAAATACTCGCCATATCATTCATCACTTTCATTGTCGCAGTGCTGGTGCTATATTGCTTTCTGTATTAAAATGTAAACCGATCTTTTTCATATGGGTGTTTAAAGTTGTACCCCTAGATCTACTGTCTAGTAATTGGGCGCTCAAAGTGCACCAGATTGAAGCATTTTACTTTAAAATGTTACAACATTTCTTTCCGGGGGGATGTGACGTCCACCCCCCAATTAAAACATGTTCATGCAATACTAAATACATTTGAAGCCTTTTTATACAAGCTGTCCACCATGTCAATACGTTTCTCAGTTTGTAGTGTAGCCTATTGGTCTTTTGTAGAGGTTTTTCATTGCCATCTAAAATCTTGCCTAGGGCAGAAAATTGGTCAGAACCGGCCCTGAAGTGTTAGAAGATGTGCGAAGAGATTTTGGTAAAACTTTAGGACAGGGAAGTTATTTATTATTTTAGTTTTATCATGTTTCGGTGTTGCACTTTGTAGACGGTCCCTACGTCCCTGCAGAGAGGAGTCGCGCAGCTTAATTATTATTATAACTGACATCGTGATCATATGACAGATGAGCAGCAGCAGAGCTCATAACATGTCCTATAAAGTAGAATTCTGTACAGATCTTAAACTCTGTTGGCAGTAAAATAATAAACTTCTAATATACTGAAGACGGTTGGTGTTTACGGAAGACAGGAAAGCTTGGCTGTGATTGGTTGTTCCTCGTCACATGACAAGCGGCCCCGTTCAAAAAGTTAAATGTGGTTTAGATGAAGAAACTGTAAAACGTGTCCTCTGTCATTAAATATTGATTAAAGACAATATATTATATATATAAATATATTAAAGACACACAGAGAAACACACCGAAGAGACAATGTGGGGTGGGTCTGTTTAATCTCAGGAACCTGTTAGTGTTGAGGAGGATGAATATAAAGCCTGATCTGAGTATTGTAATGTTTCCACAGGGTCGCTACAGTATTCAAGAAAACTGGATTGATGAAGAGGATGTCCTTTTTATTTTTCTACTGTTTATAATACCTCTAGAATGTGAACTACGTATATTTCTGATCCACTCCGGAACAGAAAGGTGGCGGTAATGCACCGTGAACTTCGTGAAGCTGGATACTAACCGCTGTAAAACCCGAAGAAGACGAAGTCGTCGGACCGTTGATTGTGCGACACCAGTTTCCGGTGTTGTGCAGCTCGTTGCTCCCTCGCATTGGATGTAGTTTGATTGAAACTACAAAATAAAAACATTGTGCAGCTCCACTTTCCTCCATAACTGACTGAGAATCAGTTATAACCCTTTCACCGAAGGAGGAGAGACAACCAGGCCGCCAAGATGCCGAGAATCATGATTAAAGGAGGCGTGTGGCGCAACACGGAGGTTTGTGTTTACATGAAGCTAACATGGAGCTAACATGATGCTAATGATGCTAACAACTCATAGTAAACCAATAGGACTTGGTTAGCACGATGCTAACTGCTGCGTTAGCACGACGCTAACAACTCATCGTAAACCAATGTGACTGAATTAGCATGAAGCTAACTGCTCACTCAACGGGAAATTAGCCCGCGTAGCTAAATATAAAGATATATATATATATATATATATATATATATATATATATATATATAAATATATATAAATCAGATGTGGGAGAAGTACTGAGATCTGGTACTTGAGTAAAAGTAGAAGTACTCAGATCTTGTACTTTAGTAAAAGTAGAAGTAATGTAAAAGTACTCAGAACTCGTATATATATAAAGGTATTAAATACATGTAGTGGAGTAAAAGTACACTGTAGCAGAACATGGAAATACTCAAGTAAAGTACAAGTACCTAACAATTGTACTTAAGTACAGTACTTGATTACATGTACTTAGTTACTTCCCACCTCTGCAAAGCTGTTGATCAGATACTTAAAGGCAGAGTATTATATTCAGAGGGAGGGAGCTTTAAACATCAAGGCTGTGTTTGGTGAATAAAGTACTTCTGAATGGGTTGTATTTAAACATATTCTTTAAAGATGAAACGATGTAGGAGTCCAGGTAAAGAGTGTTAGACTTCGTCTCCTGAACTCTTCTTGTGTTAGTTTTTGCTCTTGATCCTTAGTTGTTAATCCCTGTTCAGTCAGATTGAAGGGATTAATAGAATCAGGAATGTGGCCAGGTTCCATGTTTAAGCTTTAATTTCTCTCTGTGTTTTCCTTTCCTCCCAGGATGAGATCCTCAAGGCGGCCGTGATGAAATATGGGAAAAACCAGTGGTCTCGAATCGCCTCCCTGCTGCATCGCAAGTCTGCCAAACAGTGTAAAGCTCGATGGTGAGTCTTCCTGTTACTAAGACATGTGATGGTGTCACGTCCCAGCTCGTCTCAGGGAAAGGGAAGTGTTGGGAAATCCTGAATGTCCTCTTCCAATTTGAGAGTAACATGATAACAAAGGTATCCCAACTGTAGCTGTGTACATGACAGGATGTATGATTACCTAGAAGAGCATCAGGACTGTTTTAGGCATATGATAGCTATGTGATTAACATGATGATTCAGCCTCTATTTTGAAGTATTCAGAAAAAGTCAGAATTTTGAGGGAAAAGTCAGAATTTTGAGAAAAAGTTAGAATTTGAGAAAAGGGCAGTATTTAGAAAAAAAGTCAGAATTTTGAGATTTTTCAGAAAAAGTCTGGATTTTGAGAAAAAGTCAGAATTTTGTTTCTGTTTTCTCTGCTGTACTGAAGTCTTGGTGAGGTTTCCTATATGTTCAGGCGTTCAAAGTGGAAAAATCTAAACAAGAATAAAAATAACAATCCTATCGATATCAATAATGAATTTGCGTGTGTGTGTCCCCCATGTTGTTATGTTGCTCTGTGCTTTCCCGTTGTTTTCCCTTTGTTTTGGTGTGTTTATACACAGGGTCTTCGCCGACCTCTGGTCTCAGACCCTAAAAATAATCCTATCGATATCAATAATGTAGCGAGCATAGTGACATGAGCTCCCTGCTGTCATGATTTCGGCCCTTTTTCTGTGCTTTCGCCCGTAGTTTTCCGTGTGTTTTGTTGTGTTTTGTCGCTCCACGAAACACATCCTTTGTCCCAGTGAGATTTCCTGTTTACATACCTCTTTGTTAAACGGTGTGCTCTGTGTCCGTCTGCAGGTACGAGTGGTTGGATCCCAGCATCAAGAAGACAGAATGGTCCCGAGAAGAGGAGGAGAAGCTGCTGCATCTGGCCAAGCTGATGCCCACCCAGTGGAGGACCATCGCTCCCATCATCGGACGCACCGCCGCCCAGTGCCTGGAGCACTACGAATACCTGCTGTAAGATCGCATATTCTGCACAACATTCATACACTGCATAGGTTTCAAGTTTATAATTATACTGTGAGATCAAAGCTGACTCTCCCTGAGCTTTGACCTTGATTTTAAGATACTTTGCAATACAAGATCTGAGGCTTTGAGCACTACGAATACACTTTATTTATTGTTTTTTCCCACATATAACCAGGGATGGGTACCGAAACAACCGTCATTAAACGGGCCCAGGGGCTACATTTTTAAAGAGCGTGGTATCGATAAGCTCTGACGTTATCGTTATCGGTACTGGAGACATTTAAAAAAATATATATATAAAACAGATTTCATGTTTCTTATTGTTACATAAAGTGTATCTTTCACATTTTATCAAACCAATTCCGTTTCTAACCGTAGACTATTCCGTTTCTAACCGTAGACTATTCCGTTTCTAACCGTAGACTATTCCGTTTCTAACCGTAGACTATTCCGTTTCTAACCGTAGACTATTCCGTTTCTAACCGTAGACTGTATTCCGTTTCTAACCGTTTCTAACCGTAGACTGTATTCCGTTTCTAACCGTTTCTAACCGTAGATTGTATTCAGTTTCTAACCGTAGACTGTAATCCGTTTCTAACCGTAGACTGTATTCCGTTTCTAACCGTAGACTGTATTCCGTTTCTAACCGTAGACTGTATTCCGTTTCTAACCGTAGACTGTATTCCGTTTCTAACCGTAGACTGTATTCCGTTTCTAACCGTAGACTGTATTCCGTTTCTAACTTGCAGTATCATTATTTCCGCTCTCTTCACTCCACCAGGCGTCATATTCAGTCGGAGAAATGGACACTTTTCGACTTCCTTAACTCGTAGCTCTGTTGACGTCATTCATCCAAATCTGAAAAAACTAAACACAGTAGCCCTTCGTATATTTGTCTGTATGCGGCCCTCGGTGAAAAAAGTTTGGACACCCCTGGGTTATAGTAACCAAAGAATGCAAGTAACAATATCTGAAGCTCTTTAATTGATTGTGTGTGTGTGTGTGTGTGTGTGTGTGTGTGTGTGTTTTTGGTGTGTGTGTGTGTGTGTGTGTGTGTGTGTGTGTGTGTGTGTGTGTGTGTGTGTGTGTGTGTGTGTGTGTGTGTGTGTGTGTGTGTGTGTGGTGTGTGTGTGTGTGTGTGTGTGTGTGTGTGTGTGTGTGTGTGTGTGTGTGTGTGTTCAGAGACAAGGCAGCACAAAAGGATAATGAGGAGGAAGTGGGAGACGACCCTAGGAAGTTAAAACCAGGAGAGATCGATCCGAACCCTGAAACTAAACCTGCCCGACCCGACCCGGTGGACATGGACGAAGGTATGTCAAAAACCTGCATTTTGTGTTCATTTTTCACCTTTTTTTCGGAGCATCTGGACAAAAAAAGACCGTAGTTTGATTATTGTTTGGGGAAAGATGTAAAGGTCCCCTATCATGCAAAATCCCCTTCTTCATGTCTCTTCTACATCAACATGTGTCCCCTCTGTGGAAAGAGACTCTCTTTACACAGAGGGACATGTGTCTCTTCTACATCAGCATGTGTCCCCTCTTCTTCATGTCTCTTCTACATCAACATGTGTCCCCTCTTCTTCATGTCTCTTCTTCATCAACATGTGTCCCCTCTTCTTCATGTCTCTTCTACATCAACATGTGTCCCCTCTTCTTCATGTCTCTTCTACATCAACATGTGTCCCCTCTGTGTAAAGAGACTCTGAAAGTTTCAGGAACAAAGATTCTCTCTCTTTTTCTCCTGATCCATTTCTATAAAAACCTGTCTGAAAATGAGCTGATCAGATTTTGGCCACTTTATGATGTCATAACGATGTTTTGGCTTGTGTAACCATTAGCCAATCAGCAACCAAGGTACCCCCCCCCCCCTCCCTTATCACCTGAATCTCCTCCTAGAGCACCATTGTGTTCTTTGTAACCAAATGTCTCTCAGAGGGGCGTGGGGAGGGGCTCCTTATTTTCATCTAAAGTAACAGACAGAGAATCAGCACTTTGGAAACAGGGCTGAAACAGAGGGGATTATGGGTAATGCTGCAATGCTCTGTTTGGTGTTTCAGCCAATCAGAGATAGGCTCTGTGTATATCTGAGACCTGTGATATATTGATGAAGAAGAGGGGATCTTTAATGATATGTTTGTTTCTGTGCAGATGAGCTGGAGATGCTGTCCGAGGCCAGAGCTCGACTGGCCAACACTCAGGGCAAGAAAGCCAAGAGGAAGGCCAGAGAGAAGCAGCTGGAGGAGGCCAGGTCAGAGAGAGAGATCACTGCATCACAACACCTTTGTATTTAGGGATATAGGAGTTACAAGACAAGTACAGTGTCACAGACACACAGAATAAACACAAATAACACATGGAGACAAAAACTGTGCGTTTGAGGGATTAGACAAAAAGAGAGTAATAAATGACAAAATTATAATTAAAATGATATGAGTAACAATATAATAGTCATGTATCCTAGGCATGTAAATAGTAGCAGGACCTTAAAGACCTGTGGCTGCGAAGGAGTGCGGACGTCTTTCAACCAGAAGGTTGTGGGTTCGATCCCAGCCCGTGCAGTCAACATGTCGATGTATCCTTGGGCAAGATACTTAACCCTGAGTTGCTCCCGATGGCCAACGGTGTGTGAATGTGTGTGAATGGTTAGTTCCTAGAGAAAGGTGCACTGCTCTGTATGAATGGGTGAACGACACGTAGTATGTAAAGCGCTTTGAGGGGTCGTAAAGACTGGATAAAGCGCTATATTAGTACAGTCCATTTAAAGAAGTAGGAAGGGGTGGTGGCTGATATCGGGATGGGGATTCTGAATTACATTTATCAATGAATGGGATCAGAACTTCTTAATCATCGTCATTTCTTCATCTCTCTGCTTACCGCGGGGTGCAGACCTGAGGAAACTCTACAGAGGGTTTAATCCTAGTCTTTTCATGTTATTGTACAATGCCATGTCTTTTGAATGCCTTTGTGGACGGTGTTTTACATTTTACAAATCACACAAATTATTTTTATGTTCACACAAATATTATTGAGACAAATCTAACGCCATACACCCGGGTCATTTATTTACACCTAGAGTTTTCCCAAGGGGGGTTAGTTTAGCATGAAACACTTGAAATAACTAAAGAAGAAGTTAAACAAGTAAGTAGAAAGAAAGTGGAACTATTTCTGCTAAAAAGTGAGCGATGATTGAGAGTCAGAGCTCAACATTTCAGGTGTGTGTATCTCACACTGCACTCATGTACCTTTTATTATCTTTGCTTTTAAATGAGTGTTTTTAAATGTAATTTCATAATATGTTTCTCAATGTCTTTCATGTTTGTAAAGCACTTTGAATTGCCTTGTGTTGAAAGGTGCTGTATAAATGAACTTGCCTGGCACCTGAGGTTCTTCGATGTAGGGATGTGAATGCGTACATAGTTGATATATATATGTTACCGAGTGTCGTCCTGTTCGTTCTGCAGGCGTTTGGCGGCTCTGCAGAAACGCCGAGAGCTGAGAGCGGCTGGGATCGACGCTCAGAAGAAGAGGAAGAAGAAGAGAGGAGTGGACTACAACGCTGAGATCCCCTTCGAGAAGAAGCCTGCATCGGTAAGCCTCCATCAGCTGCTTCCATGCGTTATGAAACAAACACCTGCACGGCTCTCTCACTGAAATGCTGCTCCAAAAACAAGCTAAACAAGAATGAAAAGAAGTCGGTTTCACGTGAAATAAGTCCAAAAATCTGCCAATAGAACAAGTGAACATTAGCTTGGTAAGATCTCTAGAAATAAGACGGGATATTTAGATAAATCACGTCTTGTAATTATCTGGAGAACTCATTTTGAACTATATTTGACCAGAATCAGGAAATGTTGTGTTACAAAATAAGCCGCAAATGCTCAAAAGTGTTCTGTTTTTGTGAGAGGAGAGAGGAGAGAGGAGAGGAGAGATATAGGAGAGGAGGAGAGAGGATATAGGAGAGAGAGAGAGAGAGGAGAGGAGAGATATAGGAGAGGAGGAGAGAGGATATAGGAGAGAGAGAGAGAGGAGAGAGGAGAGGGGAGAGGGGAGAGAGGAGAGGAGAGGAGAGGAGAGAGAGAGAGGAGAGGAGAGGAGAGGAGAGGAGAGGAGAGATATAGGAGAGGAGGAGAGAGGAGAGAGAGAGAGAGGAGAGGAGAGAGAGAGAGAGAGAAGAGAAGATATAGGAGAGGAGGAGAGAAGATATAGGAGAGAGGAGAGGGGAAAGAGAGAAGATAGAGAGGAGAGAGAAGATAGAGAGAGAGAGGAGAGGAGAGGAGAGGAGAGATATAAGAGAGAGGAGAGAGGAGAGGAGAGGAGAGGAGAGGAGAGGAGGAGAGAGAGAGAGAGAGAGAGAGAGAGAGAGAGAGAGAGAGAGAGAGAGAGAGAGATAGAGAGAGAGAGAGAGAGAGAGAGAGAGAGAGAGAGAGAGAGAGAGAGAGAGAGAGAGAGAGAGAGAGAGAGAGAGAGAGAGAGAGAGAGAGAGGAGAGAGAGAGAGAAGAGAGGAGAGAGAGAGAGAGAGAGAGAGAGAGAGAGAGAGAGAGAGAGAGAGAAAAAAAAAGAAAGATAAATCAGATCTTTTAATTATCTGGAGAACTCATTTTGAACCCTATTTGACCAGAATCAGGACATATTGTGTTACAAAATAAGCCGCAAATGCTCAAAAGTGTTCTGTTTTCTTATGTTAGTTGGTGATTTTCTTATAAATATGTGTTTCATCTGAGATACAACTCAAAATAAGATGTTTTGACTGAACAAGATGATGCATTGTCTAAAAACAAGACCTGATATCTCACTGCAGTGATACTTCTGAAGTTAGTGTCTTATATCAGGTTTAAAGACTAGACATTAGACACATATACTGGGCAGACTTTGAGTTGTTGTAGTGCTGGCTCATTTCAAAGTATTAAATGTATTTATTTGCTCCACTTTTCAGGGTTTCTATGACACCAGCATGGAGGAGTACAACGCCCAGGAGCCCAACTTCAAACGGCTCCGACAGCAGCATCTGGACGGAGATCTGCGCAAGTCAGTAACACAACAACACCTTTATATATTATACAAGTGTTAATTCGTTCAGTACAACAATGACTAAATGTATAAATGTGTTCATCACGACTTAGAGAAGATGAAGACAGAGCGACAACATTATTAAACACCTCCTTGGCTACATTAATATGCCACGTTTTTTACGAAAGAAGACAAGAACATTTTATTTTTTTAACACACGGACCACAGTCAGAAACATTACTTTCTTTAACGCAAATACATGTTAAAGCTAAAACAGAAAAATGTATTGTTATATGATTGATGCAGAGTTTACATCATAATGTGTGTGTGTGTGTGTGTTAGTGAGC
>CM062278.1:30923609-30933609 GCA_031216635.1 Dissostichus eleginoides
GACGCCTCAGAAAACACAATCTCAGACTCCCAACACCGTCCTCACCACACCCTTCAGGTAACAACACTACACCTTTGCTCTGGTTGTTATATATAGACATTTATTTATTAGGATAAACCCCTTGAGATGCACCATCTGGTTTTCAAGGGGGTCCCGACAAAAGCAACGTCTTACAGACAGACATGAACAAAAGAACAGAAAGCTAAATTATTCCCATTTCGCCCCATTCCCAAATCGCCCCTCTCCCATTTTGCCCCTTTTTTACATTAGGCCACATAAGAAATTATACTTGTTTTGCTTGGTCGTGGGTTTTAGGGTCTTAGGGTTAGAGTTCATAGATCTAATGATGCATCCCATGAAGCATTGCATGAAGTCTGTTGATGAATCAGAGGCTGTTGTTGGGGCTGCATGGGACGGGGCGAAACGGGAAAGGGGCGAATGGGAAGGGGCTGCATGGGAATAAACCCAAGAGCAGAGAAAGTGAGATGATGATGCTTAATCATCCCCAATGAAGACAGGGATCTGATAGCAGCAGGTCAAGTATTCCAGTCAGTTTGGGCTTTAAGCATCAACGCTCTTCTGACAAGACTTTCTCCTGAAATCAGGTCTGTGGTGAACTCAAGCTGGAGAGATTTTGGTTCTGCGACATAAAATACGTCGGTGGTTGCTAACAAGTGTCTAAATGCCACAGACTGTTCTGTAGTTCGTTTGTTTGACACTGAGATTATTTTCTGACATAATCCAAAAGCACATGGAGGAATCCCATTGGCTACCGTTCATTTAAACGACCAATCAGCTGATGTTAACCCTCTCTCCATCAGAACCCCCACTCAGAGTCAGGGTGACGGGATGACCCCTCAGTCTGCAGTGATGACCCCTCGGGGGCCGTGACCCCCGGGTCGACCCCCGCCAGAACCCCTCTGAGAGACAAGCTGAACATCAACAGTGAGGAGCAGCTGGCTGACCCCGCCTTCTCCAAACACCTGGTGAACACACACACACACACACACTCCTCAAACACACACACTCCTCACACACATTCTTCACACACACACCTCACACACACTCCTCACACACACTCCTCACACACACACCTCACACACACTCCTCACACACTCACACTCCTCACACACATTTCTCACACACACTCCTCACACACACTCTTCACACACACTCCTCACACACACTCCTCACACTCACACGCACTCCTCACACACACACACCTCACACACACTCCTCACACACACACACACCTCACACACACACCTCACACACACTCCTCACACTCTTCACACACTCTTCACACACACTCCTCACACACACTCCTCACACTCACACGCACTCCTCACACACACACCTCACACACACTCCTCACACACACACACACCTCACACACACTCCTCACACACACACACACACACCTCTCACACACACTCCTCACACACACTCCTCACACACACACGTTGTACGGAAAATACACAACTTACAAGAAATAAGCATAAGATTAATGTAAGTTTTGTGTTACTAAATAGGTTTTACATCAAATGTATTAAATAACAAGTTTAATGGAAGTTTTGTGACACCACAGTGTCTCTTTCTGACGAAAGTTATTATAATTACAGATTAAATACAGGTTTTGTGTTCTTAAATAATAGGTTTTTCCAAATTAATTATGAAATTACAACTTAAATGTAAGTTTTTTTGATGTCATATAGCAGGTTTATATTAAAGAATATAAATACAAGTGTTGTGATAATACAGAGCTATTTCCAACAAAAGGTAAAGAATGACACCTTAAAGTAGGTTTTGTGGCTCTAAACAGTGGGTTTAATGTCGGTTTCTCTTCCCCTCACAGCAAAGGGAGAGCCTGCAGCAGCTGAGGCAGGGTCTGTTGTCACTTCCTGTTCCCAAAAACGACTTCGAGATCGTTCTCCCGGAAAACGCAGAGAAGGATCTGGAAGAAACGGAGTCGGAGACGGGATTCACGGAGGACTCCTCAGACGTGGAGGATCGCAAACAGGTAGAGAAAACATCTGAGGCACAAAGAGGAGGGAAGGATCCGTGAATTCACTCGTATGTGATATTATACTGTTTTTAGGCATATAGCCGATATAGCTCTCAGGTACATAAAAAAACATGTCTATGAAGTGTTTTGCTCAAAGACCTTTAACGTGTGTTTACAGGCTGTTCGTGATGCAGAGAGAGAGAAGGAGCTGAAGCTGAGACACACTTCTGTTCAGAGGAACCTCCCCAGACCCACTGAGGTAACACACACACACACACACACACACTTTCTGAGATTGATGTTAGTGGTTGTTAGAAAAATCTCACTGGTCCCCGGCTTGAGCTTCAATCTCAGGATCCATGTATCTGTGATCCTCTCCAGAATGGAAGTAGTCATCACATACAGAGCATCAACTAGTTCCTGAACAGTGTCCTTCACATGCTGATATCCAAGAGAGGGAGTTACACAGTCACAAGATGGAGGAATAGAAAGCAGTATTCAATGTTTACTTCAGATTAGCTCCACGTCAGAAATGATCATGCTTGTCATATGTCTCTCTCCATAGAGGCTGAATCATCATGTTAATCACATAGCTATCATATGCCTCAAACAGTCCTGATGCTCTTCTAGGTAATCATACATCCTGTCATGTTCACAGCTACAGTTGGGATACCTTTGTTATCATGCTACTCTGATATTGGAAGAGGACATTCAGTGTTTTCCCAACAGTGGTTAAAATAAACATCGGTATCGGCTGAGAAGCTACCTTAGCATTAGCCCAGGGGTGTCCAAACTTTTTTCACAGTGCCACATACAGAAAAATATACGAAGGGCCGTGCCGCTCACTACAGATGAGCTATCGTGCCTCATAATTTAAGTTATAAGTCGGCTAAATCAATCCAATGTAAGTAAATGATGCTTAATCAGCGTACATCAACTCTCCTTAGGGTTTCAATTATTTTGTTAGCAGCTCATTCCTTACAACAGAAGCTTCAGATTGATTATAATAAGAGGAAATATGAATGTGTATTTCAAGCTTGTTATGTAAATAGGTGATTGGGCTTTTTTCTTATTAAACTTAGATTTGTTAGAAAATGTTTTCAGCTTTAATTGACTGAATTTATTTGAAAAGTGAGCTCATTAACACATGAACACTACTGTCATCTGAGGGCCATACTGCATTGTTTTTTTTATTTGCTGAGGGCCGATTCAAAATGGTCCGCGTAGTTTGGACACCCCTGCATTAGCAGCATGATGATGATGTCATCTCCCTGCAGGTGAACGAGTCGGTGCTCCGCCCCTCCTCCATGGAGACGCTGCAGGACCTCCAGCTGGCCGAGGAGCTGATCAAACAGGAGATGATCACCATGCTGCACTTCGACTGCCTGCACCACCCGTCAATCAACAGGGACAGCCAATCACAGCGCGGGAAAACCAGAGGTCCCGCCTCCACCTCCAACAACGCCTCGCACATCGGACACCTGGAGACACACCCCTACAAACCTGTCCCCACAGAGGACATGGAGCTGGTGAATATACTGCATTATACTTTTAAATCAGAATCAGAATACATTTATTCATTTAAAAACGGGGAACATGGCGTATCGCGCATGCCGCGATTATCGTCACGAAACGATATATCGTGCAGCCCTAAGGTACGGTTATTTATAAAGCACATTTTCAGACAGAGAGCATGCGCATAACGCGATATTCACATCGCAGGACGTGCGATTATTTTTAATTTTTTTTAGGACGTGCGATATTAAGTAGGCAAATTAACTCAAACACGTCATGTTACAATTCTTTTGCTGCTTGCTACAAAAGGAAAACTTGCGCGGCTCTCATGTCAGGGTGAGTGACATGCAGGCTCTGCATGCACAGCAGACCACCAATCACAATCATTCTTGATCAGATCACAGCAGGATAACCGAGCTAGCTCAGCTTGTTGCTCTGATAACTTAAGATCCAGAAGTGCGTGACTAAAATCCTTCATCCGGTTAAATATTGTTAAAAAAATACCAATTGTATAGCATAATAGTTTAAGAAAGGATGGTTTACGGACAAAAAAAAGTATTTTCTTCAATTCCTGTATTTTTTCATATCACAGGGGAAGACATATCGCAATATCAGTTTTTTCCAATATCGTGCAGCCCTACCGTACCTTACTCTAAAAGAGCTGATAAAGACCTGTTATTAATGTTGTGTTGTCCATGTGTTTTGTTCCCAGGCGAAGGCGGTGCTGGCAGCAGAGATGGAGGTGGTGAAGGGGGGGATGGGTCACGGAGATCTGAGCATGGAGGCCTACAGCCAGGTGTGGGAGGAGTGCTACGGACAGGTAAACATCCCTCTGTTATCAGCACTAAACATTCATGAAGGTTTGGTAAATAGCTGATGATTAATATTGATGTTTTTTTGTCTCTTCCTGCAGGTTTTATATCTCCCCGCTCAGAACAGATACACCCGAGCCAACCTGGCGTCAAAGAAAGATCGGATTGAAAGCCTGGAGAAAAAACTGGAGGTGAGGAAGAAACGGAGAAAAGATGGAGACTGAACTGTTTAAACGTTTTAAAAAGCTGCAGTGTTAACCCTGTTCTCTGTGTGTCTCTGTCTCTGTGTGTCTCTCTGTGTGCGTCTCTGTGTGTGTCTCTGTCTCTGTGTGTCTCTCTGTGTGTGTCTCTGTCTCTGTGTGTCTCTCTGTGTGTTTCTCTGTGTGTGTCTATGTGTGTCTCTCTGTGTGTGTCTCTTTGTGTATCTCTGTGTGTTTCTCTGTGTGTCTCTGTGTGTGTCTCTGTGTGTGTCTCTGTCTCTGTGTGTCTCTCTGTGTGTGTCTCTGTCTCTGTGTGTCTCTCTGTGTGTGTCTGTCTCTCTGTGTGTCTCTCTGTGTCTCTGTGTGTGTCTCTGTGTGCGTCTCTGTGTGTGTCTCTGTCTCTGTGTGTCTGTCTGTGTCTCTGTGTGTGTCTCTGTGTGTCTCTCTGTGTGCGTCTCTGTGTGTGTCTCTGTCTCTGTGTGTCTCTCTGTGTGTGTCTCTGTCTCTGTGTGTCTCTCTGTGTGTGTCTGTCTCTCTGTGTGTCTCTGTGTGTCTCTCTGTGTGTCTCTGTGTTTCTCTGTGTGTTTCTCTGTGTGTGTCTCTCTGTGTGTCTCTCTGTGTGTCTCTGTGTGTGTCTCTCTGTGTGTCTCTCTGTGTGTCTCTGTGTGTGTCTCTCTGTGTATCTCTCTGTGTGTGTCCCTGCAGGTGAATCGAGGTCACATGACAGCAGAGGCTCGGCGAGCGGCTAAACTGGAGAAGAAGCTGAAGATCCTGCTGGGAGGGTTTCAGTCCCGAGCTCTGGGTCTCCTGAAGCAACACAACGAAATCTGGGAACAGGTACTGAGCCGAGTTTAAAAACATCCTTATTTACTCTTTATTCTGAGCTTAATGAAGTACAAAGCACGCTTTAATTGACATTGATGTGTTGCACGTTTCTTGTCTTTATTTGGGGTCACATTGTATTAAAAGTACAGTTTTGCAAATCATATCTCTTTAGTGACCCGAAAATGGCAAATTAAATACACAACAAAATTAGTAAAATATAAAATAAAAAGTACAAAGGGGTTGTTTTGAAAAGGACAAATATCTACACACGTGGACCTACTTAAACACAGGGTTCTTTTTTGTCGTTAAAGAGCTTATACGTTAAATAATTATCTGGAAAATACATCTGTGAAGTGTTAACTAGCTTTGCAGTCAGTTCTCCTGCAGATTATTTATTAAAGTGACCTCTGAAACGGGGATATTCTTAGATATGATATCACTGAGTGTTGTTGTAGTAATGTAATTCTGCTGTTGTCCACCAGGTGGAGCAGTCTGCCACGGAGCTGAAGACCTTCGATCAGCTGAAGAAACAAGAGGACACGGCGATCCCCAGAAGAAAAGAGGTACACACCTTTCACTCTGAGATCTGTTCAGATGTGATTATGTTCTGACGCTGAAGCCACTGGTCCATCTCTTGGTCCGTCTCTTGGTCCGTCTCTTGGTCCATCTATTGGTCTCTTGGTCCATCTCTTGGTCCGTCTCTTGGTCCGTCTCTTGGTCCGTCTCTTGGTCCATCTCTTGGTCCATCTATTGGTCCATCTCTTGGTCCATCTCTTGGTCCTTGGTCCATCTCTTGGTCCATCTATTGGTCCATCTCTTGGTCCATCTATTGGTCTCTTGGTCCATCTCTTGGTCCTTGGTCCATCTCTTGGTCCATCTATTGGTCCATCTCTTGGTCCATCTCTTGGTCCATCTATTGGTCTCTTGGTCCATCTCTTGGTCCATCTCTTGGTCCTTGGTCCATCTCTTGGTCCATCTCTTGGTCCATCTATTGGTCTCTTGGTCCATCTCTTGGTCCTTGGTCCATCTCTTGGTCCATCTCTTGGTCCTTGGTCCATCTCTTGGTCCATCTCTTGGTCCATCTCTTGGTCCTTGGTCCATCTCTTGGTCCATCTCTTGGTCCGTCTCTTGGTCGGTCTCTTGGTCCGTCTCTTGGTCCATCTCTTGGTCGGTCTCTTGGTCCGTCTCTTGGTCCATCTCTTGGTCCGTCTCTTGGTCGGTCTCTTGGTCCGTCTCTTGGTCGGTCTCTTGGTCCGTCTCTTGGTCGGTCTCTTGGTCCGTCTCTTGGTCGGTCTCTTGGTCCGTCTCTTGGTCCGTCTCTTGGTCCGTCTCTTGGTCCGTCTCTTGGTCGGTCTCTTGGTCCGTCTCTTGGTCCATCTCTTGGTCCATCTCTTGGTTGATCTCTTGGTCCATCTCTTGGTTGATCTCTTGGTCCATCTCTTGGTTGATTGATGAAACATTAAAGTCATTTACCAGGTGAACAGTATTAGATAAACACCGTAAAAAGTGATATCAACAAGTTAAAGTATGTCGTAGAAAGTCAGGGATTCTTATAGTATGAAGTAGAATATCTACAGTAGTATGACCAAAGAAAGATCAAAGTTTAGTATGTCGTAAAAAGATTGATAGTCTGGTATGTCGTAGAAAATGTCAATGATTTCTCGCGAGAAAACGTTCACTATGGTATGTTGGTAAAAGTTTGGTTACGTGTGTCGAAGAAATTGAGAAATAGTCGTATAGCATGTCACAAAGTCGTAAAGTCTGTTCAAGTCAAAGTTTTGTATGTTGTAGAAAAGTTGTTAAAAGTCAGTTCAGTAGAAAAAGTTGCAAATAAGTCAAAAAAGAGTCATAATGGTATAAGATAGGATAAGAGGTATTTATTGAAAGAGTAGAAAGAAAAATCACAATTGAGAAAATAAAGTAGTTAAAAAAGACAAATCTATAAAAACGATGTATCAGCAGCTCAGTGGATAGTGCGCGGATTAGGGGAGTACTGGTTCAATCCCCACTGCAGTCAGCATGTCGTTGGGTAAGACACTTCACCCTAGAACTGCCTCTGGGTATCACAGTACTGAGTGAGTAAGGCGCTTTGGATAAAAGTCTAACAAGTGACATGCAATGTAATCTAATGTTTGGCGTAAAATAAATTACATGGTATGTCGAAAAGTCTTATAAAAGTCATTTTATTTAAAAAGTCGTAGAATAGTATGTACAACAAAAGTCGTATTATAATTTGTTTAAAATAAAGTCATAGTTGAGTTTGTCCGAAAAAAAACGTTCAAAATCATGAAAGGAATATCTTGAGGAAACGAATTCTTTGAAAACAGTTGAAAACAGTCCTAGTTGGTCCGAATGAAAGATGATCTGCTCGTATTTTCTGTTGAGCAGCTGGTCGTCGTCTTGTCTGTTTCAGGCTCTGCGGGAGGACGTGGAGCGGCAGATGGAGCGAGAGAGAGAGCTGCAGCACAGATACGGAGAGCTGATGATGGAGAGAGAGGAGTTCATCAACTCTGAGCAGAAATACTGACACACACACTCATACACTCACTCTATCTCACACTCTCTCACACACTCACACTCTCTCACACACTCACTCACTCTCTCAAACACTCTCTCACACACTATCTCACACACTATCAAGCTACGATAAACGTGTCTCTCGATCTAAAGTCGTCGTTTTTTTTTTCAATGTTAGCAGCAGTTCCAGAGATAAGCCCCGCCCCCAATGTGCTTATGTTGCTATGATGTCATACGCTGAGTTGTGAGCATGCTCAGTTGTTGTTGTTGTTTCTGTACTAGTGACCAATAAAGTTTCTTTTCAACAATTACAGTACGTGTTGTTTTTCTCGAGTGTAGAAACAAGTGATATTGGATATTTTTTAAACAGAAATACATCTACAGGTTTACTGAGAAGTCTTTATTACAACGAGGGAACAAAAATACAAATGATGAAGCAGGTTTCTGTGAGAGCGATGTTCAGCAGGCGAGGAAGGCCATCCCGCTCCTCCAGTACGGACTCTGAGAGAAATGAGACGCAGATTTGATATAAAACACAGCTCTGACTCAGATGAGGGTTTAAACGGACATGACTTCCCCCAAAGTCTCTGTTCAATTAAAGTGACTTAACGAGAACATTCTGGGGGAAAATAACCATTTCTGATAATTAAATTATTCAAAGGTAAAGTCATGCTCAGCAGCTACTGTGTAGAAGGCAATGAACATCTTCTGACCTCCAACAATGCAACATATATAATAAAATACAAATAAAAAATAGTGCAAGAAGGAATTTAAAATGCATTTTTAATGAGAAATGTAAGGTTTTTGTTCCCCATCTAATTAAGTATGACACATACTCAGAAAAGGCAAAAGTACACACATCCTTTCCTCAAGTAGAAGTACAGATACTCGTGTTTAAAAATACTCTGGTGAAAGTAGAAGTACTGACTAAACTTCTTTACTCAAGTCAAAGTAAAGAGGCTTTGAAATGTACTTCAGTAAAAAGTACCCATAACTAGCAGCTGTTTTAAAGAGTACCTGACCTCCCTTTATATTAATAGAACAATAATGTCATTGTTAGCTAATGAATGTTTCCATGCTGAACAACGGCAACATGACAACGTTTTCATTGGTCCCTCTTCTTTAGAGAAGACCAGGAAATGATGGATACACGGATCGTGTTCAAATCAATAGGCACGCAATGACTCTAAATAATAATGATCACGCCACCAAACACACATTCAGACTAAAGGAACCAGCCTGTTTGGAACATGGAAGAAGTAGAAAGTACAGGTATTTGGGTTCAACATGTAAGAAGTAGAAAGTACAGGTATTTGGGTTCAACATGTAAGAAGTAGAAAGTTCAGGTATTTGGGTTCAACATGTAAGAAGTAGAAAGTTCAGGTATTTGGGTTCAACATGTAAGAAGTAGAAAGTTCAGGTATTTGGGTTCAACATGTAAGAAGTAGAAAGTTCAGGTATTTGGGTTCAACATGTAAGAAGTAGAAAGTTCAGGTATTTGGGTTCAACATGTAAGAAGTCAAAGTAAGTAGTGGAGTAAAGTACTGATACCAGAAACATGTACCTAAGTACAGTAACAAAGTATTTGTACTCCACTACTTCCCACCTCTGGGTCTACAATATAACTGTGTGTGTGTGTGTGTGTGTGTGTGTGTGTGTGTGTGTGTGTGTGTGTGTGTGTGTGTGTGTGTGTGTGTGTGTGTGTGTGTGTGTGTGTGTGTGTGTGTGTGTGTGTGTGTGTGTGTGTGTGTACATACAGTGTGTCTGTAGCTGTATCTCCTGATAGCCTCTCTGATGTGTCCCGGCTGGATCCCTCCACTCGGAGGCTCCACTGCAGCCGGACAACTCTGAAACAATAAAGGTTATTAATCAATTATAAAACACCAAGGACTGACTCAGGATACTTAAAGGATTATAACTGTTAGATATTTGACTGATGGGATACGTTAATATTCGATTAAGATTTCATTCAAACAAAGTTATTTTAGTAAGTCGTGAAAAAGTCTTACATTTTGTTGAAAGGCTTAAAAAAAGTCATAAAAAAACCTTAGTATAGTTTCTCGGAAAAAGTCGTAAGTAACTGGATGAGAAAAAGTCAAAAATGTTCCTAGTAAAGTATGTCGTAA
>CM062278.1:30938609-30951109 GCA_031216635.1 Dissostichus eleginoides
CAGAAGTTAATTCCTCTGTTGTCACACTGTCCGTCTGCCTCAGGCTGATGTGTTTTAGGAATATATTGATCATTTCTTTGCAATCAATGCGTCCAAAAATGTAATTTCCGTGTGAACTAGTCACTCTAATATTGTAAACTAAATTCTAGTTATGACATATTAATATTTAACATGCTTACATTTCTATTTGATTTAACATGCTGGCAATGTAATGTCTCCTTTGTTTCATGTAATGATGTGTTTGTAATAACTTAGTTTTAAATAATCTTTGAGTAGTGACATGAAGACGTTGTGTTTTAAGTTTTAACTCCTAAACATTTCCTAAATTGGACAGTCTTGCACGAATGTACATTTCTCAAAGATATTGAAGTGACTGTTATTTTGTATATATGGATTGTTGTGCTTTTATTGATGTCTTTAATGTGTGCATATGTACAAATGTGTCAGTTGATTGTGTATATATATATATATTTTTATATATATATATATTTGTACTTGTGGGAAACGGTATTTCGATGTCTCTGTACACACAAACTGGAAGAAAAAAAAAGTTGACTTTAACTAAAAAATAATTTCTTTGTTAAACAGGTTTCTACGATGGCTTCAAACAGTCTGTTCAGCAGCAGCTCCGTGATGTACTGGGGTGAGTGTGTGAGTGTGAGTGTGAGTGTGAGTGTGAGTGTGTGAGTGTGAGTGTGAGTGTGAGTGTGAGTGTGAGTGTGAGTGTGTGTGTGTGTGTGTGTGTGTGTGTGTGTGTGTGTGTGTGTGTGTCTCACATCATGCTCTGCAGCTCGGGGATGAAGCTGATTCTGTTGGCTGGACGCTCTTTAGAGCTGGAGGCCATCGGGCTGCTCATCTCCTGAAGAAAAGACAAGAAACATTAAATAATATATATGATATGTTTTATAATGATTGATCATGAAAGTGTTCTCAGAGCTGGTAAAGGTGCAGCTAGTTTGAATGACTTTGTATACTGCAGGGTAGCTTGTGAATTTACTCCAGGTGGAACTAAAGTCTGATTTAACACTTGATTATATTTCACATCATTCATCCACATCTGTGAAGTAACTAAAGGGATTAAATACATGTAGTGGAGGAAAAGTACACCATGTACCTCTGAACTGTAGAGGAGTAGAAGTACACCATGTACCTCTGAACTGTAGTGGAGTAGAAATACACCATGTACCTGGAGAAGAAGTACACAGTAGCAGAACATGGAAATACTCAAATAAAGTACAAGTACCTGAAATTGTACTTGAGTAAATGTACTTAGTTACTTTACACCGTGTCAACAATAGACACTGATCTAAATGTAGTCTGTAATGTACTTGTATGGATCATTTAACCAAAACAAAACGGCCTGCAGAACTAAAATAACAACATAGCAGAACACACACACACACACACACACACACACACACACACTCACACACACTCACTCACTCACTCACTCACAGGTGTGACCACAGTCCCCCGGCAGTAGATCTGAATGATAAAGAGCAGCTTCCCTCCTATTCAAACCTGCGGTGAATGAAACACAAAGAGAGAAAATGAGGAGGAAAGAGATCTAGAAATAGTTTCTAAACGTCCTCTAGTCGAAAGATAAACTCTACAGTATATTGTATATTTGTTTCACTGCAAATGAGCGTTGGAACAAAGTAAACATGTCATATTTAAAATGTTACATTAATTGTATTCATAAATATTCTATTTTATGACATTATTTCTAATTAATTAATTTAGATGATTACTTTTTTAATTATTATTATTATTTTACATTTCATTACATTTATTATTTAAAACAAATGTGATTCATAACTCATTATTGTGAAGTTGAAACTTTACTTATTTTTGCCTAAAAATGAAAAAAACACCTTTAGATTCTCAGAACAGTTACAGAATGACATCGTTTCTACAAACCGCGTTAAACTTAATTAAAAAGGCTAAATCTGGCAATTAATGGGAAAAATACGAGTGTTTTGTGCAGTAATGTGAATAATAAAGCGTCGCGTTTCCCTCCTGTTCAAACCTGCGGTGATAAAACACAAAGAGAGGCAGAGAGAGAGGGGGGAGACATGGGGGAGCAAGCAGATGTACAAATGGTTTTAAATGTAGTTTAAATACCTTTAAATTCCCACCAAAACTCGTTTCTAAACGTTGTTTCTGCTCCTGTTTACGTTTTACGGTGTGTTTGATTTCGGCGCGATTTGATGACGATTCAGGAACCAAGAGCTGCGACGGGGTTTCTGGGAGTTGTAGTTTTTGGCACTTTTTTTGACAAAGCGGTTAGATTGTCGTCACTCATATATCTTCTTATATATGTGAAAATAACAAGCACATTAAAATGCGTTATAGTGTGTGGAAATATTATTATCAAGTGTAGAGGCTCTGTATTTAGTGTTGTGTAGTCTAAGTGTGTGTGTGTGTGTGTGTGTGTGTGTGTGTGTGTGTGTGTGTGTGTGTGTGTGTGTGTGTGTGTGGTGTGTGTGTGTGTGTGTGTGTGTGTGTGTGTGTGTGTGTTCTCTAGAACCAGTCCCTGGATTTAAGTAACTAGTCCTGAAGACTTCCGCAACTAGTCCTCTTCAACTAGTCCTCTGTGTTAGGGTATAATTTGCTTAGGTATTCAACCTTTGACACAGTTCATCATTTTCTCCTCTCACTGTCTCTTTTCCCACGGCATAGGTCTACGGCCTTGGGTTCTGCTGCTGTCTCTCTTAAGGAGGGGCAGCTTGGGCGCATTGTTGTTGCCAGTCTATGACAGAGCACAAGCCGCCATGAGGTAGTTTACTGTTCAGGGACGAAGGTTCCCTGGCGCACATTCTTTTCTATGGACGAGAGCTCTAGTTAGATTCAGGGTCCATATTTGTTTAGTCTTGCTGATGAATAATGTTGATTATTACACTCTGAACTAGTTAAAACCTCGAGCTGCAGAAGAGTTCTTCAGAATTGGACACCACCTGTCTTGTCAATTCTCCGGCCGTAACTCCAAATAAACCGTCAGTGTTTGCCATCAAAGCTCCAGCTCTCCTCGTGCCTCTCTGAGTCCTGTTTCCAATTGCTTCAGAAGTTTCCCCCACACTCTTCAACTAGTCCTCTTCAACTAGTCCTCTTCATCTAGTCCCGAAGACTTCTGCAATTAATCCCTAGTCCTCTTCAACTAGTCCTAAAGACTTCTGCAACTAGTCCTCTGCAACTAGTCCTCTTCAACTAGTCCTCTTCAACTAGTCCTCTTCAACTAGTCCCAAAGACTTCTGCAACTAGTCCTCTTCAACTAGTCCCAAAGACTTCTGCAACTAGTCCTCTTATTATTATTATGTATTTATTTCAATTCTAAAACGTCTTCAGCATGTTCAACAATGTCCTCCTTGAAATAAAGAAATGTCTGATTCTGATGATGCATTTTGATTTTAAACAACAACAAAACACATTGAAGGAAAACCTGTGCAGTAATTCATCAGAGGAATTTGACTTGGTGTCGTGGTGCATACATAAAAGTAAAACAAATATTAAAAACACAGAGAGAACTATTTTAAGATAAAAATTATAGTAAAATATATATATAGTATTTACAAAGAAATTGATGAAAATATGGAAAAAAATTCGGCAGTAATAAAAAAAGAAAACAAAAAGAAAACAGATATTGTATTGTAAAAATATAAAGACAAAAGTAGAAAATGATTTCTGTTTCTCTCAGATCCTGCTGTGAAGAGGAGGCCATCACCACCAGAGGACCACAATGTGATATCCCTCCGCGGCACAGAGCCCCCTAGAGGCCTGCAGGAGGACCATGATGTGATATCCCTCCGCGGCACAGCGCCCCCTAGAGGCCTGCAGGAGGACCATGATGTGATATCCCTCCGCGGCACAGCGCCCCCTAGAGGCCTGGTTCAGACCGACAGCCCTAACTTCCTGTGCAGCAGCCTGCCGCAGCACTGGAGGAGCAACAAGAGCCTGCCCAGGGTCTTCAGCGTGAGGAACACTCTTATATATAATATAGAGTTTAATTCAGGGGTTTAATCATGCCAAGACACAGATTACAGGTTTATTATGAGTCACGGTTCAAGTGAAAAAGCACAGAAACAAATCTCTGCAACTAGTCCCCAGTCTTCTGCAACTAGTCACTAGTTCTCTTCAACTAGTACCTGGATTTAAGCAACTAGTCCTAAAGACTTATGCAACTAGTCCTTTGCAATAAGTCCCAAAGACTTTTGCAACTAGTCCTCTTCAACTAGTCCATAGTCCTCTTCAACTAGTCCTAAAGGCTTCTGCAACTAGTTCAAAATACTTATGCAACTAGTCCTCTTCAACTAGTCCTAACGGCTTCTGCAACTATTCCTCTTCAACTAGTCCTAAAGACTTCTGCAACTAGTCCTCTTCAACTATTCCTCTTCAACTAGTCCTAAAGACTTCTGCAACTAGTCCTCTTCAACTAGTCCCAAAGACTTCTGCAACTAGTCCTCTTCAACTAGTCCTCTTCAACTATTCCTCTTCAACTAGTCCTAAAGACTTCTGCAACTAGTCCTCTTCAACTAGTCCCCAGTCTTCTGCAGTAGTCCTCTTCAACTAGTCCTCTTCAACTAGTCCCAAAGACTTCTGCAACTAGTCCTCTTCAACTAGTCCTAAATACGTCTGCAACTAGTCCTCTTCAACTAGTCCCTTCCTCCTCAACTAGTCCTTTGCAACAGTCTCTTCAACTGGCTCCTAGCTCTGCAACTAGACATAGACGTCTGGATCTAGTCCCCATAGTTTAAAACAAACTAAAAATGAGTGAATAACATAAAAAAACATCATAAAAGGACAAAATGATGTATATATCATTTATAGTCATTATAGTCATTTTGACAAAAACAATGCAAGTGTTACTTAAATAGATGAGTTAGGAGGGATGATGCTAAATATAAAATTGTTATATTGCCCTAGAAAGCTTAGAGAGGGGAAATTAAATACAAATATGTTAATAGAAGGACTTATTTCCTCCTTTTCTGGCATACCTTGAATTTCGCTGCAGTTTTATTCAAGCTTTAGCTAAAGAACCCCCCCCCCCTAAAATACATAATATAATTTGTACTGTTTCTGTAGTTTTTTAACCTTTTGTCAGAAAGTAATCCTGTGTGTCTCCGGACTACAGGTGGTTGCCCTGGGAAACGACGTTCCTGACGGTGTTGTTGTTGTGGTGATGGCCGGGAATGATGACAACAGCAGGGCGGAGCTACGTAACGCCACGGCAACCATGAAGCAGGGACACGCCCACTTCACTGACCTGCGCTTCATAGGGCGCAGCGGCAGAGGTGAAAACACATTGATAACAATAACCAGAGGTGGGAAGTAGTGGAGTATAAATATTTTGTTACTGTACTTAAGTACATTTTTCTGGTATCAGTACTTACTCCACTACTTATTTTTCTGATGACTTTTTACTTTGACTTCTTACATTTTGAACACAAATACCTGTACTTTCTACTTCTTACATCTTGAACTCAAATACCTGTACTTTCTACTTCTTACATGTTGAACACAAACACCTGTACTTTCTACTTCTTACATTTTGAACTCAAATACCTGTACTTTCTACTTCTTACATGTTGAACCCAAATACCTGTACTTTCTACTTCTTACATGTTGAACACAAATACCTGTACTTTCTACTTCTTACATGTTGAACCCAAATACCTGTACTTTCTACTTCTTACATTTTCCAAACAGGCTGGTTCCTTTAGTTTGAATGTGTGTTTGGTGGCGTGATCATTATTATTTAGAGTCATTGCGTGCCTATTGATTTGAACACGATCCGTGTATCCATCATTTCCTGGTCTTCTCTAAAGAAGAGGGACCAATGAAAACGTTGTCATGTTGCCGTTGTTCAGCATGGAAACATTCATTAGCTAACAATGACATTATTGTTCTATTAATATAAAGGGAGGTCAGGTACTCTTTAAAACAGCTGCTAGTTATGGGTACTTTTTACTGAAGTACATTTCAAAGCCTCTTTACTTTTACTTGAGTAAAGAAGTTTAGTCAGTACTTCTACTTTCACCAGAGTATTTTTAAACACGAGTATCTGTACTTCTACTTGAGGAAAGGATGTGTTTACTTTTGCCCTCTCTGGTAAACAGGTAGCTTTGTAAATATGTGAATGTGTGTGTTGTTTTTTTCAGGTAAGACCTTCACCCTCTCCATCAACGTGATGACCTCTCCTCCTCAGGTCGCCACCCTACACAAAGCCATCAAAGTAACTGTGGACGGACAGCGGCTGCCGAGACGTCAGTAAACACCAGAGGATGAAATACATAAATTAAAATCATGTTTTTATCCAAAGCTAACTGTTCTTTCCTGTGTTTGAACAGGACAGAGGCAAAAGGAGGTGAAATTAGGAGCGTTCAGGGCCGCCTGCAGCAGCACTGCATCAACAGGTAGGTGTACTTTAAACCGATTAACATAGCCCAACATTAGCCACCTTTAGCTTAGCGAAGGTGACGTGAAGTCATGTGACCGTGCTGTAGTTCCTATATAGCCCAACATTAGCCACCTTTAGCTTAGCGGTGGTGACGTGAAGTCATGTGACCGTGCTGTAGTTCCTTTATAGCCCAACATTAGCCACCTTTAGCTTAGCGGTGGTGACGTGAAGTCATGTGACCGTGCTGTAGTTCCTTTATAGCCCAACATTAGCCTCCTTTAGCTTAGCGGTGGTGACGTGAAGTCATGTGACCGTGCTGTAGTTCCTTTATAGCCCAACATTAGCCTCCTTTCTCTCATAAGAATCAACATGTTATTCAGTATTATTTGTTATAATCAGTAATAGTTCTCTCTCTCCAGATTGTAGATCCTTCCCCTCCTCTCTGTGGACCAATGAGGCGTCGTTCCTGGGTCAGATGTCTTCTCCCAGAATGCACCACCTCTCCTACTCCACCCAGCCTCCCCCTTACAATTACCTGTCCCCCCCCCCTCTGAGCCACAGTGGTCCATTCCAACCCAGCAGCTTCTACTACGGACCGAACCAAATGATCCAAAGCACGGGGGACGACCGAAATGTTGTCTCGGCTCTGTCCAATTACATCGAAGGGGCGTGTCTTTCTTTGCGGGGGGAGGAGCCTGTCTGGAGGCCATATTAATTAATATTTTATTCAATATGCTCCTTAGATAACTTTTTATTTGATCGTAATTTCTCCTCGTAGCATTGTGAAGCACTTTGAGATGACGTTGTTTTTAAAGTGTGCTATATAAATGAAATGTATTATTATCAAAACATTGGAAATGTTGCATTACATATCTCCCATTAAACTGTAAAAAATAATATTTAAATTGGACTTTTGCTGCAGTGATTGTGTATTTTGCCTTTGTTATTAATTAGATGTATTTATTTAATCTTTCTGACTATTGTTTAATAATGTCCGTTGGTTTCAACAAGAAATAAATACAAATATCTGATGAAATTGATGTCGCAATTGTCCCTTTTCTATTAAAGAAATGTAAAAGTTGACAATTACATTCTCATACAATAAAGTGTTTATTAAATCAGCATTCATTTCCCAACCCAAATACAAATATCATTAGCAATAAAACACTAACGCATTTTGGCTAAATCCTTTTTTGGAAATCTCTTTTTTACGAGAACTCTTAAATAATAAACAAAATAAACGTTAAGCCAAGTTAAAAACGGCCATAATTAAACATATACATAAAAAACAATATATACATATGAACATTAAAAGATATATTAAATTATATAAAAAGGAAATTGTGTTTCGGACCACTTGTGATTTATCTCCACCTCCCCAAAAGAACCACAATCTGACTCGGTGTGAAATGTCTTCTGTCGGCATTTCCTGCGATCTTCTTCGTGCAGTCAGTCTAAACAGCATTGAGTTCCTCCAACCTCCGGCTCCACTCCTCCTCCGTCAGCTCTTCTCCTTCTGCTCCTCCTTTAAAGTCCTCCTCCACCTGATGCTCCTCTAAAACACAGGAGTACACAAAGATGTAAAAACCAGCTGTAAATGAAACATCTGTAATTTAGAGTCAGCGACTATGAAACACTGTCTAAAAAATGTTTGGATATTTTTGCATAGATACATTTGTGTGTGTGTGTGTGTGTGTGTGTGTGTGTGTGTGTGTGTGTGTGTGTGTGTGTGTGTGTGTGTGTGTGTGTGTGTGTACAGGACTTTTGTGTGTGTGTGTGTTACCGTTGCAGGTGAGAGCGGTGCAGACCCAGTTTCCACAGGCACACACACACTTGTTACACTCCATCCGAGTTTCAGCTCCGTCCTCGAACACCTCATCATCCAGAGCACACTCTGCACACAAACACACACACACACACACACACACACACAGACACAATAGGACACACACACAATATGCCGGTGAGAAACAACAACAAATATTAAAACTGCAAAAGCACAAAAGAGTTATTATATTTGGTCCTGGAAACAGAAAATAAAAATCACTGCTGATCATGCGTGTGTGTGTGTGTGTGTGTGTGTGTGTGTGTGTATTTACTTCTCTCGTATGGATGGTATGAGGGTGTGAGGCAGTTGATGAACTCCGTTAAACTCAGCTTCCAGTCGGCGTTCTCATCCGACAGCTCGATCAGAGCGTCCACACACAGAGACCTGAGGGACACCATGACACCTGTAGTGGCAATTTGAACTGTTCCAATGTCCTATATCCTTTGCCATTACTTCACAGGAGGGTTTAGAGTGATCCTGACGCAGACACAAACATATGGATTTCCGGTCTTTTGCTGCAGTTTAGAATGATGTTTTATTACTTTACATACCAAGGTTTAAGTACACTGTGTCAATAGTTGTGGTATGAGCCTCTGCCGGGGCTGGCCGTCTGTGCTGAGCTGTCTGTGCTGAGCCGTCTGAGCTGTGCTGTCTAAGCTGAGCTGTCTGTGCTGAGCTGTCTGTGCTGAGCTGTCTGTGCTGAGCTGTCTGTGCTGAGCTGTCTGTGCTGAGCTGTCTGTGCTGAGCTTTCTGTGCTGAGCTGTCTGTGCTGAGCCGTCTGTGCTGAGCCGTCTGTGCTGAGCCGTCTGTGCTGAGCCGTCTGTGCTGAGCCGTCTCCGCTGAGCCGTCTGTGCTGAGCCGTCTGTGCTGAGCCGTCTGTGCTGAGCCGTCTCCGCTGAGCCGTCTGTGCTGAGCCGTCTGTGCTGAGCCGTCTGTGCTGGCTGTCTGTGCTGAGCCGTCTGTGCTGGCTGTCTGTGCTGAGCCGTCTCCGCTGAGCTGTCTGTGCTGAGCCGTCTGAGCTGAGCCGTCTGTGCTGGCTGTCTGTGCTGAGCTGTCTGTGCTGAGCTGTCTGGTAGAATCGGTATGCTCTTCCTCCTGTGTCCTCATCATTTCCTGTCACCTGTGACCCCTTTATACACCCGGTGCAGCTAAACCCCGCCACCAAGTGTTCAAAAGTAATATTGCACCATACATATAAATAAGGTAAACTGAGACACCAACAACACCCATAAAATGGCTCCTACAATACCTTTAATAACACTGTGTGTGTGTGTGTGTGTGTGGTGTGTGTGTGTGTGTGTGTGTGTGTGTGTGTGTACCTCAGCAGCATGTTAGTCTCCAGTGTGTCGGAGTACGTGATGTTGAGCGCCGTCTCGTTGTGTTTCAGGAAACTCAGGAACTCTTTGGAGTCCAGCTCTGAATCCCCGTTATCGTACGACTGACACACACACACACACACACACACACACACACACACACACACACACACACACACACACACACACACAAAGGGTTAGATTGTGTTACATATCCTGTTCAGTTATGCTCATTTAGATCGTTGTTTCTCTAGTTGTCCTTTTGCAAAATGTGCACCAAATTAAAAACTTAAAATCTGAATTAATTCTAAGTATTTTAATGAAAATCAATGTTACCTTGAAGTATGTTCGCAGCAGGTGATTGGTCAAGGGCTCATTTGACGTCCTGTTGTCAGACTGAACTTCCTGCTGAATCCACTGGATCACTCTCTCTCTCAGCCAATCACGGTCAGACAGGAAACACACGACTACACACAGGAACACAAACATTAATGAGCATTTAAATAAAAAAGCAAATAATAATAAAAATTCCTCTTTATATTTCTGTAAGGACTCACTGGGGCTGACGTCCGTCTCTGTTGGCGTCTCTGAAAATCAAACAGAACACCGTCACATATCTGCAGGTGTGTGTGTGTGTGTGTGTGTGTGTGTGTGTGTGTGTGTGTGTGTGTACCCAGGCAGTGTCCTCGGTGCTCCAGGTGTATCTTGGTGTGTGTGAGTGTGTGTGTGTGTGAGTTGCAGGCATCTCTGTGCAGCTCGCAGTGGTTTCTGTACGATCGCCCGTTACTGCCACACACCCAGTTCTCTCTCTCTTCACACTGCTGCAGGGAGAGAAGGACACACACACACACATACAAACACACACACACACACACACACACACACACACTTATATTAAAGGTCCCATGTCATGCTTTTCCGGTTATCACCCGTCCCCTTGTGTTCTGTAGCTTCTGCATGTAAACGGTCTGCAGAGTCACAGACCCTCAAAGTGCACCCTGTAGGGAGTAAAACTCTAACACAGAAAAGACCTGTCTATGCTGCCCCAGAACGCCTCGTTGGGGATTTCTCTTTTTCTTCCTGGGTACAGTGACGTGCCCATACCCAAATGGATCAATTGGTCCAAATGGACCAATCCGCGGAGCCGTTACGTTACATCACACACACACACACACACTCAATCTTTTCTCAGCTGCAGCTCCGCCGATTTCTCCTCCCTGAGACGGCGGGACGCGGCGAGGCTGGGAGTTTGTGTGTGAGCACACACACACAAACTCCCAGCCAGGCTGCGGGTGTGTGTGTGTGTTCGGGCTGGGTTTCGCTGTGTCTCGCTGTCTCGCAGACGGCCACTGGGCTCACAGGGAGGGGGGGGCAGGAGCTCCAACAAGCCGTTTAGGACAGAGAGTGAATACACAGACTATACAGAGAGGCTGTATGAGAAACCAATGTGAGTTTGGAACATTGAACAATGTGAATCTATTCTAGTAGACCTCAACAATGGAACTATGATCAGTAGAAATGGCCAGGACATGGGACCTTTAAAACATTTCTTAAATATTCTGCTGAAACTGCAAAAATCATATTTACCTGTAAACAGCAACACACACACACAACCATTTTTACTTAAACTTCTTATGTTAATGGTTATATTGTTATTTTATTTGTATATATCTGTTTAATAGCAAGTTAAAAAGGTATCAGTGACACTTTTTAGTATTTTAAGTCATGCACAAATCATATTTACCGTTAAACAGCGACACACTGGTTCTCCTCTGTCGGTCGATACACACTCTCGTCCTGCACCACAGAAAGTCCTGGCACACACCGACTGATCCTGACACACACACACACACACACACACACACACACACACACACACACACACACACACACACACACACACACACACACACACACACACACACACACACACACACACACACACACACAGAGAGAGATATAACATTGTCATGGTATTCCTTTTTATAAAGTTCACAATGAAAAGCAGTGAGGAGTGAGTGTGGTTCAGACTCCAGATGGTGACCTTTGACCCCCCCACTGAGAGAGACCCACGCCAATTTGAATTACAATGACACACACATACACACACACACACACACACACACACTTATTATAATAGAGGCAGCTGGACACTATAAGCTTCATGTAAGGAGGATAGATTGCAGGTTTCTGTATAATAATAATAACACACACTTCAACACGCTTCAACATTAAAAACAGAGTCTTCTAAACAGATGTTTGAATTCAGGTTCCACAAATTCCTCTGTACTTACAGGTCATCAAATGCCACACACACACACACACACACACACACACACACACATTCATGTTGTAACTTGTGAGCACCGTCAGTGATGTAATGCATTCCCCATCCTTCACGTTAATCATTATAACCACACGTCTGATCCTTTCATCACAGTAACGTAGAGATCATCATTTAATCCTCAAACTAGAAGGGAGAGAACATTCAGAAAACTGTTTAAAAATGGCTTTACTACCAAGGTTTAAACACACACACACACACACACACACACACACAATAGATACATCTGCCACCTCCAGTTGACATCTGCTGCACCACAAACAGCTGACTGAAGCAAAACACACACTTTTCTCACTTTTACTTTTCATTAATCCTCATTATTCTGTGTATTTAGGATTTTTCCTTTTTCCATACATTTTTTATATCTTTATTTATTTGTTCTGTATTTTTTATTTAATTATTTTCTATTTTCTCCACGTTGTCATGTGTTTCTTCTGTTCTGGTCATTCAATTTGAATCCATTCAAATAATGGATTGTTTTTCTTGTTTTTGTTCATGATAATATTTTTATTTTGTTTTTATTTCATGTATTTATTGCAATTTTTTAAATAACCTAAATAACTTAAGTTCTTGTACTTTGGGGTAGTTATTTGTCATTTTTGTTTTTATCTTTTATTG
>CM062278.1:30956109-30958609 GCA_031216635.1 Dissostichus eleginoides
CCCAGATTTAGAGGATACATCTGATGTACACTCCGCGGTGTACCATATCCCAGGATGCAATGGGCGACGGTGACGAATGAGTTTTTTTTAAAGAAAATGGCTTCTAACGTCCCGCCAACGGCTGAAGCTTCGGCAGGAGCTGGATTCGTTTTTAAATGTAAGTATGGGGTTTCAACTCACCCAAATAGTAAACGACATGAAACAGTAAACCGATTTAATTTTTTTATTTAAAGATACGGGCGATTGGAGATGTCTTCTTTATATTACATACATAAAATAATATGAAGTGAAAATATTTCGACATGTTCTAAACCCTGTTTGGTTTTCATATTGTTGGGATTCATTATAAAGCTAAATTATTTATTTAACTGCTTTTGTTATACAAATCTTACTGCAACAATTTGTTTTGATAGGGAGCAAGGAGCAGACTGCTCAATTATTCAAATGCGTGGGGAGAATGAATCCCTCTTCACAGGGGCGAGCATCGCTTGGAGGTAAGGCACAATATCCGTTTGTATCGTTCTTATTTTATTAATCATCCCTCATTTCATACAGTCCATTCTAATAAGACAACTAGTATATGGGGCAATGCCTTATTAGTCTTTGTTGTATTTGTGTAGGGATGTCTCCATGCCACCATTAAAAAAAGAAGAAGATTTCTTCCTAAGTGTGTGTATCCTTGTGACATTGTTTTATTCATAATACTAGATTTTGTACTGTTCTCTCTGTGATTAGGACGGTTTTGGAAGATATGGGCCTGCAGGGAAGTGTAACTTCCTAAGCTAAGAAGAAGTGGGACAATCTTAAAAAAAGATATAAAGTATGTGAGTTTTACAAGTTAATAAACACATTTGCTGACATTTGTTTATCTGCTGGTGTTTTTTTTTGTACTGCCATGATTGTTTTACTCTGCCTTTAGGATTGCAAATACCCAGGGTCAGGAGAGGGAGTCGGTGGGAAACCCACTGCTGCAACTTGGCCGTGGTTTATCCAAATGGATGAGATATTAGGACAGAGGCCCTCCATCTGCCCGCCTGTCCTAATATCCTCTATTCCAGACGACACGCCACGGCCAAGTTCAGCAGTGGGGGACCAAGAGGACGAGGAGGACGAGGACGAGGATCAGGTTGAGGCAGGGCCATCACAGCCTAAAAGGAAAAGAAAGGATGGGCTAATGGACCTCATCAGAGAGGACATGAAGCAGCAGAGGGAGGCAGAGGAGAGGAGAACCCAGGAGAGCAGGGAGAACCTTAACAGTTTTCTGTTTCTATAACAGTGACCATCAGGGCCGCTTGGTGGCACGATGCGGACATGGCAGCCGTCGATTGCTCCAGCAGCTTTTCTGAAGGCTCTGTGTCTGGCCAGCCCTGCGAACCCACACGACACAGCCTCCAGGTCTTCTGCTGTCCTGGGGAGGTGGATGACCTGGTGGCGAATGGCCACCACCTCCTCAGTCACTCTGTGGACAATCCGATGTACCGTGGATCTAGGCATCCCAAAAACTCTGGAGACCACCCTGCATGATGCCCAACTTGCCAGCCAGAACAGGAACACCAGGGTCTCGATTGTGGCCCCCCAGCCGTGTCTCCTGTCCTGACCCAGGATGTCCAGCAGCACCTTCAGGGACTCCCTGCTCAGCCTGAAATCAGGGCGTGTGTCCTGGTCATTAAAAAACCTGTCCAGGACAGGGACGCTTAAATTGATCCTGCAGTACAGGGGCCTTGGCTGGTAGAGGGCAAGGTTGAGAAAAAAGGGTTAAATAAGTGAAGAGCATTTTTTTTTCTGTGTTTATGTGTATAAATATATCTCTATTGACATGTTTATATATATATATATGTTTATTGATATATACACACATACATATATAAATATATATATATATACTATATATATTATATATATATATATATATATATATATATATATACTTATATATATATATTTATATATATATATATATACTATATATATATACTTATATATATATATTTATATATATACACTCAAGCTATACTCAACCTGAAATTAAATTTGTATCAGTATTATATGCTAATAACATTACCGTTAGCTAAAAATACAGTACATACATATATTCTGTGTTTGTGTATACATATATCTCTATAGACATGTTTATTTATATATATATATATATATATATATATATATATATATATATATATATATATATATATATATATATATATATTATATATAGGCTATATATATATATATATATATATATATATATATACATACACCAGCTATACTCAACATGAGAAATAACATTTTAAACATGTATTATAGGCTAATATTAACATTGCTGTTAGCTAAAAATACAGTACATATATATTTTATATAATATCTATTATCATATGATAATAGATATAAGTATCATTACCTGGAAATGGTCTTCCATTAATCTGAAATAGATGGTGCGCCTGTTGCGACCTCTGGAAATTAATTTAAATATATTGAACAACACCAAAAAAAGCACTATCTC
>CM062278.1:30963819-30966319 GCA_031216635.1 Dissostichus eleginoides
CACACACACACAATCTAATAACACGCACACACTCCACACACACCTCTGACAACACATACACACACTCACACCACTCTAATAACACACACACATACAACACACATACCACACAACACACACCCTCTAATAACACACCATACACACACACACACACTCACACACACACACACACACATACACACATCTAATACACAACACACACACTCACACACACCTCTGATAACACACACACACACTCACACCCTCTAATAACACACCACACACACACACACACATACACACAACTAATAACACACACACACACACACACACCTCTGATAACACACACACACACTCACACCCCTCTAATAACACACACACACACACACACACACACACACACACACTGATTTCTTGGAGGAAACCAGTTGTTCTTGATGTATCTTCAGTCTTGAATAAATCCTCCTCAGAGATGTGAAGAGTTTCTCCGAGGCTGAACGTGTTGGCAGAAATGTCTCCGATGCTTTCTGCCAAATAAAACCTTGGACTTCACTTCAGCTGCAGAGTCTTACAAAGCACTTTCTTTATCCTTGAAGAGCAACTGGTTTCTAACTTTGACGTCAAAGACAACACTCTCTATTTAAAAAAAAAACGTTTTACCTTTAAAGAGCCCCTATCTGCTCACTTATGTAAATATCATTTATTTAACATATTCATTCAAATGCTCAACGTGTTTACTGTGGTATCTTGTTTCAACAGTTACTTTATCACTTTATATAAAAAAAAAATGGTATTATGATTTTAATGTTTTATTCTACGTTGTCTTTATTTGTTCCTTGTGTGAATCCTGTTTTTAACTCTATTGCTATTAACCACGGGATAAAAAAGTTCCATCTTATCTTATTCTTTAATGCTTAAGCGTCCTCTCCTATAATCAAAGGTACATTTAGGACCGAACCCAAATGCTGATAAGCTTCATTTGGCTAACAGTGTGATACACCTGGGAGTGTGTCTGTGTTTTAAATGAGATATAAACAGACTTTTGGAGCATGCATATTTCATTTGTATTTGCTGCAGAAGATCCTGAACTCCACTCTGCGTTTTGTGAGGAACTTTTAAATTAAAGTCAGCATTTTTTTCCCAAAACTCAGATTTTTTTTTTAAAGTCTGATTTTTTCCCGTAAAAAACAAAAAAAGTCAGAATTCTGAAAAAATAAATCCTTAACCTTTTTTCTGAAAATCTCAAAAAGTCCTTTTTTTTAAATTTAAGAAACAAAGGCAATTTGCTGAGATCGATTTAAATGTGCAATTTTTGTTTTTATTCTGAGAGAAAAGTCACCAGCTGAGATCTGACCAACGGTGAAGTTTTGTCGGTGGTTTAAACCAATAAGATTGGAGATGTTGAACTGGTTTTGCTGCAGTGTAAACACAACAAACTGGGGCTTGAAACAAGTCTCGTACTAACAGAGAGTAAGCTTTTATCAAAAAGTCAGTTTTTGTTTTTTTCTCAAAAAGTCCGTTTTTTTTTTTTGTAAACAGTCAAATTTTCTTTAAAAAATAACAGACTTTTTAAAAACATTTTAACTTTTTTTCTCAAAATCTCTGAATGTATCGACGCTCACACTCCTCTCTCCGACTGACGGCTGCAGGACTGATACAGACAGGAATTAGAAAAACTCCCAGCATGCATCCTGCCCTCTGCAGCTCGTCATGAACGCACTGAAGTCGGAGAGCAAGCCTCCTGTCATGTGCATTGAACAAGTCATACATTTCAGAAAAAAAGTCCGAATTCTGAGGAAAAAATGTTTAATTCTTTATTTCTGAAAATCTGACAATTCTGAGAAAAAATTCAATATTTGACAAAAAAAGTCAAAGAAAATTAAAAATTTCCAAAAATATGTAAAAAGTCGGATTTTTTTGTAAAAAGTCAGAATTTATTCATAAAAAGTCCGATTACTTTTATAAACGTTCCTGCAGTCGGAGAGCAAGCCTCCTGTCATGTGCATTTCATCTGGTTTTATTTCCATGTTGCTCTCTAATAGCAACGCCACACTAAATAAAGGCTGTAGCACAAAGACCTCCTCCGGCTCCGACTCGCCCCCCGCTGAGTCAGGAGGTTTCAGACTGTTTAACATTCACACACTGGCCTCCACAGAGCCGACGCTTTTATTGAAGTGTGTTAATAAAAATATAATCAATGCTTTCTGTCTCTGGTTTGTTATTACAGGGATGTGTGCTGACCTGCCGCATAAACAGAGGAGAGAGTTTTAATGTGTGGTCGACATTTATTACGATCAGAAGGGGATTTATCTGGAATCAAACTGCAGCTTTTACTAAAATAACATTTCATCAGTGAGTCTTTGAATCTGGAAATCCTGAGGAAGACAGGATTAACCCTAACCCTAACCCTAACACAGGGTTAACCCTAACCCTAACCCTAACACAGGGTTAACACTAACCCTAACCCTAACCCCTAACCCCTAACCCTAACACAGGGTTAACCCTAACCCTAACCCTAACA
>CM062278.1:30971319-30978819 GCA_031216635.1 Dissostichus eleginoides
GACACTACATACTGATATACACCTGAACATCAGCAGGAGAGGACTCTTTAAAGTAGAGACACTACAAACTGATATACACCTGAACATCAGCAGGAGAGGACTCTTTAAAGTAGAGACACCACATACTGATATACACCTGAACATCAGCAAGAGAGGACTCTTTAAAGTAGAGACACTACATACTGATATACACCTGAACATCAGCAGGAGAGGACTCTTTAAAGTAAAGACACTACATACTGATATACACCTGAACATCAGCAGGAGAGCACTCTTTAAAGTAGAGACACTAAATACTGACATACACCTGAACATCAACAGGAGAGGACTCTTTAAAGTAGAGACATTACATACTGATATACACCTGAACATCGGCAGGAGAGGACTCTTTAAAGTAGAGACACTACATACTCCTGAACATCAGCAGGAGAGGACTCTTTAAAGTAGAGACACTACATACTGATATACACCTGAACATCAGCAGGAGAGGACTCTTTAAAGTAGAGACACTACCTACTGATATACACCTGAACATCAGCAGGAGAGCACTCTTTAAAGTAGAGACACTACATACTGATATACACCTGAACATCAGCTGGAGAGGACTCTTTAAAGTAGAGACACTACATACTGATATACACCTGAACATCAGCAGGAGAGGACTCTTTAAAGTAGAGACACTACATACTGATATACACCTGAACATCAGCAGGAGAGGACTCTTTAAAGTAGAGACACTACATACTGATATACACCTGAACATCAGCAGGAGAGGACTCTTTAAAGTAGAGACACTACATACTGATATACACCTGAACGTCAGCAGGAGAGGACTCTTTAAAGTAGAGACACTACATACTGATATACACCTGAACATCAGCAGGAGAGGACTCTTTAAAGTAGAGACACTACATACTGATATACACCTGAACATCAGCAGGAGAGGACTCTTTAAAGTAGAGACACTACATACTGATATACACATTATTGCACCTTGTCTGCATATATTCATATTGAAAGAATAATTAACTTCCACTTAAGGAAAGCTTCTCCGATCTCTTCAGATTTCGGCGTCACATATTGACTCTCTTTATGTTTCTTTAGCAGCTGCAACAGGAAGTGACTGCTCAGTTAACGGCATTTGCATTTTGCACCTCCACCGGAAGCATTATCACACTTTCACATGCGTCAAATGTTTCTGAGCGTGTGTGTGTGTGTGTGTGTGTGTGTGTGTGTGTGTGTGTCACATTATAACGTGTGTCGAGAAACACTTTGCAAGTTGCATAATCACATTTATCCTTTTAGAGAGGGGCTCTAATTGAAACTGAGACTCCCTTCAGCCATGGTTCAAGAGGAAAATAAATAAGTGTATGCACTGTGTCGTCTTAGTCATTGCACATGCAGTCTATAACATTCCAATGACAGCATGCATGTGGATTATTGACCTCTGTGAACCGTGTTTCTGAATAAATATTCAAACTCAAGGATCAAAAATACAGAAATTCATGAAACGCATGTAAAGTAAATACTAATAAGAAAGACTAATAAAAATTCTACATGAAAACAAATATCAGTGCCTGTTTTTACAACATGACTTACAACGTTTCTTTTCCTTTTAAATATTAAAATGTGTCTGAGAATACACAGCAACATGAATCCTGAATACTATTTGCAAAAGATAACCCATTAAATTGCATGATGTCATGTTTAAATATGTGTTTTGCACGTTGCATAAACACATCTATCCTGGAGGCATGGGAGGCTGTGGCTCAGTGGATGGTGTGCTGGACTTCGAATCAGGGGGTAGCAGATTCGAGTCCCACTCCAGTCAGCATGTCGTTGTATCCCTGAGACACTTCACCCCAAATTGCTCCTGTGGGGATTGTCCAGTACTGAATGTATGTTAGTCCCTTTGGATAAAAGCATCTAACAAATGACATGTAATGTAATGTATCCTTTTCAGTGAGGGCTCTTCATTAACCTGAGACTAGCAGTGGTTCAATAAATAACGTATGGAGTGAATGCATGTTATTAAATCATTTGAAATTAGAGCATGCATGCGTATTATTGATCTCAGTAAAACATGTTTCTGATGACAGAAAGAGTAAATACTGATGATAACAGATGACATGAAGAAATATCAGTGCATGTTTAAACAACATGACTTACGACATGTGATTATTTTCCTTTTAAATATTTAAATATGTCTGAAAATACACGGAACAACATGAATCTGAAATATAACAAGCAAAGATAAATGTACCTATTTTTAAACAACATTGATGATATGCGATCACATGAACTAGCTTGCAAAAATAGTGGCTTTTAAGAGCTAATTATTGCATTCAATGGTAAGTTTATACACAACACTTTAAGCCAGCCTTGTTTAATATGCAATAATTCCTCAATGATGTAGTCAGAGGTTCTGCTTAATTAAAGCTAAAGAGTCCTTGGCCTAAAAGCAATGAAGGCCTCCAGTATTATACATTTATATTATTCTAATCACTCATAGCGCTCAGCTTCAACACGAAACATTATATCTCATCAGCCTCCACACTTTCTGCACAAGCTGCTATTATTTACAAATCACACAGTCAACAGAGGCCTGTACTACGAAGCCGGAGTTTCTCTTAGCGAGCTAACTTCAGGGAAAACTCGGGGTTTCCGGTCCTACGACGCTGGTTCTCTTCTTAGCGGGCTAGATCGCCATGGTAACTTATGCTGAGCGGCTAGCCTGGTCCGGAGCAGGTTAGGTTCCAGGATAAGAGATCAACTCAGTGAAAGCACCGCCTGCTGACCAATCAGAGCTCCGTGTGCAGAGTTTAAAGCGATCAAGTCATATTACAGGAGAAAGGAAACAAGGAAAAACTGCCGTTGTAGGAAAGACGGCCGGCAAAAATCATCGACTGTGTGAACGTGAAAATGAATAGAATATCACCTCCCATCTTCAGAGCAATCTGACTATTATAACATTAGCGTTAAGAAAGCTTACTGAAATATCTGCCACAACACAAGTAACCGGATCAAAGTAACATTACGTACAGTCCGCGGCACTGTGAGTTTATGATATCACTGCCCCATCTAAGACACGAGTGGATCTGACTTTAATTACATGTGACTCGAGTGTTTCGTCAACTTAATGTGTTGCTTAAAATAATACTCCTGCATACAGTATGTGACACTGTGAGTGTTGCACGGCCAGATACGGCTCAAGAAGCTGACTCAGATAAGGAGATATATGATACATTATGATGTGATATGATGTGATATGAATGATAATGGGACACATCGACATCTGCACTCACAGTGCCGCGGACTGTACGTAATGTTACTTTGATCCGGTTACTTATGTTCTGGCAGATATTTCAGTAAGCTTTCTTAACGCTAATGTTATAATAGTCAGATTGCTCTGAAGATGGGAGGTGATATTCTATTCATGTTCACGTTCACACAGTCGGTGATTTTTGCCGGCCGTCTTTCCTGCAACGGCAGTTTCTCTGTATTTCCTTTCTCCTGTAATATGACTTGATCGCTTTAAACTCCGCACACGGAGCTCTGATTGGTCAGCAGGCGATGCTTTCACTGAGTTGATCTCTTAGCCTGCAACCTAACCTGCTCCGGACCAGGTTAGCCGCTCAGCATAAGTTACCATGGAGATCCAGCCCGCTAAGAAGAGAACCAGCGTCGTAGGACCGGAAACCCAGAGTTTTCCCTGAAGTTAGCCCGCTAAGCAAAAGTCCTGCTTTGTAGTACAGGCCTCTGTTGAGAGAAAAAGCAAAGGTGATATTGGGGCAAAATGTTGAATTAATTCTGGAGAAATTATAACTTTAGTGTCCAAGGAAACAAGTTTCAATGCCTCTATTAAAACCAGCAGCTGCACAGCAAGCAGTGAATAAACACAGGATGATAAAAAGACAAAAAGAGAAAACCAGCAAATATACAGACAGGTAAACAGACAGACAGGTAAACAGACAGACAGGTAAACAGACAGGTAGATTGACATGCTAACTATCACTTTGTTTACATTTAATTTAAGTCTAAAACAAGCAGGTACAAATCCACAGCGGGATGTTAAAAAAGCAAAAATAAGCCAGAAAACAAAAAGATAGGTAAACAGACAGGTAAACAGACAAGTAAACAGACAGACAGGTAAACAGATAGACAGACAGGTAAACAGACAGGTAAACAGACAGGTAGACAGACAGGTAAACAGACAGACAGACAGACAGACAGACAGACAGACAGACAGACAGGTAAACAGAAAGGTAGACAGACAGGTAAACAGACAGACAGGTAAACAGACAGGTAAACAGACAGACAGACAGACAGACAGACAGACAGACAGGTAGACAGACAGGTAAACAGACAGGTAAACAGACAGGTAGACAGACCGGTAAACAGACAGGTAAACAGACAGGTAAACAGACAGACAGGTAGACAGACAGGTAAACAGACAGACAGGTAAACAGACAGGTAGATTGACATGCTAACTATCACTTTGTTTACATTTAATTTAAGTCTAAAACAAGCAGGTACAAATCCACAGCGGGATGTTAAAAAAGCAAAAATAAGCCAGAAAACAAAAAGATAGGTAAACAGACAGGTAAACAGACAGGTAAACAGACAGACAGGTAAACAGATAGACAGACAGGTAAACAGACAGGTAGACAGACAGGTAAACAGACAGGTAAACAGACAGACAGACAGACAGACAGACAGACAGACAGACAGGTAAACAGACAGGTAGACAGACAGGTAAACAGACAGACAGGTAAACAGACAGGTAAACAGACAGACAGACAGACAGACAGACAGACAGACAGACAGACAGACAGACAGGTAGACAGACAGGTAAACAGACAGGTAAACAGACAGGTAGACAGACCGGTAAACAGACAGGTAAACAGACAGGTAAACAGACAGACAGACAGACAGACAGACAGACAGACAGACAGACAGACCGGTAAACAGACAGGTAGACAGACAGACAGACAGGTAAACAGACAGGTAAACAGACAGACAGGTAGACAGACAGGTAAACAGACAGGTAAACAGACAGGTAGACAGACCGGTAAACAGACAGGTAAACAGACAGACAGACAGACAGACAGACAGACAGACAGACAGACAGGTAAACAGACAGGTAAACAGACAGACAGGTGTATCTGACTCACATTTCTGAAGAAGAAGCCCATCCTCTTTTCTTTCATGGACACGAAGTTGTAAATATCCAGGTAAATAATTCAGCAGAAAAAGTGAGAAATTAAAAAAGTCATGACCTCTTTCTATGGAGATAGCTAAACTCTTGAGGTTAGCAACACTGGAAAACATGCTAACTATCACTTTGTTTAAATGTATAATACCTTGTTACCTGTCTTTTCTATTTGCTTCATCATCCATGTCACGATATACTTCCAAACAGTGTGAAACGTGTCTTTAATTAAGTCTATAAACTTCACCTGGTAGACTCCGCCTCGCTGTTTGAGCTGCAGTACCGCCTCTCACCACACTGATTGACTTACATATATCTGCCTTTAAGCTACAGAGGGGCGCTGTTGCTCCACACCAACGGTAGCGTGGCCGAGCGGTCTAAGGCGCTGGATTAAGGCTCCAGTCTCTTCGGAGGCGTGGGTTCAAATCCCACCGCTGCCAGAATTTTAGCATGAAATTAAACACGAGGAAATGTCAGATTTGTGAATGACCTCATCATGTCATGTGTTATATTAGAAAAGATCCACCATTCCACCAGTCTGTGGCTCAGGTAAGTTCGATAAGGTGAGACCATTCCTAAAACACTCAAATCGGCAAATAATGATGTCAAAGGACAGACAGGTGTAAAAAAGGTAACAAATATAAAGGTGACCACTTTCCATGGAGCTAGCTAAACACCTGAGGTTAGCATGACGTATGTTACACTGTGATACTTCTCTTTAATCACAAAAATGAAATAAATTCATATTGATAAAATATTAATAATATTTAAATAAATAATAATAAAAACAATAATAATAAAATAATACAAAAACGTATTTTTTATAAATACATAAAATATAATAAGAACACAAAATAAAATAATATAAACACATTACAAATAATTATAATAAAAATTATGATAAAAAATACAATAAATTAATTACTTATTAAATATATACAAAAACAACAAAGTAATAATTAAAAAAATAAGAACAGTACGGAGACGCCCCCAACACCTCTGGGGGACGTGAAAAAAAATAAATGATAATTATAATAATAAAATAATAAAATAAAATGATGATTAAATAAATAAAATAATAATATAATACATGATACAATCATAAAAACTAATAATGGAATGGAAGGCGATGGAAGATGGCCTTAACGACGACATGGGCACCCTGGTAGCATACTTTCAAAGGTGGCGTCTACAGCTCAACATCGGAAAGACAGTAGCAGCGGCATACCATCTTAGCACCAGAGAAGCTAGGAGGGAACTTGAGGTGTGCGTCAATAACAAACGTCTGGAGGTCCAGCAAGCCCCGAAGTACCTCGGCGTGCGTCTGGATCAGACACCGTCCTTCAAACAACACCTTGAAGAAGTCAAGGCCAAGGGTCGCGCTGATCCGCCGCCTCGCTGGAACAACCTGGGGAGCCTCTGCTAAGACGCTGCGATTATCAACCCAAGCCCTGGTCTTCTCTGCAGCGGAATACTGCGCCCCAGCCTGGAGCAGAAGCCCTCACGCAAGTAAGGTTGACGTGGTCATCAACAACGCCCTCCGGATTATAACTGGATGCTTGAAGCCTACCCCTGTGTCCCTCTTGCCAGTCCTCCAAGGAATAGCTCCGGCATGACTGGCACATCCTGCATAACACTACAACGACAGCAGCGTCTCTAAGTAGGCTCAAGTCCCGCCTCCCCTACAACAAGGCAGCACAAGAGATGCTCAATTCAACCTCTGAGGACCTCTCCAGAGATGCATGGTTGGCGGCTGCTTGGAGGCAGGAGTGGGAGATAGCCGGGCCCTCCCGCATCCATCGCTACATCTGGGACCCAGGAGATGGCGCCATAGGAGGAGACGACCTACCACGCCGGCAATGGACCACACTAAACCGTCTACGAACTGGGGTCGGTCGCTTCAAAACATCAATGAAGAAGTGGGGCCTGGCAGACAGTGCTGCATGCGAGTGCGGTGACCCTGAACAGACTGCCGAACACATAGTCACCACCTGCCCTTTATATAGACCACCCTCGGAAGCCAGCCTCTTCGACTTAGGACCAGAGATGCGGGCATGGCTACACGACACCGAGTTGGACCTCTGACGTTACACGAAAGAAGAAGAAAAACTAACTTAATCTTTTTTTTTAAATGATATATAATATGAATTTCTTTTTTTATTAAAACTAAAAAAAGTAATTAAAATAAGAATTCAATTCAATAAAAAAAAGCCTTGATGCAAAAGCTTTTATATCTTAAACCAGGGGTGTCAAACTCAAATACACAGTGGGTCAAAATAAAAAAATGG
>CM062278.1:30988819-31026319 GCA_031216635.1 Dissostichus eleginoides
TCCATAAGTGGGTCAAAAATGAAGCTCATGCCTTTTCTATGGGATCCCATGGGAACCTTTGATTCTAATCACCTGTTGCTGTCAGGAATACATTCACTGTGGACCACACAGACTACATCACAAGTGACACCTCTCAGGAAGATTATTTTACACAGCAAGATCTGATACCTGTCAGTATATAATAATAATATAATTAATACATATATTTTATAGGCTTTTCAAGGACTCAAAATCACTTTACAATATAAGGGAAGGTTAGGGTGGGGGGGGGTATGGGACTATCAAACTTGATCAACCGGCATGGATTGATGAGGGGTGGGCTATGAGTAGACAAGAGGAGAAGAGATGAGTTTTGAAAAGGGACTGGAATACAGTGAGGGTCTCAGAATAGCGGAGATCTTTGCATCGATATGTTCAAAACGCTTTTTTTCAAAATGTAAAAAAAATGTCTAAAATTATAAATAGTGAAAAATTAAATATAAAATATTTCTAGTGTGAACCAAAATATAATACTAAATATTATACAAGTGGTTTTTCTTAACCAAAATGACAAAAATGGCATAAAAACACATATTATTCTAATACGGGTCCTTTTTGACCCACTTATGGAACAGAGTAGGGTCCAGTCACTCGGGCATCGAAGGGTTAAGATGTCACATTTAAGCAGTAAATCATCTTCTTCACCGCTGAGATCCTCCTCCTCTCACTCCAGATATTTTGTGTTTTAAGCAGTTTGTAATTTTTGTTTAGTCCCCTTAAAAACTCCACGTCTACATTTACTTTAGAGGATTTCCTGCAACTCCTCCGTCCCCCAGAGAACAGGAAGCGGTGTTCTCTGAGCAGGCGTGAAGCTGACAGCACAGAGCACGTATTTTTATTTCTCTTTTGTATCCGTGAAGAGGGGAAGGGTATGGTTCTCTGATAGTTGTCTCGTCTGCTGGATGCTTTGTGTTTGCTCCCTGGAGGCGGCTGTCGGTGCACAGATTGCCGTTCACTCCTCCTCTCTTTGTGGATCTCTTTCCGCCCGTGTGATGTTGAAAGTGTGCAAAGTGAAGAGTTTAGAGAGGATGGTCCTGAGGGACTGACACTAACACAGCAGCCTCCTGTTGATGCTGCAGATACCTGAGTGATGTCTTTCAAAATAAAAACTGCACTGGAAATATCTCATAGGAAACCAGAGCAGCAAGATGTTTGCAGCTGCTATTTTTAAATAATATTAGGTTGTTTATAGAGCTTTTTCTTTAACTAGCTGCCCCATTACACTGCCTTTTAAAGGAGTTATCATTACAGGATTCTTGTTAGAGTATTAAGAAGTGCAAACATGAAGTAGCAGCAAGAAATAATAATAACAGTATTTATTTGAAGGACAACCTTGCAACATAGCTTGCATTGCTGCTCATACCAGGTCTATTAATAAATCTGGGTGTAATCTGCATAAAAGATGGAAACTGCTGTTGTTCTTATGGATGATGTGGTCAAGAGGGAGCATGTAAACAGAACAGAGAAGTGGACTCAGCACTGATCGTTGGGGTACTACCTCTTCACCCTCTTAGTGCATCATTTACCAATTTACAGCCATTCATAGAGAGGCTGCCATACAAGGAGCCCACTGCTCAGAGAAACTAACATCCACACATCGGCCATCGGGAGCAGCTCGGGGTCAAGTGTCTTGCTCCTCTCTACAACACAAAGATGACCTGACAACCCTTCAAAGTTTCCACTGACAATGAGATAAAGATGTCATGTTTTCGGTCCACCAATGAGACGCTGTTGCTGAGGGTTGATACAGATCTTATTAGTGAGTGGTGTCAGTGTTTGCACAACACTCACGAGGAAACCTCCGAGCAGAATGGCTGCAGTCTCAGAGCTTCCGTGCTGCTGTTTGCTCTCATCAGCAACATTCACGCTGAGAACTCATCGTCATCAGAAAGGAAAGAGACTCTCTCACCATCAAGCTCCCAGAGGAGGCCGGCTCCTGCCTGATCTCCAGATCTGTTGGTGAGGAGAAGCTGGTCCTGTGGAACACCTCTGACCTCTGGCCCCAGAACTCCTCAGTACCTGAAGACCTGAAACAACGACTCGTCAGCATGGCCGATACTTCTTCCTACAAGATCAACGACCTGACCCATTCAGACTCCGGCCTGTACCAAGAGGAGTGCTGGACTGAGGGCAAAGTGACTCATGAGAAAAACATCACAGTTACTGTTTGTGGTTCAATAGTTGGGCCCTGGCTTGAATTCATTGAAGATAAAGAAACAAAAGACCTGCCTTGTCCTGGAGCAGCTGACCACCTGGATGTCCAGTGGCTCAAACGGGATTATCGACATGAACAGAAAATATGGACCAGAGTTTTTGGGGACAATACGGCATCAGTGATGGACAATGATAGAGGAAAATACCAAGTGGTGACGAACACATCAACTCTACGTATATCCAACATCTCAACAACTGACCTCGGAGAATACACCTGTCTGCTGATGAACCAACAGCAGTGTGTTAGTGGTAACACTGTAGAGTATCAGCTGACAGAGATGATCTATCGCTCAGTGGAAGACATGGCTGTGTTGCAGTGCCCTGTCACTGGTCTCAGTGAAGAGAAGCCTCCATATTGGAAGACTCTCTTCTTCAACATTCACCAAGAACAACATAACCTGTCTGTGGGTGTAATGGACCAGAACTACTCTCTGGTGTTAACATCGGTAACGTTAAATCACTCAGGTCTGTACTCTTGTAAAACCTTAACTACTGTGAAAACATATTGGCTGGTGGTGTGCCCCAAATCCCCCCCCCCTGCTGTAGAGCTCTTCTCAGGGGGAGAAGAAGTCACTCTCAGATGCAAAGATTGGGAAAAGGGTCAGGGTCACTATTGGTTCTTTAAGTCAAACCGAACCAAAGGAAAAACCTTTAGTTTATATTCTAATCAGATCAGGAGCAATGTGCGCAGGGACACTGATGGGAGATTGGTGATTTCTAACGTCTCTCTGCAAGACACAGGAGAGTATTGGTGTGCAGTTGGTGACGATGATGATTATCAGTGTCTGTCTTCAACCAAAACCCTCCTGAAGCACAGAGACCCCTTTGGGGTTCACTCCACCTTCTACGCAGTGAGATGCTCAGCGCTCAGTGTTCTGCTGCTGATGCTCTGTGTTGCTGTAGTCACTGTGATCCTGAGGACCAGAACACGGGACACTTAATATGCATCTGTTCATTTCACTTCACTCTGTCCTCGTCCTCTTTAATACAGCGGCTCAGAAACAGGATTTAAACACTGGATGTTAGACATTCATGCAAACACAACATCTGAGTCTGATCACAAGAGATAGAGACAGAGAGAGAGAGGTTACAGAGACCAACGGCAAAGTGTAACATCATTATTATTATTTCGGTTGATAAATTATTTGACAATTTTAAATATAGAAAAGGTGAAACTTCCGAAAGTAAATAAAATATATAAACACCCCAAAATATAAATATCCCAAAATACCGAGAAAAAACGGTTTTAAATGTTGAAAGTAAATAAAGATATTGTTATTAATATAAACATATAATTAGTTTTGTATGAATATATTACTTGATATTGTAAATATATGTGTGTTTTGCTCTTCTTGTAAAGACTTGTGATGTTAGGATCCCTGCTCCGCTCTGCTCCGTGTTGTTTTTATATATATTGTTAAATGTTCACTTATCAACCTTTTAAACATCGCTTTCACATTCAATGATTTTAATCCCCTTATTTTTAATCCTGTGTTTTTATTCTGATGTTTTATTTCAAATCTTTTAATTCGATGTGAAAGAATGTGATTATCTTTGATGCATTTCATACCTCCTGTATCTCTCATGGTGTCAGTGTTATATCATGTGTTCTCATACCTTGGTATATATATCTATCAGTTATCAAGGGTCTGTATAATAAAGATTACAAATAACCAATCAGACCTGGAAGACCCTTCTTGCTGTTTTGTGATCATTATAATATTATTATTTACAACAGAGCTTTAAAATGACTAACTCATATTCAAAAGTAACGTCCACAAAGTCGATAAATTATGAATACTTTCCCTCCTATCAGATGCTTCTCGTTGTAACGAGGCCACACTTCAGCCCATTATGATTATAATGTATAGTTCTTATTCATTTTCTCTCTGTGCTTTTATTTAAGGAATTGTTATATAAGCTGAGATAAACATAGATATCTTTCTACATGATTAAAGTCAGATGATTGCCCCCCATGGAGAGATGTTTGTTATATGCGCAGTAATACTCTGCACACATTAGAGTACGTTAGAGGGGAAGGGGCTAAAATGCATGAAAGGGCAAATCGGAGATATTTGTTCATCATTTAATAAAAATGTGCCTATTTTTTGTGACAGTTAATATTGAAATGTTTGTATTTAAAACAAACCCATGACTAAGGTTGGTTCAAACACTGCTTCGTGACTTTGTTTACAATTAAATGCAAAGAAATGAAGTGTATTTTAGTCAATCCTCCTCGATAAGTATCTCAACTTTGACCTAACCCTCTGGCCGACAGAAGCTCTTTCTCTCTTCTGTTTCTTTATAAGAGATTCACCAATTCTGGGTCCTTCTGGGTCTATCTCCAGCTCTCAGTGAGCAGGCCTCACACACACATCTATCTCCAGCTCTCAGTGAGCAGGCCTCACACACACATCTATCTCCAGCTCTCAGTGAGCAGGCCTCACACACATCTATCTCCAGCTCTCAGTGAGCAGGCCTCACACACACATCTATCTCCAGCTCTCAGTGAGCAGGCCTCACACACACATCTATCTCCAGCTTTCAGTGAGCAGGCCTCACACACACATCTATCTCAGCTTCAGTGAGCAGGCCTCACACACACATCTATCTCCAGCTCTCAGTGAGCAGGCCTCACACACATCTATCTCCAGCTCTCAGTGAGCAGGCCTCACACACACATCTATCTCCAGCTCTCAGTGAGCAGGCCTCACACACACATCTATCTCCAGCTCTCAGTGAGCAGGCCTCACACACATCTATCTCCAGCTCTCAGTGAGCAGGCCTCACACACACATCTATCTCCAGCTCTCAGTGAGCAGGCCTCACACACATCTATCTCCAGCTCTCAGTGAGCAGGCCTCACACACACATCTATCTCCAGCTTTCAGTGAGCAGGCCTCACACACATCTATCTCCAGCTCTCAGTGAGCAGGCCTCACACACATCTATCTCCAGCTCTCAGTGAGCAGGCCTCACACACACATCTATCTCCAGCTCTCAGTGAGCAGGCCTCACACACATCTATCTCCAGCTCTCAGTGAGCAGGCCTCACACACACATCTATCTCCAGCTCTCAGTGAGCAGGCCTCACACACACATCTATCTCCAGCTTTCAGTGAGCAGGCCTCACACACACATCTATCTCCAGGTCTCAGTGAGCAGGCCTCACACACACATCTATCTCCAGCTCTCAGTGAGCAGGCCTCACACACACATCTATCTCCAGCTTTCAGTGAGCAGGCCTCACACACACATCTATCTCCAGCTCTCAGTGAGCAGGCCTCACACACACATCTATCTCCAGCTTTCAGTGAGCAGGCCTCACACACATCTATCTCCAGCTCTCAGTGAGCAGGCCTCACACACACATCTATCTCCAGCTCTCAGTGAGCAGGCCTCACACACACATCTATCTCCAGCTCTCAGTGAGCAGGCCTCACACACACATCTATCTCCAGCTCTCAGTGAGCAGGCCTCACACACATCTACAACCTGAGAATAAAGTTAGTGTTAACGTTTTGATTTGACAATATTATATTGAGTTATTCCGGTTTTTTCTGAGTTATATTTGTGCCGTTCAGCAGCAGATCTGTCACTTTTGACGAGCCTGCCTCCGGTACTGGAGGATCTGCATTCTGATTGGCTAAAGCACTTCTGTGTTAAAAACTCTGTGTAACGATTGGCTTGGAGCTTTTGTGTTGTTAACCCTTTGTGAGCTGGGTTACATGTGCTAAAGAAAAACATTATAAATGATATTTTACAAAGAGGGCCCTTCTTTTATAGTAGGCCAAAGGGCAGGTGCACGTGCCTGTATGCGGGTTTATGTTGTGTGTGTGTGTGTGTGTTATGTCTGAATGTTTACAAAAATGACGATAAAAAGAGTATTAAATCAAAGAAATGAGGAATCTGAAATGTGGATAAAAAGGGGTTTAACCCTCCAGATGGAAACCCCTCAGTATATCAAAGGTTCTAAAGGGTTAGTTGGATTATAAGGGGAAGTTTGTGGAGGTTTCATGGACATCTTTCAGAGAGATGAGAGGAGCCAAAACCACTGAGGCTCCAACACAGATCCTGAGATATGGAGGAACAGCGTCACAGAGTGAAGGACTGGAGCCTCGGATCACTCTGTTCTCAAAGTGGGGGGGGGGGGGATTTACCTCTCGCATGCCCATAACAGGAGGTGGGACGCTGCAAAACTGGAGTGAATAGCCCCGTTTCAGCGTCCCACCTCCTGTTATGGGCATGCGAGAGGTAAATCTGTCCTCCCAGGAGGAGATGGGTTTCCTCTCAGCAGAGATTCAGGCTCTGCTGCAGAAACAGGCTGTGTCTGTTGTGCACCCTCAGCACAGAGAAAAGGGTCTTTATTCCATGTACTTCCTGGTTCTCAGGAAGACAGGGGAATTCAGACCTATTCTAGATCTCCGCGGCCTGAATCGCCACATTTCCTGCAGAAAATTCCGCATGTTAACTTTGAAACAGTTACTGGGGCTTGTGCAGCCAGGCGATTGGTTCACCACCATCGACCTGAAAGACGCGTACTTTCATGTAGAAATTGTTCCAGAGCACAGAAAGTATCTGCGTTTTGCCTTCCAGGGGATAGCCTACGAGTACAAATGTGTGGCCACAGCGCTTCAACCGCTGCGCGCCCACGGCATGAGAGTTTTCTTTTACCTAGACGACCTCATAGTCATGGCTGGGTCCCGGGAACAGGCAATGTTTTGCACAGCACAATTGATCACACACATAACCAAATTAGGCTTTGCGATCAATTGGGAAAAGAGCACCCCCATACCTCACCAACAGGCGTTGTATTTGGGAGTGGTGCTCGATGAAGACGCGCTACGCGCCACCCTGTCAGAGAGCAGACGTGCGTCCCTTCTCCGGGCGGTGCACAGGCTGCGACAGGGGGCGACAGTGACAGCTTTAACTGTCATGCAGACTCTGGGTCTCATGGCGGCTGCTCACATTGTGGTCCCGTTGCTCAGAGAAACTAACATTACATTACATTACATGTCATTTGTTAGACGCCTTTATCCAAAGAGACTTACATACTCAATACTGTGGACAATCCCCACAGGAGCAATTTGGGGTGAAGTGTCTCAGGGACACAACGACATGCTGACTGCAGTGGGACTTGAACTTGCTTTCCCCTGATTCGAAGTCCAGCACACTTCCACTGAGCCACAGCCTCCACACATCGGCCATCGGGAGCAGCTCGGGGTTAAGTATCTTGCCCAATTTACATCAGGATCAAACCCCCAACCCTTCCATTGGTAGAAAACCTCTCACAGCCCCAGTCCCCCAAACTGGTGTCTGGACCACCTCGACTCTAACCATCAGATCAATGTCTCCCTGTGCAGCAAACTCAAGATATCAACATGTTCAGATCAGATGTCTTACCAAAAATAGCATGGCTTTGACGTAAGTCCAAACCAGAGATCACTTGATAACCCGGACCCTTCAAAGTTTCTACTGAAGATGAGATAAACATGTCATATTTGTTGGACAAACTGCAGACTGAAGTTTCGTCTCTGCTGCCCTTGCCTCTGTCGTGGATCCGATATCTTAAACACTCAAAACACAACCAAATAACAAAGATAGAAACACTTAAAAAAATCTATAAAACACAGACACAGAAGTGGTTGAAGTTAAAATATTATATTGTTGTACAACAGTATAAGAGACAGATTACCTTGCATCAAATGAGCAGAGTGTATACCTACAGAAGTAGAGAATCTTACAATATTTATACACCTTTTGAACATGCGTGGAACTCCACCATTGGATCTTAAACAATCATATGTAAACACTACAATGTACCTTTTGACATGGTGTGATCATGTACACACAACACTGCAGGAAACACAGACTGCATGGGGAGACAGCGTGTACGATCACCCCTTGTCAGAAAACTAAATCATTAACTCATGGAATGAATAAAATAACTTTAATATATGTCCATGATTCCCATAACACCTCCGACCCCCAGAATTCCTCCCCGTTGTCTCTACCCTCTGACTTTCCCCCAGCCATTTGCCTCACATTTCCTGCCTGAACCCCTCCTCCAGACCCCTCCAACCAGCCTTTTGGTCCTTGTCACTTCCTGCCTGAATCCTTGCAGCAGAGTTTTGGAAGAGCTGGAGGAGGGAGAGGGATTTTCACTAATACCAAGGAGGAGTGGATTCAATAATCTACTGGTGATGAATGTTTTGAGACATCCATTTGTGGATATCCTGGAGGCAGGCAGTTAAACATGAAACTGCTGTTGTTCTTATGGATGATGTGGTCAAGAGGGAGCATGTAAACAGAAAAGAGAAGTGGACTCAGCACTGATCCTTGGGGTACCACCTCTTCACCCTCTTAGTGCATCATTTACCAATTTACAGCCATTCATAGAGAGGCTGCCATACAAGGAGCCCACTGCTCAGAGAAACTAGCATCCACACATCAGCCATCGGGAGCAGCTCGGGGTCAAGTATCTTGCTCAATTTACATCCGGATCAAACCCCCAACCCTTCCATTGGTAGAAAACCTCTCACAGCCCCAGTCCCCCAAACTGGTATCTGGACCACCTCGACTCTAACCATCAGATCAATGTCTTCCTGTGCAGCAAACTCAAGATATCAACATGTTCAGATCAGAAGTCTTACCAAAAATAGCATGGCTTTGACGTAAGTCCAACCCAAAGATCACTTGATAACTCTAACCCTTCAAAGTTTCCACTGAAGTTGAGATAAAGATGTCATGTTTTCGGTCCACCAATGAGACGCTGTTGCTGAGGGTTGATACAGATCTTATAAGTGAGTGGTGTCAGTGTTTGCACAACACTCTCGAGGAAACCTCCGAGCAGAATGGCTGCAGTCTCAGAGCTCTCCGTGCTGCTGTTTGCTCTCATCAGCAACATTCACGCTGAAGAACTCATCGTCATCAGAAAGGAAAGACGCTCTTACACCTTCAAGCTCCCAGAGGAGGCCGGCTCCTGCCTGATCTTCAGATCTGTTGGTGAGGGGAAGCTGGTCCTGTGGAACACCTCTGACCTCTGGCCCCAGAACTCCTCAGTACCTGAAGACCTGAAACAACGACTCGTCAGCATGGCCGATACTTCTTCCTACATGATCAACGACCTGACCCATTCAGACTCCGGCCTGTACCAAGAGGAGTGCTGGACTGAGGGCAAAGTGACTCATGAGAAAAACATCACAGTTACTGTTTGTGGTTCAATATATGAGACCAGAGGTGAATTAATGAAAGATAAAGAAACAAAAGACCTGCCTTGTCCTGGAGCAGCTGACCACCTGGATGTCCAGTGGCTCAAACGGGATTATCGACATGAACAGAAAATATGGACCAGAGTTTTTGGGGACAATACGGCATCAGTGATGGACAATGATAGAGGAAAATACCAAGTGGTGACGAACACATCAGCTCTACGTATATCCAACATCTCAACAACTGACCTCGGAGAATACACCTGTCTGCTGATGAACCAACAGCAGTGTGTTAGTGGTAACATGTAGACTATGGCTGGACTTAGAGAGGATCTATCACTCAGTGGAAGACACGGCTGTGTTGCAGTGCCCTGACACTGGTTTCAATGAAGAGAAGCCTCCATATTGGAAGTCTGACTTAAACAACATTGACCAAGGACAACATAACTACTCTGGGTCTTTAGTGGACCAGAACTACTCTCTGGTGTTAACATCGGTAACGTTAAATCACAGAGGTCTGTACTATTGTAAAACCTTAACTACTGTGAAAAAATATTGGCTGGTGGTGTGCCCCAAATTCCCCCCCCCTGCTGTAGAGCTCTTCTCAGGGGGAGAAGAAGTCACTCTCAGATGCAAAGATTGGGAAAAGGGTCAGTCACTTTGGTTCTTTAAGTCGAACCGAACCAAAGGAAGAACCATTAGTTTACATTATTATCAGGTCAGGAGCAATGTGCGCAGGGACACTGATGGGAGATTGGTGATTTCTAATGTCTCTCTGCAAGACACAGGAGAGTATTGGTGTGCATTATTGACGATGATTTTCAGTGTCTGTCTTCAACCAAAACCCTCCTGTACAGAGACCCCTTTGGGGTTCACTCCACCTTCTACGCAGTGAGATGCTCAGCGCTCAGTGTTCTGCTGCTGATGCTCTGTGTTGCTGTAGTCACTGTGATCCTGAGGACCAGAACACGGGACACTTAATATGCATCTGTTCATTTCACTTCACTCTGTCCTCGTCCTCTTTAATACAGCGGCTCAGAAACAGGATTTAAAACACTGGATGTTAGACATTCATGCAAACACAACATCTGAGTCTGATCACAAGAGATAGAGACAGAGAGAGAGAGAGGTTACAAAGACCAACGGTAGAATCTAACCCGTAATCCCAAAATACCGAGAAAAAACGGTTTTAAATGTTGAAAGTAAACAAAGATATTGTTATTAATATAAACATATAATTAGTTTTGTATGAATATATTACTTGATATTGTAAATATATGTGTGTTTTGCTCTTCTTGTAAAGACTTGTGATGTTAGGATCCCTGCTCCGCTCTGCTCCGTGTTGTTTTTATATATATTGTTAAATGTTCACTTATCAACCTTTTAAACATCGCTTTCACATTCAATGATTTTAATCCCCTTATTTTTAATCCTGTGTTTTTATTCTGATGTTTTGTTTCAAATCAAATAATTGTGATTTTCTTTTAATTCGATGTGAAAGAATGTGATTTATCTTTGATGCATTTCATACCTCCTGTATCTCTCATGGTGTCAGTGTTATATCATGTGTTCTCATACCTTGGTATATATATCTATCAGTTATCAAGGGTCTGTATAATAAAGATTACAAATAACCAATCAGACCTGGAAGACTCTTCTTGCTGTTTGTGATCATTATAATATTATTATTTACAACAGAGCTTTAAAATGACTAACTCATATTCAAAAGTAACGTCCACAAAGTCGATGAAATGAGGAATCTTTGTATTTGTCTTTCTCCTTTCCATCCTATCAGATGCTTCTCTTTGTAACGAGGCCACACTTCAGCCCATTATGATTATAATGTATTATTCTTATTAATTTTCTCTCTGTGCTTTTATTTAAGTAATTGGTATGTCAGCTGAGATAAACATAGATATCTTTCTACATGATTAAAGTCAGATTATTCCCCCCATGGACAGGGCCGTGGGAAGTAGGGGTGCTGAGGGTGCTGCAGCACCCCTGATGGAGGACAGGGAATCTGCACGTCCACATGATTAATTGGAAATATAATACAAATATAATTTTTAAAAAACGAATTTTCAGCCTTGATGTAACAACATTCATAATTAAGTAAAGATAACACCCTTTTCACCCCGGTTACATTTTCCATTTGGGTGTTGGCTTATCAGGCGCCCGCAGCTCACAGCCAAAGAGAGAGAGAGAGAGAGGGCGCACCGGTACCTGCGAGGATTGTTGTTAGCTTCTGCTGCGCTAACGGATATAAGAAGCTGTTTCTACAACAAGGTGGAGGAGAGTCCTCTCCTGTCAGACTGAGAGGCTCAGTGAGGTAAAGGACTCGGAGGGTTTAGATAGTTCACTTTAGTCTAAGTTATCTCAGTGGGTCTCAAACGGTTTGGTCACAATTTATGTAAACACATATTTCCAAGGCACTCCTTTATAATTATTAGGATAAATAAAAACAGGTTTGAAATCATTCCAATGCATACTATAGGACAGTAACCAAAAATATCGTTTAAAACTGGAGATATTAAAAAATATGCATGAATAAATGATAACTAGGTAAAATAAGATATGAATGAACAACAAAAATAAAATAAGTTACATATATTTGTTATTGGCTATGGTGGGTTATTGGTTATGTTCACATACTTATTTGATTAATAAAATGCAAACCGATCTTTTTCATATGGGTGTTTTAGAGTTGTACCCCTAGATCAGGTCTCTAGTGATTGGGCTCAAAGTGCACCAGATTGAAGCATTTTACTTTAAAATGTAAAAAAAAATCTTCCCGGGGGGGCATACCCCCGGACCCCTCTGGAGGATGTGACGTCCACCCCCCAATTAAAACATGTTCATACAATAATGAATACATTTGAAGCCTTTTTATACAAGCTGTCCACCATGTCAATACGTTTCTCAGTTTGTAGTGTATTGGTCTTTTGTAGAGGATTTTCATTGCCATCTAAAATCTTGCCTAGGGCAGAAAATTGGTCAGAACCGGCCCTGGTGTCATCCCCACAGCACCGCTATGTTCCCACGGCTATGCCCATGGAGAGATGTATGTTATATGCGCAGTAATACTCTGCACACATTTGAGTACGTTCGAGGGGAAGGGGCTCAAATGCATAAAAGGGCACATTGGAGATATTTGTTCATCATTTAATAAAAATGTGCCTATTTTTTGTGACAGTTAATATTGAAATGTTTGTATTTAAAACAAACCCATGACTAAGGTTGGTCCAAACACTGCTTCGTGACTTTGTTTGATGTTTACAATTAAATGCAAAGAAATGAAGTGTATTTTAGTCAATTCTCCTCACATGATTTCTTTATAAGAGATTCACCAATTCGGGGGTCCTTCTGGGTCTATCTCCAGCTTTCAGTGAGCAGGCCTCACACACACACACACACACATCTACAACCTGAGAATAAAGTTAGTGTTACCGTTTTGATTTGAAAATATTATATTGAGTTATTCCGGTTTTATCTGAGTTATATTTGTGCCGTTCAGCAGCAGATCTGTCACTTTTTGACGGCTCGTTTGTAGCCGTGTGTGTGTGTGTGTGTGTGTGTGTGTGTGCGTGCGTGCGTGCGTGCGTGCGTGCGTTTGTGTGTGTGTGTGTGTGTGTTTGTGTGTGTGGTGTGCGCGTGTGTGTGTGTGTGTGTGTGCTCTGCCTCTGGTACTGGAGGATCTGCATTCTGATTGGCTAAAGCACTTCTGTGTTAAAAACTCTGTGTAACGATTGGCTTGGAGCTTTTGTGTTGTTAACCCTTTGTGAGCTGGGTTACATGTGCTAAAAGCAAAACATTATAAATGATATTTTACAAAGAGGGCCCCTCTTTTATAGCAGGCCAAAGGGCAGGTGCACATGCCGGTATGCGGGTCTATGTTGTGTGTGTGTGTATGTCTGAATGTTTACAAAAATGACGATAAAAAGAGTATTCTGAAAAAGAAATGAGGAATCTGAAATGTGGATAAAAAGGGGTTTAACCCTCCAGATGGAAACCCCTCAGTATATCAAAGGTTCTAAAGGGTTAGTTGGATTATAAGGGGAAGTTTGTGGAGGTTTCATGGACATCTTTCAGAGAGATGAGAGGAGCCACCTGTGGAGTGTAGGAATACTCTGTTACAGTAAAAGTAGAAGTACTCAGATCTTGTACTTGAGTCAAAGTAGAAGTACTCAGATCTTGTACTTGAGTAAAAGTAGAAGTACTCAGATCTTGTACTTGAGTAAAAGTAGAAGTACCAGAGTGTAGGAATACTCTGTTACAGTAAAAGTCCTGCATTCAAAATGTTCCTCAAGTAAAAGTAGAAAAGTATTCTCATCAAAATATAGTTAAAGTAGCGACAGTGAAAGTAGTCATTGTGCAGATTGGTCCATTTCAGAATAATATATATGATATGTTTTATAATGATTGATCATGAAAGTGTTCTCAAAGCTGGTAAAGGTGCAGCTAGTTTGAATGACTTTGTATACTGCAGGGTAGCTTGTGGATTTACTCCAGGTGGAACTAAAGTCTGATTTAACACTTGGTTATATTTCACATCATTCATCCACATCTGTGAAGTAACTAAAGGGATTAAATACATGTAGTGGAGTAGAAGTACACCATATACCTCTGAACTGTAGTGGAGTAGAAGTACACAGTAGCATGAAATAAAAGTACCTCAAAATTGTCCTTAAGAAAATGTACTTAGGTACTTCCCACCTCTGCTGTATTTGTCTTTGTTGTTTTCAAATTGTTCTGGAAATCTCTGTACAGCAAACAGGATGTTTTCCAGCTGCTAGTTTTAAAAAGTATTAAATAGTTTCCGGAGGATCTTTCCTTTAACTAGCTGCTGATTCACTCTGCAGGAAAAAAGCTCGATCTTTTCCTCCTGATGAAAGCAATCCAATCCACTTTATTTCTAGAGCACATTTTAAAAACAGAGGGTTTGCCAAAGTGCTTCACAACGAACATAACATTATAACAAACTATAATATTACAACAATAGATAAAAGGCACACATAAGAATGAATACAAGGCACATAAAGGCTATGGACAGACAATAAAAGCATTCAAATAGGTAGAGCTCAGACTGACTCGAAAGCGAGGGAACAGAGGTGGGTCTTTAGGCGGGACTTAAAAGTTTGAAGAGTGGGCGACAATTTGACATGGGGGGGGCAGGTCGTTCCAGAGCCTGGGGGCTACCGCTGAGAAGGCTCGGTCTCCCCTGGTCTTTTTCTTGGTCTAAAGGCCCCGACACACCAAGCAGTCACCAGAGAACTAGCCGACTGTTGCGTCGTCGTGTTCTCCTGCGTCTTGGCCATGTGTCGCACTGGAACGCACCGCAAAGACTTCAGCCGAGCACGTACGAACTGCGCATGCGTGAGTGGCAATAACTCTCCTTACCAGCAGGCGGCGGTAATGTGTATTCGTCATTCAAAAGAGGCAACAACCGGAAGACAGAGAAGAAGAACAGACTGCGTGATATAAACAAACAACAGATAGCGTGTGCGTTCCATTTTCACTCTCGTCCATGGAAAACATGTTTCGTGCGGTCCTGGAGCTATCAGCCATTGGACCGATGAGATGAAAATGAATAGCCGTCTGTGTGTGTGCCTTCTTAAATCATTTGTTTACGTCCCTCACTTCCGTTTCGCTTCTCATGCACTGATTCGCTAGCTGAACAGCCAATCAGAGTGATTTCTTTGGCCGACTGCCTGTGGCCGACGCATGGCATGTTGAATCGGCCATGCGTCGGCCATGAAAGGCCAAATAAGGCGTGTCACGGCCGACGGTGCGGGACACACCAAATTGAGTTTGGGCGACAGGGCACGCTTCGTCGTCCGACTAACGAAAACGGCCGATTTCGGCCTGGTGTGTCAGGGCCTTTAGGGACTACCAGCCGCAGCTGATCAGCCGACCTCAAATCCCTGAGGGGTGCACACCTGTAGGAGGTCGGAGATGTACTGAGGGGCCAGCCCATTGAGCGATTTAAAAACAAAACAACAGAATGGACCGGAAGCCAGAGTTGGTGTGATGTGCTCATCACACCAACTCTGGCGCACGCATGCGGGTTCCTGTAAGCAGCCGAGCCGCAGCGTTTTGTAAACCGTTGTATTCTCCGTCATACGTCACCAACTCATGTCAGTGTCTGCAGTCATGACTGTTTGTTTTTATTGCGTTATATTGGGCTCCCTGCAGGCTTTTATCAGCATAAAACCCCGTTTCATGTGATTTTACTCCTGCTCCTTTATTTTATTGCATTCCTTCAGCGCCTTTTTATTGTTTTCTATTTCATTATTTTATTGTTAAACTCCATCTGCAATCCATATGCATCTCGTGGGACAATAAAGATTGAATTGAACGGCTCGGGGAGGAGAGCAGGAGACGATGGGAAAATAAAGAATAAGAGTGTTTCGTAACTTCAGGGCTTTTTTGAACATATCATAGGATCTGGAATAAACACGAGTCCTTTAAGTGCTCAGGAAAAAAGCTGCTGATGAATTTGATCAAAGGTTCAAAGTACGGAGGCCGACAGGTGCAAAGCATGAGTTTTGGAACATTTGTGTTTTATATCTGCATCCTTTCTGTCTGCCATAAGAGCATCTAAGAGCACCTCGTGAACGTCTGCCTCTTTCACTCTGTTAGGAAAATATCACTCGACACCAGGTTGAGAATCAATAATCAGGTACTCATTTATTCTTGCAAGAAGGAGCAGAGTTAAATCACATACAAAGGATATGGTTTAACTCACACACATGGGGTATGTGCTCAACGGAGCAGCAAAAAACATCAGGCTTATATAGTCCAAAACACAGGAGATAACAACAAAGTCGTAAATCGAGGTGGCGCTAATATCATCCGCGGGTGTCGGAGAAGCGTCGGGTCATCTGCGCCGTCTTCTGGACTCCCTTCACGCCTCATAGAAATGAGATATGTAGGAGACAACAAGTGTCTGTCTCCTCATAAAGATCAACAACCTGAAATGCCCTGCCTCCTCCTATCATAAAGAGGCAGCTGCAAGGTCGCACACAGTTCAGAATCACACATGATATCAGTGCATCCAAAGAAACCCAAAGAGGAGACAACAGTATTTTCTCCAACACAATAAACTCTTCTGTGTTTTTTGATTTAGAAACAGGTATTTTACCAAGTAGGTTACGCAAGAACTTACATAGAAAACATACAATACACACATTGAAAAAGCTACTAAATAAATGCAAATATGTAGGTTATAATATGTAATTATATAGACTCAATAAAGAGGTTGGGTTTCTGTTGTGGATCGTGAAGGCAGCTTCTCCCTCGTTCCCTCCAACGGGATTTTGGATTATTGAATACAATTTAAAATATCCTATTTGTCCGACATCAATGTAATACTCTCTACGGATATATAATTAGATTTCCACTTGTGCTCATAAAAGCTGCACTTCACCACTAAATGAGTCAGTTCATCTGCTACATGTCACTTTAACCATCAGACACTCCAACACTGACACCTAGCGGCCAAATGCTCACACTGCAATGACATGATAGTGGGACATATACAAACATATATACAAACATAAATGAATAGACATGTATTCATTTAGATGCAACATCCTCGATATAAGATATACAGGATATCCCTTTTAATTGTATCTGAACTTCATATGATATGTTGTGCCTTGTGAGATTTAAACATTACACATTTACCTGTTGAGAGGTTTAAATGTTACAAAAGTCTGCACAATCAAACAAAATGTGATAAAAACCTCCAATAAATATGGAAAAAATGTGTGTGTTTTATTTTTCAGTATATAACTTGTTTTGCAAGATGTAATAATGATAATAAGATCAATGATTAAGTGGTTTACAATGGACTACTAGGTTGTAAATAAGAATACAGATCAAAATGTACATTAAAACTGGTTTGAATTATTGCCAGAAATATTCTACGGTTTTATATATAATAAATTAGTACCCCCACCTAACAATGTACATTTCCCCTTTACTGTGGTAATAAAGAGGTATTTACATATCCCTCCACTTTAAAATATAACACATCGAAGTTTGTCATTTATTCTCATATATACATTTTTTTAAGGTTATTTTGGATATTTAAATTCAAGTGTCAGATTCAGATTAGATTCTCTTGCACTATTTTATTTGTTTTATTTGTTCTATGTCCTATATGTTGCTCTGTTGGAAGAGCCTTAAGTGCGGGGCCTTTTCTTCCTATAGGCGGACTGTGCGGATGCATAGGGCCCCCGCGGCCACTAGGGGGCCCCCAAGCTGAAAGTTCAGGTTCAGCCTCAATATATTTGGGGAGAATTCAAATGAGCCGTCTTTATTTGTAGACAGCCAAGCATCAAGGTTCTTTATTTGTCATACGAGCATAGCTACAGAGTAGTTATGTCGATGAAAATCTTAGGTCACAGGCTTCTCCAACAGAGCAACACAATAATACAGATAAACAGAAAAATATAGTGCAAGTAAATATTAAAAAGTAAATACAAAAAGAAAAATAGTTTAAAAAAAGTGAAATAGTGAATAAGAGTCTATATGCAAGCTATTGGAATGATATATTAGATAAATAGATAAATAATTACTAAGTAGCAGATGAATGTTATGGATGTTGTTTCAACAAACACGACTAAACTGCAATGATAGCAAAGCTGTGGCTTGTGTTTTTGGGATCAATAAAGTCCAAATCATCGTTAGGCTGTCAGCCAATCAGTGACGTCTGAGGAAGATGAAAAATGTACATTATACACATTGTTGAGAAAATGCTGCATCTCTTGCATTTATTGACGTAGAGTAGCCTTATTGTTTACCTTTTTAATATCATTTTTTGTAAGTTTCAATTGCTTGGTTTTCGTGAAATTAGCCTGTTTTCCTCTTAAAGTGTAACAGACTGATGCGTCTCCACAGATCATCTGAAAGGCTTCGGAATCCCCCCATTATAGTTAAAAAACTGTAAAAACTAGGGCCCCCAAAAAGCATCTTCATCTTCATAGGACCCCCAAAAAGCATCTTCATAGGGCCCCCAAACAGCTAGAAACGGCCCTGCTTAAGTGTATCATTGCCATATCTACACTGTAGCTAATGTGCAAATTACGTTAAAGCCTTGCAATGGAATTGAAGACTACATTACCCAACATGCCTTTCGCGATGCGTGATGACGTCACAGCACATCAACACAACCTCACATGTGGCCTAGAGAGACGCCGTCGCTGTTTGCGGTGTTTTAGCATCTACTGCCCGAAACACCGAATATAAAACACATATTACGGCTTTAATCGCGTGTCGCACACAGCTACTCCCGAGCCAACATGCCTCCCAAGAAACCCGCCCAGCCTGCGGCGAATAAAAAGACCCAAGAGAAGAAAAAGGAAAAGATTATTGAGGTAAAAAAAATCACACACGAGTTAGCATGTCGTGCTAACTGGGAGCTAACACAAGTTAACGATAAATGAACCTTATTGTCAACGTTAACTCATCAGTAGTGGTTATGATTATTAAGTTACCCTATAACAAATACCCTCATCACTTTAAATACATGTTAAGAGAGTTATTATTAGCTAGCTGTCACGAGGCTAACTACATGTGTTTTAATATTAGCTCACAGGCTAATTGGAGCTAACTCAGGTAGCTGATAAATTAACGGTTTAGCTGTTGTAAGTGTTCTAATCTGTCCTAATAAAGATGATTTATGTCCTCAAAATCATCAGGTACCCCCGTGAGGCTTTACATGAACTGTAAATGGTGTTTATTATGATTATTTCTGTGCTTTTTATTCATTATGTGGCTTTAAAGGGCGCAGGCCTGCTTACAGTCGGCCTCAAAAGACCAGATTTTAGCTTCAAACTAGAGAAAAGTTGTCTTTTTTTAAACTTACATAGATTTGTGTGGAACTTGAGATGATTGTCAGTGTGGATGTTGTGATGTAAAAGCAGCTGGGGTCTTAAATGATTGTCATATCTTCCTGTCAAAGTGACCATAACCGGCTTTTAGCCTTAGCCGCCTTTTGCTGCTCCGATTCCACTGCAACGTGTTACCGGACAGCTGGGTTCATGCTGCACATTCTGACTCAATAGCTTCATTTAAAGTGACTTCATTCCGTGTTTATATTCATGTCTGGGTGATATAAGAGCTGCGAAGGGTCTCCTGTACACAGTATCACCTGCCACATCTTACCACAGGTGCTAAGTGTGATTTATGGCCAGATGTTAAAGGGAAAAGTTAGGTTTTCTTTACATATCATGGAAATGTATAGATTGTATTATAAGAAAGTATTGTGTGTTGATCTGAAGTCTGATTCAGCTCTTTGTTCGGTGCCATGAGACCTCTATTGTTGTCCAGAAACTATTGAATACTCATGAGCCACACAATGTTACACTACATTTCCCAGGCAAGTTTATTTCTAACAATTAAAATAAAACTGAAACCAAAAAGTCCTTTGACAGAAGAACATGTATAACATAAACTATTTTTGTTGTTGTCATATATCATTGTAAAATATACATATAATTGTGGGTATTTGGAAAACATTTGAGGACATCATGGCACTTACATTTGTAGGGGTATCTTTTACGTTAATTATGCACGACATGCCGACGTTTGTAAAGTGTTTTGAATCAGAATACCTTTATTTTATATAATTGACGGTTGTTACAGAAGGTAAAGAGCCAAAGATAGCTTTTAATTTACAAGAATGTGTTTATATTGTTTATATTTGATATCCTGTTTTTCATTTTCATTTATTAATTCTCTTTTCCACTTTTTAAGTATTTGTATTTTAATTTCTGAACACACTGCTTCTGTAACAAAATATCTCTATCTCTCCCTCCCTCTCTCTCTCTCTCTCTCTCTACCTACCTACCTACCTACCCATCCATCCATCTCTCTATCTATCTATCCATCTATCTATCTATCTATCCACCTATCTCTCTCTATCTATCTATCTATCTATCCACCTATCTCTCTCTATCTATCTATCTATCTATCTATCCACCTATCTCTCTCTCTCTATCTATCTATCTATCTATCCACCTATCTCTCTCTATCTATCCATATATCTATCTATCTATCTATCTATCCACCTATCTCTCTCTCTCTATCTATCTATCTATCTATCTATCCACCTATCTCTCTCTATCTATCCATATATCTATCTATCTATCTATCCACCTATCTCTCTCTCTCTATCTATCTATCCACCTATCTCTATCTATCTATCTATCCACCTATCTCTCTCTATCTATCTATCTATCCACCTATCTCTATCTATCTATCTATCCACCTATCTCTATCTATATCCACCTATCTCTCTCTATCTATCCATATATCTATCTATCTATCTATCCACCTATCTCTCTCTATCTATCCATATATCTATCTATCCACCTATCTCTCTCTCTCTATCTATCTATCCACCTATCTCTATCTATCTATCTATCCACCTATCTCTATATCCACCTATCTCTCTCTATCTATCTATCTATTTATCCACCTATCTCTATCTATCTATCTCTCTATCTATCCATATATCTATCTATCTATCCACCTCTCTATCTATCTATCTATCTATCCATCAATCTCTCTATCTATGCATCCATCCATCCCTCTCTCTCTCTCTCTCTCTCTCTCTCTCTCTCTCTCTCTCTCTCTCCCTATCTATCTATCTATCTATATCTATCTCTCTCTCTCTCTCTATCTCTCTATCTCTTTATCTCTCTCTATCTCTAGATATATTTCTCTTTCTAATATATATCTCAAGAAGCATCAACATATAAAAGATAGAAAACTAGAAATTACACAACACATCCAGTACCAAAAGGGTTTAGAGATACAGCAGCCAGGTGAAAGTATAAAAGGTGGATTTATATATATATATATATATGCACATAAGGAGTGTTATAGTCTTTGTTGCGGGTGCATCATCCTTCATTTGAAGAACTGCCCAATAGTAGAAACCAGGATTGTTCCTGTTTTGTTTGAGGCAACATATGTGCCCCTCTTTATTTAGTCGATTAGTCATAATGACAACAAAGTACAGGAGCAGTTGTTGTTGTTGTTGTTGAGGTGAAGCTGCTTCATCTGGAGATTATTTGAGAATGCATTTTTTTTTTTAACATGTATTTATTGATTTTTTACATTTATCACATTACACAAACACAACATTCCCCAACATTAGAGATATGGCAGATTGCAAAATAATGACATTTCAAAAGTGTGCAGTTACTAAAAATCAGTTTAAAGTACAGACCAAGAATACAATTACATTTGCAAATTCAACAGAAATACAATAAAAGCACACGCAGAGCAGAGTACAGCTTGCCGTTCTCCATATTCAACATTTCCTCACCGTAGTTTAGTCTTTTCACTTTAACCTTCTGCAATGTCCCCATTTGTTATAAATGTAATAAAAACAATTCTCAAATGGTGTAAAGTTCAGAAGCTTTCTTCCTTAGTATCTATGTATTTGAGAATGCATTTGATTAAATGTCCTGTATTCTTTTTGCACATTTGTTTCCAGGACAAGACATTTGGCCTGAAGAACAAGAAGGGGGGGAAGCAGCAGAAGTTCATAAAGAACGTGGAGCACCAGGTCAAATCGGGAGGACCTCCGAGGACAAAGGTCAGCAGGAAATCTCTGTTCAATAACCATAGAGCGGTGCTGGGATGTTGCTTTGTGTAGTGCCACCCTGAAGGAAGCTCTGGCTCCCTCGACAAAAAGCAAACGGATTTCTCCAGAGGGTTTAGGAATATTGTAAAAAATAAGATCTGTGGAAAACGAACCTGTTTGATAAATGCACGTTTTGTTCAGCCGGATAATCTCCACATGTCTACCCTACTTTTATAATGTTCGAATCATAAATCTAAACGCCAGAAGCAACATGCTAACGTGATGCTATAAAGGAACTACAGCCGAGTCCAGCAGCACGACTTCAACGTCACGCCAACTTAAGATCCATATTCAAACATACAGATTCTAAATGGAACGAGTTGAAGCGTTTGTTTGAACAGTCTGCAGGAGGCAGGTACTTGCTCTCAAGCAGAACAGGGCAAACTAACTTAGAGGAGTGTTTACGTGTTCGGCGTAATGACGTACAACGTCCTCCACGACTTCTGTAGTCCTATTCAGCCACTTGGTAACAACCATCGTTTTTCAGACACGTCAACTCTTCAGAAATCCCCAGTGGGGTCACTGCTGATGGATTTAATGTCCTAGAACAAAACGTGATCCGTCTCTTCAATGAGTCTCAACCACAGACCTTATTTCCAGCTAGTTTCCTTAAATCCTATGGAGAGATCCCATTGGCTCTGAGACGAGGGAACAGGAAGTGGTGAAATGCTGACTCACTTTCGGGTTTTAGGACTCGTCCCTGCACCACTATGTCTGTGGTTCTCTGGGTTTTATTTAAATGTCCACAGATGTTTCTGTATCTCTACCTCATTCCTCTTCTACCAAATCCTCCTAAATGTCAGCTGTGATAATAACCTTGTAAGAGACAGAAGAACAATGACACATCGCAGCCTATAACAACCCTTTTCTCTAATCATTTAGTCACTTTTAAATAGTGGAAAATGCAGCCTCTCAAATGTGTAGATGTTCTGCTTTTCTCCGTTTCATATCACGTACCCAGGTATGGGTGTAAGAAATTGTCTTAATCACAATATTATGTTTTGTTATACTGTATACGTTCTTAAAACCACAGCATTCATTCTCCAATGAATGGTTTGCTTGCCAGGTTAACTCAAAGATCTGTTTTCCTCCAGATCTCCTTGTTGTGATGCATGAGTAAACATTATTTACTCGTTATACTCAGAGACAGTTTGCCTAAAATACAGGTTTAAAAATCACGATATATTGCAATATAATAAATGATAACGCCTGTATCACGATGCATATTGTATCAACATAGATGTGCCAATACACCTCCTATATTAAAGTAAATGTATCTTTGAGTGTTAGACGGATAGAGCAACTTCACCTCGGACATTTTTCATAATCTTCACTTCGAACTCTAGAAACTATTTAGAAGATTTATCAAATAGGAAAATAATCGTTAGTTGCAGAACTGATTATATTGCATTAGATCATCTGAAGTGCATGTGCACTCTCTAATGTGTGTGTGTGTGTGTGCATCAGGCGGATGGCAAGAAGACGGATAAGAAGAAGGAGTTGGACGAACTCAACGACCTCTTCAAACCCGTCATCGCTGCTCAGAAAGTCGCCGCAGGTAGACTTGATCCGACCATTTAACTATTATCGTATTGTATGGTAGATATTTATTAACCCTTGAATCCTGTGTTTTCCTGCAGGCGTGGACCCCAAATCGGTGCTCTGTGCGTTCTTCAAACAGGGCCAGTGCACCAAAGGAGACAAGTGCAAGTTCAGCCATGACCTCACCATGGAGAGGAAGTGTGAGAAGAGGAGTCTGTACGTCGACAAGAGGGACGACGAGCTGGAGAAAGGTCGGGGAATACTTTATACAGTCGGGCTTAATCAATCACAACAATATTCACGAAACTGTGTCTCAGGGCTTCTTAACATTTAACAAACTATGAATGTGTCATACCCACTTAACGGGAAGAAACTCAGCTATCAGACTATATTAACCATTTTTAGCAAAACGAAACACAAGGGTAACACAAAGCCTCTGAATTAGCACTAAGCGAAAGGGTGCTAACGCACTTAGCACATAACTCAAGGTAGAAATATTTTATACTTCATGCTATCTGCACAAACTGGATATCATATGAAAGCTGAGATTCCACAGATTCCAATGGTAGAGGTCAGAGGCGCGGGAAGGTAATTTGGGTGGGGGTGCTGAGGTGCTGTCCGATGTGCTAATTACGCACCAACGGGGGGGGTGGCAAAACCACACACACAGCATAACAATGGACTCCAGTGAACACTATTACAGGCACTAGAGCACGCACAAAAGCACTAGCACACACCCTACAAAGATGTAAAATATTATTTTACCAACAATGTGGAATTTATTGGCTACTTATTACACAGATTATGCACGGCTGCAGCAGCAATAACCATAAAATAATAATTAAAATACCACAAACATGATATTGACCAGTATACAGATTATGCACATGATTTTGCAGATTTAGCGTTTTTAGAGAGAAAAAATTCCGAGATACGTTTTTGCGCCATGTCAGTGACTTGTGTTTTTGCGCCGTGTCAGTGACTTGTGTTATTGCGCCGTGTCAGTGACTTGTGTTGTTGCGCCGTGTCAGTGACTTGTGTTGTTGCGCCGTGTCAGTGACTTGTGTTGTTGTGCGTCACGTTAAAAGTAGCCGACTAAAAACTAACAAAAAACTTTTTTTCCACATCTTTTTTATTTTTCTTCCCTGAAGCAAAATTATTTATTATATAGTTTTAAATTATCATTTGAATAATAACATATAATATAAAATATAATCTCAGGCACAATGAAATTAAATACATATATATAAAATAAAAATAAAATAAATTTCCTGACAGGGGAGCTCCGCACCGCCTGCCTGCCGCTAGGGGGTGCTGCAGCGCCCTCAGCACCCCCCTTCCCGCGCCCCTGGTAGAGGTATCAGGGCAGTGAAGGCGAAACCAGACAACACACAACGTAGCTTTACGGAGCCAAAACGGCAAAAAACTCATACCTTTGCTGTTTTCTGATCAAAATTTGTGTTCAAGGGCATTAAAACGCATATAAACGCTGCTGAAGGTTAATCCATAGGTTAATCCATAGGTTAATCCAATGTGTCCGTGTCACTTTGAAATGATTACTGATAATCCATCCTCATATTTATGTCAATAAGCCTAGTTTTCATATTGAGTGTAATGGAGCTTCCGGTTTTGGGCAAACTGCGTGCGCATCACTCTCACTCCTCAATGGTAATGTTTAGATGGATTTAGGAACACCCCATCGATTCTATTGGCCCTAACGGTTACTAAGAGGTGTCAATCATAAAAATCGACCGATGGGTTCCAGAGATATGGAAAATCCACCCAAATGACCCCAGAAGTGGTTTATTTTTCTAAATCTCTCTAAAAAGGTCAAATGTCACTTGTTTTGCATCAATCTTGATACAGGGTACTTATCATATGTTATACTTTGGATTCCTAAAGCTTTTAGTCTCCGATCCCATCATTCAAGGGTGGTTTTCACTGTAAGTAATGTTTTATTTTGGAAGGACGCTATCATTAACATTTTTTTACTATGTCCAATCTGAATTGACTTTAAAATAAAAGCATCTATAGATGCTTTTATTTTATATATTGATTGATCTATATTGATTCTGACTCTTCTACATCCAACTCACAGGTGTATCATTGCTTTGAGAAAAAAGATTATTCATTTTCCCCTTTTAGAAGTGAAGATATAGTCATTTGTTCTGGGAATGTCATTTTCGAGCCTGAGACCTGGAAAACAGGCTCAGGGCTCAACAGGTTGAGATAATATCACCTGAACATCATCCAGGACTGTTCGGAGTTTATTATCGCTTTCACAGAGACTTTGATTCTACTTTCAGGGGTTTAGTTGTTTATAAAAAGCTTAATTGTGTGTTAAATGAATGTTGTTGTTGTTGTTATTGTTTGTAGACACGATGGACGGCTGGGACGAGAAGAAGCTGGAGGAGGTGGTGGCCCATAAGCACGGAGAGTCAGAGAAGAAGAAAGTCAAAACAAATATCGTAAGTCTTATTAATAAAGGAGAAGATCAGGAGGCAGGTGCATGATGGGAAACTGCACTCTTATCAAATGATCAATTAGAAAATGTACAGGTGCCTAGGAGAGACCAAAAGGCTGAGATTCTGAGCAGTTTTTCACTCATGTTTTTTGCCTTTGTTGTGCTTTCTGCCACTGAAATATTGACCTAGCTCTATTGCCATGTTGATACAACTTCCATTAACTGTGTGTGTGTGTGTGTCTGTGTGTGTCTGTGTGTGCAGGTGTGTAAGCACTTCCTGGACGCCATCGAGAGCAACAAGTACGGCTGGTTCTGGGCGTGTCCGTCAGGCGGAGAAGTCTGCATGTACCGCCACGCTCTGCCACCAGGCTTCGTCCTGAAGAAAGACAAGAAGAAGGACGAGAAGGAGGAAGAGAAGATCTCACTGGAGGAGCTGATCGAGAACGAGGTGAGGAAGGAGAGGAGGGAGGAAATATAGAAATATGGTGCTAACAAGTGTCTAAATGAGACGATTAAATGTCATCACGCCCAACATTAGCCTCCTTTTAGCTTAGCGGTGGTGACGTGAAGTCATGTGACCGTGCTGTAGTTCCTTTATAGCCCAACATTAGCCTCCTTTAGCTTAGCGAAGGTGACGTGAAGTCATGTGACCGTGCTGTAGTTCCTTTATAGCCCAACATTAGCCACCTTTAGCTTAGCGGTGGAGACGTGAAGTCATGTGACCGTGCTGTAGTTCCTTTATAGCCCAACATTAGCCTCCTTTAGCTTAGTGGTGGTGACGTGAAGTCATGTGACCGTGCTGTAGTTCCTTTATAGCCCAACATTAGCCTCCTTTAGCTTAGCGAAGGTGACGTGAAGTCATGTGACCGTGCTGTAGTTCCTTTATAGCCCAACATTAGCCTCCTTAGCTTAGCGGGTGACGTGAAGTCATGTGACCGTGCTGTAGTTCCTTTATAGCCCAACATTAGCCTCCTTTAGCTTAGCGAAGGTGACGTGAAGTCATGTGACCGTGCTGTAGTTCCTTTATAGCCCAACATTAGCCTCCTTTAGCTTAGCGAAGGTGACGTGAAGTCATGTGACCGTGCTGTAGTTCCTTTATAGCCCAGCATTAGCCACCTTTAGCTTAGCGGTGGTGACGTGAAGTCATGTGACCGTGCTGTAGTTCCTTTATAGCCCAACATTAGCCACCTTTAGCTTAGCGGTGGTGACGTGAAGTCATGTGACCGTGCTGTAGTTCCTTTATAGCCAACATTAGCCTCCTTTAGCTTAGCGCTGGTGACGTGAAGTCATGTGACCGTGCTGTAGTTCCTTTATAGCCCAACATTAGCCGCCTTTAGCTTAGCGGTGGTGACGTGAAGTCATGTGACCGTGCCGTAGTTCTTTATAGCCCAACATTAGCCACCTTTAGCTTAGCGGTGGTGACGTGAAGTCATGTGACCGTGCTGTAGTTCCTTTATAGCCCAACATTAGCCACCTTTAGCTTAGCGGTGGTGACGTGAAGTCATGTGACCGTGCTGTAGTTCCTTTATAGCCCAACATTAGCCTCCTTTAGCTTAGCGGTGGTGACGTGAAGTCATGTGACCGTGCTGTAGTTCCTTTATAGCCCAACATTAGCCACCTTTAGCTTAGCGGTGGTGACGTGAAGTCATGTGACCGTGCTGTAGTTCCTTTATAGCCCAACATTAGCCTCCTTTAGCTTAGCGGTGGTGACGTGAAGTCATGTGACCGTGCTGTAGTTCCTTTATAGCCCAACATTAGCCTCCTTAGCTTAGCGGTGGTGACGTGAAGTCATGTGACCGTGCTGTAGTTCCTTTATAGCCCAACATTAGCCTCCTTTAGCTTAGCGGTGGTGACGTGAAGTCATGTGACCGTGCTGTAGTTCCTTTATAGCCCAACATTAGCCACCTTTAGCTTAGCGGTGGTGACGTGAAGTCATGTGACCGTGCTGTAGTTCCTTTATAGCCCAACATTAGCCGCCTTTAGCTTAGCGGTGGTGACGTGAAGTCATGTGACCGTGCTGTAGTTCCTTTATAGCCCAACATTAGCCTCCTTTAGCTTAGCGGGTGACGTGAAGTCATGTGACCGTGCTGTAGTTCCTTTATAGCCCAACATTAGCCTCTTTAGCTTAGCGCTGGTGATGTGAAGTCATGTGACCGTGCTGTAGTTCCTTTATAGCCCAAATTAGCCTCCTTAGCTTAGCGCTGGTGACGTGAAGTCATGTGACCGTGCTGTAGTTCCTTTATAGCCCAACATTAGCCTCCTTTAGCTTAGCGCTGGTGACGTGAAGTCATGTGACCGTGCCGTAGTTCCTTTATAGCCCAACATTAGCCTCCTTTAGCTTAGCGCTGGTGACGTGAAGTCATGTGACCGTGCCGTAGTTCCTTTATAGCCCAACATTAGCCTCCTTTAGCTTAGCGCTGGTGACGTGAAGTCATGTGACCGTGCTGTAGTTCCTTTATAGCCCAACTGTTATTCTCCATGTGTCTGATTGAACTCTCGTCTCTCCACAGAGAGCGGCGTTGGGAGCTAACGTGACTCGGATCACTCTGGAGACTTTCCTGGCCTGGAAGAAGAGGAAAAGGCAGGAGAAGGTGGGAACATGTTTTATATATATTATATATATAAAGAAACATCAGTCAGTTACAAAGCTCTGACCATAGAAGAAGAAATGAGAGCCGTGTTGTTTACGTCCATCTTGTTTACGGGCGTCATGTTCTCGAGATAATTTATATATGTTATAATCAAGATCAGAGACACAGAACTCATGCTATAGTTATATATGTGTTTCTTTATTAGAAAGGGACAATGCAAATCTGATGTCTCTAGGCAGGAAAAGAAAACAGAAAACAAGTCATAATATATATTTGTTTTTGCACAATTTAAAATACACAAACATACATTATTACTAATAATATAAAGAGCAGGAAGAGGCAGAAAACCCTTTTTAAAAAGCCTCACATCGATACTATTAAAATACACAATGTTAAACAAGATTATTATTAAAAAGGGTTATATGAATTAAACCAGTAGAACGACATAAAGGAAATGTGTTAAAGTGAATAATTAAATACACATTTACAAGGTCATGTGATCCCGAGATGATACAGGTCTTAAGAGTCATTTCTTTAGGGTGAAATACCTTAAATGTTTCTTTAAACATTAACGATGTGTTTTGAATCCCATCTTCTCCTCGGACAGATTGAGAAAGCGAGGGAGCAGATGGAGAAGAAGAAGGCCGACTTCAAGGCGGGGAAATCGCTAACGGTGAGTCGGACATCTTGTTTTATGACGCTCCACATCCCATAATACCTCAGTGAAGCGGGACTAAGTTAAACACCTGGGTCTTCAGTGTATCTGTATGTTCCTGCTGTGTTTGTCCTTTGGGATTTATTTACTCATTTATTATATTATTATTATTTAGTTAATTTTTTGAGAATGTGTTCTGTGTTTGCTACAAGTGGGGAGACAAGGAGACAAGGGGAGATTATAGGAGATGGGGGGGGTTGAGAGGAAACAAGGGGAGATTATAGGAGACGGGGGAGTTGAGAGGAAACAAGGGGAGATTATAGGAGACGGGGGAGTTGAGAGGAAACAAGGGGAGATTATAGGAGACGGGGGAGTTGAGAGGAAACAAGGAGACACGGGGAGATTATAGGAGACGGGGGAGTTGAGAGGAAACAAGGAGACACGGGGAGATTATAGGAGACGGGGGAGTTGAGAGGAAACAAGGAGACAAGGGGAGATTATAGGAGACGGGGAGTTGAGAGGAAACAAGGAGACACGGGGAGATTATAGGAGACAAAGATGGGGGTTGAGAGGAAACAAGGAGACAAGGGGAGATTATAGGAGATGGGGGGGAGTTGAGAGGAAACAAGGAGACAAGGGGAGATTATAGGAGATGGGGGGGAGTTGAGAGGAAACAAGGAGACAAGGGGAGATTATAGGAGATGGGGGGGGTCGAGAGGAAACAAGGAGACACGGGGAGATTATAGGAGACAAAAGGAGATGGGGGAGTTGAGAGGAAACAAGGAGACAAGGGGAGATTATAGGAGACAAGGGGAGATGGGGGAGATTATAGGAGACAAGGGAAGATGGGGGAGTTGAGAGGAAACAAGGGGAGATTATAGGAGACATGGGTAGATTATAGGAGACAAGGGGAGATTATAGGAGACATGGGTAGATTATAGGAGACAAGGAGAGATTATAGGAGACCAGGGGAGATGGGGGAGTTGAGAGGAAACAAGGAGACAAGGGGAGATTATAGGAGACAAGGGGAGATGGGGGAGTTGAGAGGAAACAAGGAGACAAGGGGAGATTATAGGAGACAAGGGGAGATGGGGGAGTTGAGAGGAAACAAGGAGACAAGGGGAGATTATAGGAGACATGGGGAGATTATTGGAGACAAGGGGAGATTATAGGAGACAAACGGAGATGGGGGGAGTTGAGAGGAAACAAGGAGACAAGGGGAGATTATAGGAGACGGGGGAGTTGAGAGGAAACAAGGAGACATGGGAGATTATAGGAGATGGGGGGGGTCGAGAGGAAACAAGGAGACACGGGGAGATTATAGGAGACAAAAGGAGATGGGGAGTTGAGAGGAAACAAGGAGACAGGGGGGGGTTAGGAGATGGGGGGGGAGTTGAGAGGAAACAAGGAGACAAGGGGAGATTATAGGAGATGGGGGGGGTCGAGAGGAAACAAGGAGACACGGGGAGATTATAGGAGACAAAAGGAGATGGGGGAGTTGAGAGGAAACAAGGAGATGGGGGAGATTATAGGAGACAAGGGGAGATGGGGGAGTTGAGAGGAAACAAGGGGAGATTATAGGAGACATGGGTAGATTATAGGAGACAAGGGGAGATTATAGGAGACAAGGGGAGATTATAGGAGACATGGTAGGAGACAAGGGGAGATGGGGGAGTTGAGAGGAAACAAGGGGAGATTATAGGAGACATGGGTAGATTATAGGAGACAAAGGGAGATTATAGGAGACAAGGGGAGATTATAGGAGACAAGGGGAGATGGGGGAGTTGAGAGGAAACTTGGGATAAGTGAACAAAAGCTTCTTGGTGTGAAAATGTAATCTGTAAATGAAACTCCGGTTCTCTGCAGGTGAGCGGACGCGAGGTGTTTGAGTTTCGTCCAGATTTGGTGGACGAGGACGACGATGAAGCCGACGACACTCGATACATCAATGAAGACGATGATGAAGATGAGAACGACATGGAGGAGGTACAGTTACTCACACACTCTATTAACTTTGATCAATCAAACTTTATTTATAGTCGTTTCAGACACAAAATGCACAATAAAAACAACAACGATGATAAAGGGAGTGGAGTGAACGAAGCGTGTGAGAAGACTTTAGGAAAGAACAAGTCCCTCAATGTTTAACTTAAGTACTTCAGTAAAAGTACTTAAGTTAAAATACTCTTCTTTTATACAGCTGAGAGTTTCAGTGTTTGCTTTATTCTTTTGAAAAGAGAGCAGACGGTGATCAGATCTGCAGATTATACAAGCCTTAAGGTCTCTGAATGAGAGGAGACAAGGAGACAAGGGGAGATTATAGGAGACAAGAGGAGGTGGGGGAGTTGAGAGGAGACGGTGATCAGATCTGCAGATTATACAAGCCTTAAGGTCTCTGAATGAGAGGAGAGGAGACAAGGAGACAAGGGGATTAAAGGAGACAAGAGGAGGTGGGGGAGTTGAGAGCAGACGGTGATCAGATCTGCAGATTATACAAGCCTTAAGGCAGGGGTCTCCATTTACCTGGGGGCCGCTGGACGTAGAGTCTGGGCCGCTTCAAGTATTCCACAAAAAATGTATTAAAAATACAACATTAACAGTTCTTCAACATCTTCTTAACATGAACGGTTCCTCACAACATAACTATTCACAGTTGCTCTTGCCTACTCCTTGCTGGTAGAGACCTGTTAGCGCTTCCTCTCACACAGCTGAGCCACATTTGGTTTGAGGGAGGAAGCAGCTGAAACCCTTAGTAAGGCTTGAAGATGTTCATCAGTAAGTCTGGACCTGTACTTTGACTTATTGAAGTTCATGGTGGAGAAGAGCTGTTCACACATATATGTGCTCCCAAAAAGGCACATGGTCCGCTTGAACATCCTGGAAAGCTCAGGGAAGGAGGGGGGCAATTCTCTCATGAACTGTCCAAGCTTGTCTGCTTTCCCATTCACTTCCCTGAACTTGGCTTTGAGCTCAGAATTGCACTGCAGGTCAATGAGCTCCATTTGAAGCACTGCAGGGGCATTTTCCACATCAAAGGAGAAGGGGTCTGCAAACATTTGGAAAGTGGCTCTGTGTGTCTTGAAGTCTGCAAACCGCTGATCAAATTCCTCCTGTAGCTTCACAATGGCATCAACATACTTCTCACCACTGAATGCTGTGCCCCTGTCCATGAGAGCCTTGCATGCTGGGAAATGGCAGAGGTTTTTCTGAGGGAGCTGGGCTTCCATAACACCAGTTTTGTAGAGAATGCTTTGACATTGTCATATGCTGCACTGACAAGCTGGCCCTGGCCCGGCAACTTCTTATTCAGTGCATTCAGCTCCTGCGTGATGTCAACAAGAAAAGCTAAGTCCATGAGCCATTTGGGATCACTCAGCTCGGGATCAGCCATCCCTCCCTTCTCCATTATCCTCCTAGATCCACATTAATGGGACCTTTCAGAGATATTTTGAGGGTTTTCTCGTGTGTTAAACTCGTGTGTTGTGTGTTAAACTCGCGTGTTAAACCCGCGTGTTAAACCCGTGTGTTAAACCCGCGTGTTAAACCCGTGTGTTAAACCCGTGTGTTAAACCCGTGTTAAACTCGTGTGTTAAACCCGTGTTAAACCCGTGTTAAACCCGTGTGTTAAACCCGTGTTAAACTCGTGTGTTAAACCCGTGTTAAACTCGTCTGTTAAACTCGCGTGTTAAACCCGCGTGTTAAACCCGCGTGTTAAACCCGTGTGTTAAACCCGTGTTAAACTCGTGTCTTAAACCCGTGTGTTAAACCCGTTTGTTAAACCCGTGTGTTAAACCCGTGTTAAACTCGTGTGTTAAACCCGTGTGTTAAACCTGTGTTAAACCCGTGTGTTAAACCCGTGTTAAACTCGTGTGTTAAACCCGTGTTAAACCCGTGTGTTAAACTCGTGTGTTAAACCCGTGTTAGACCCGTGTGTTAAACCCGTGTGTTAAACTCGTGTTAAACTCTTGTGTTAAACCCGTGTGTTAAACCCGTGTTAAACCCGTGTGTTAAACCTGTGTTAGACCCCTGTGTTAAACCCGTGTTAAACCCGTGTTAAACCCGTGTGTTAAACCTGTGTGTTAAACTCGTGTGTTAAACCCGTGTTAGACCCGTGTGTTAAACCCGTGTGTTAAACTCGTGTTAAACCCGTGTGTTAAACTCGTTTCTAAACCCGTGTGTTAAACTCGTGTTAAACTCGTGTGTTAGACCCGTGTGTTAAACCCGTGTGTTAAACCCGTGTGTTAAACTCGTGTGTTAAACCCGTGTTAAACTTGTGTGTTAAACCCGTGTGTTAAACTCGTGTGTTAAACCCGTGTTAGACCCGTGTGTTAAACTCGTGTTAAACCCGTGTGTTAAACCCGTGTGTTAAACTCGTTTCTAAACCCGTGTGTTAAACTCGTGTTAAACTCGTGTGTTAGACCCGTGTGTTAAACTCGTGTGTTAAACCCGTGTGTTAAACTCGTGTTAAACTCGTGTGTTAAACCCGTGTGTTAAACTCGTGTGTTAAACCCGTGTGTTAAACTCGTTTCTAAACCCGTGTGTTAAACTCGTGTTAAACTCGTGTGTTAGACCCGTGTGTTAAACTCGTGTGTTAAACCCGTGTGTTAAACTCGTGTTAAACTCGTGTGTTAAACCCGTGTGTTAAACCCGTGTGTTAAACTCGTGTGTTAAACCCGTGTCTAAATGTGTTGTGTGTTTTCAGGATGACTTTGTAGACGTCCAGGACATCGATCTTTCCCGCTTTGTTCCACAAGAAGTCGACCACACTGTGGGAATCACCGTCGCCTCCACGGACCGCTTCTCCTCCAGGAGCAAGGCCCGGCCCACAGACCCAGACTCCGGTGAGGAACGCACAGATTAACCAGTATAGAAACAACAAAACACAGATTACACAGGCACTAAAACCAGTATTTATTTTGTAATTCTGGGGGAAAAAGTCCGAATTGTGACTTTTCACATTTGAAATTTGACCAAAAGTGATTTTCTTCTGGGATTAACTTGTTAAACCGGGTTTAACAATATATAATCAGACAACGTCCGTTAAGAAACATTATAGCCAGGGGGGCACATCACTGTTTTGCCCTGGTTCTCAAAGGAGCACCTGGAGAGGTTGCTTGGTGCGCATCCTTAAAATGAAATAAACCGGACCTTTTGAGGGGTACTTGAGACAAAAGGACATGGGGGAGTTGAGAGGAGACAAGGGGAGATTATAGGAGACAAGGGGAGATGGCTGAGTTGAGAGGAGACAAGGGGGGATTATAGGAGACAAGGGGAGATGGCTGAGTTGAGAGGAGACAAGGGGGGATTATAGGAGACAAGGGGAGATGGCTGAGTTGAGAGGAAACAAGGAGAGATGGGGGAGTTGAGAGGAGACTAGGAGACATGGGGAGATGGGGGAGTTGAGAGGAAACAAGGAGAGATGGGGGAGAGGAGACAAGGAGACATGGGGAGATGGGGGAGTTGAGAGGAAACAAGGAGAGATGGGGGAGTTCAGAGGAGACAAGGGGGATTATTGGAGACAAGGGGAGATGGGGGAGTTGGGGGAGTTGAGAGGAAACAAGGAGACAAGGGGAGATGGGGGAGTTGAGAGGAAACAAGGGGAGATGGGGGAGTTGAGAGGAGACAAGGGGAGATGATAGGAGACTGTGTTTCTGACTTCTCACATGTTCTCCCCACAGAGGAGCTGCTGAACGGAGCCTGCGGCGGCGAAGACGCTAACGGTCTGTCGGAGGAAGAGGAGGAGGAGGAGGAAGAGGAGGAAGAGGAAGTGGAGGAAGTACCGGTGGACGAGAACTTGTTCACAGGAGAAGATCTGGAAGAACTGGACGAAGAACTGAACGAACTGAATCTGGAGGACTGAGAGACACAACGTGAAGGCTGTGGACCGGAGAGGAACCCCCCAAAGTCTAATGATAGAGATGTAGAGAAGGGGTCTCCAGGACATAGACACTGCCGGATGCTAAGCTGCATATGTTGGGCAGTTTGCACAATGACCTTAAGTTGTGTTAGGTAGCATTAGTAGCATATACTAGAGTAGCTGATGGGCTTTTTTGGAGTGTTTTTGGGGTTATTGACGATTATTAGGATCAAATATGGCAGTTTCAACCAGAAAGTGGCTTCATTTGTTCTCTCTGGACTGATTTAGCATTTTATTCAAATATATAACCAATCTGTCCAATCCAAATGATCCAGAGTCTTCTAAAATCTTCAAAAATTGATCAAAATCAGCCTCAGAGTCAGTTATTGAGGATTTTCAGGATCAGAAATCTGTACTCTGTGGACTGAATTAGCAACCATTGGATACCGAGAGCACGACATCATAATTATTACCTCTACTGTGGACAGTTGTTTTCAAATAAATAAGCAATCTGTCCAATCCCAATGATCCAGAGTCCCCTTACACTTCAAAAAAATAATCAATATCAGCCAACAGAGTTCAAATATGACTACTTTCTGGTTAGAAATGACAGAAATTGACCCCAAAAACACTCAAATTGTCCAAATCTGCCAACTACTAACTGAGCATATGCCAATGAACACAGCTTATGCTATTTGCGCTAATTCCCCAACATCTGCAGGTTAGCATCCGGCAGCTTCTATGTGTTTTAGACCCTTACTCGACAGTTGTATCTTTGCGCTCTGGGGTCTTCCACGTGTTCACAGCAGGACTCAATGAGCTGCAGACGGACGGATGCATGGCGACAAAGAGACCCGGCGTTTGATTTTAAAACTTCAGAGACTCCAGAAACACAGCCTGATTATCTCATGACATCACTTCCTGTCTCGGCCGACTACAACATCTTGTTTTCTGTCGGCGTCCACATATTTCCATTAAAAGCAGAATTTGTGCACTTCTTGTTGCTCGACAAAACTGGCAGTCGCACCTTCAGATTTTAAATAACGTCAACGGATGATGGAGAAGATACGGAAGAGTTCAGGGTCACGTGGAAAGATTCTTCATCGGGAGGTTTTCGGGGGGGGAAAGTCAGAATTATGATTTGTTTTTCTGGACCTTGTCTCCTATAATCTCCCCTTGTTTCCTCTCATCTCCCCTTGTTTCCTCTCAACTCCCCCATCTCTCCTTGTTTCCTCTCATCTCCCCTAGTCTCCTATAATCTCCCCTTGTTTCCTCTCAACTCCCCCCATCTCCTTTTGTCTCCTTGTTTCCTCTCAACTCCCCCAGCTCTCCTTGTTTCCTCTCAACTCCCCCTTGGCTCCTTGTTTCCTCTCAACTCCCCCATCTCCCCTTGTCTCCTCTCAACTATTTTTCTGACTTTTTAAAACTTTTTCTGACTTATTTTGTTTTACTTAAACAAGTCAGAATTAAGACGTGACACCCAAAGTGTGTTTCTTTAGTAGTTCTGGAAAAATAATGACTTTTCTTTGACGTTTTCACTTATAAAATTTGACCCAAAGTGATTTTTTTCCTGTGATTTAAGTCATAAGTTTGAATGAAGTCGGAAGTTTTTTTCCGACTCTTCAGGATTTTTTTCCCTCAACTTTTGATCAAATCTCCACACGTGTCCCTGATCCTCTTCCGTACAAATAATAGTGTGAGAAATGAACAGGAGTGATTCTGTTGTAAGAAACTGAATCTGTTCATCGGCTCTGAAACCAAAATAAAGATCGTTTCCCTTGAAATAAAACACGTTTAATTTTAGCTTCAGTTTCAAACTGGTTCATGAAGGAAGAATCCGGAACGAGCTTCTGATGAATTATTTCCAATGAAATGTAAATAATATTCTCCTGAGTTTCCTCCTGAATAATAAAGATATCTGTACATCCAGTGTGTCTTCTCTTCGATCGCCTCTCACCTGCTGCTCACTGATTGGATCAAACTCACCTGTAGTGCTACTGAAGCTCCTCCCCCTCATTTACACCTCATTCATTCACACACTTGATTTATTTCGGACGTGTAATATAATGAAATGAAACAAGAGACTGTTCAAATTTAAGCAGCAGTATCAAATTGGAAGGTAAACGTGGTTTTACAGGTAGATATCTGCTAATTGAATAGAGGCGAAGTCCCGCCCATCTACTTCCGACCCATGGGACCTTATTTCGGAAAAAGTATTGAAGTCAATGGGGAGAGAAAGATTATCTCTCGATCCCGTTTGAATTGT
>CM062278.1:31031319-31061623 GCA_031216635.1 Dissostichus eleginoides
GTTGTAGTGTGTGTTGTAGTGTGTGTTGTGTTGTGTCTTGAGGTGTGTTGTAGTGTGTGTTGTAGTGTGTGTTGTGTTGTGTCTTGAGGTGTGTTGTAGTGTGTGTTGTGTCTTGAGGTGTGTTGTAGTGTGTGTTGTGTCTTGAGGTGTGTTGTAGTGTGTGTTGTGTCTTGAGGTGTGTTGTAGTGTGTGTTGTGTCTTGAGGTGTGTGTTGTGTCTTGAGTTGTGTTGTAGTGTGTTGTGTATTGAGGTGTGTTGTATTGTGTGTTGTAATAAAGTAAAGTAAGCGTCACCAGAAGACGTCCTCCAGCACGTCGTGGGCAGCGGCGAGGGCTGAACACCACGAACACGCTCTTTTGGCTTTGGTGTCGGGGGGGAACAGCTTCTTCAGGGGGGGAGGCTCACGTCCGTCTGGATCCTCGCAGGTTGGAGACGGGGGGTAACTCTGCAGGAACAGGGAACAGTTCATGGGTTTAATGGCTTATTTCTACATGAAACTGTGTGTTGTGTGATGAAGCTTCCAATGCAGAATAAAGCGAGTCTAGTCCAAACTGAACGTTTATTTACTTTATATTAAAGTAACCGTTTCCAACAAGAACGGTAGAAGACGGGGAAATTCATTCATTCATTTCAAAACATAACAGGAAAGAGAAAGGGCAGGATACATACTTGCAAGTCAAAATAAAAGCATTTCCTGTCCACAGAAATCTTCTTAAACCTGTACTAAAAGTCATCTTAATGGTTTTGAAGAACTCACAGGCGGGGGGGGTTTCATCCCTTGTTGGTTGTTGGAGGGTCCGTTCCACGCTGATGACATCATCTGAGTCGCCACGAACTGCATCGCCATGCGGCCTACGGGACTACACACACACATTAATATTCACATAGCATACTAAGTGTGTGTGTGTGTGTGTGTGTGTGTGTGTGTGTGTGTGTGTGTGTGTGTGTGTGTGTGTGTGTGTATACCTGCTACGGTCCTCTCCATCATCAACATAACTGACTCCAAGTCTGTTTCCAGGCGGGAATTCGAATCCGTTCAGCTTGTCTTTGGCGTAAACAGCTGATCCGAGGTTACTGTAGCGAATCAGAGCGTGACCTGAGGAGACACCTGATTGGTTGAGCATCATCACATGACCAAAGTACAAAAACTCGGCTCGATAATTGTTCTATTAATATAAAGTGAGGTCCAGTTACCAGTTACTCTATAAAACATGGTACTGTAGGTATGGGTCAACTTTTTCCTCCCTCTTATTATACATGCGTGTATTTAACCAACCTTTGCTGAGTCCGTAGGCGTCTCTCTGCAGTTCGCAGTACTCCATTCCTGGGATGAGGTCAAAAAGAGCGAAGATCTGTTCCTGAGTGAGGGCGGCTCGCGTGGAAACCATCAGGCAGCGAGTAAAATCTCCAGAACGATAATCAATCTGCTGATAATTTACGGGCTCCGGTGCTGAAGAGGAGAGAAACAACACGGTCACATGACGTCACTAAAGGAGGCTAATGTTGGGCTATAAAGGAACTACAGCACGGTCACATGACTTCACGTCACCACCGCTAAGCTAAAGGCGGCTAATGTTGGGCTATAAAGGAACTACATTACGGTCACATGACTTCACGTCACCACCGCTAAGCTAAAGGTGGCTAATGTTGGGCTATACAGGAACTACAGCACGGTCACATGACTTCACGTCAACACCGCTAAGCTAAAGGTGGCTAATGTTGGGCTACAAAGGAACTACAGCACGGTCACATGACTTCACGTCACCACCGCTAAGCTAAAGGAGGCTAATGTTGGGCTACAAAGGAACTACAGCACGGTCACATGACTTCACGTCACCACCACTAAGCTAAAGGAGGCTAATGTTGGGCTATACAGGAACTACAGCAAGGTCACATGACTCCACGTCACCACCGCTAAGCTAAAGGAGGCTAACGTTGGTTGTGAGGACGTTTAGTCGTCTCATTTAGACCCTCGTTAGCAACCGTTAAAGTATCTTCAGCTTGTGTAAACCACAGGATAACAAACAAAAACACATTCAGAAAACCAATAACTTCCAAAATGTGAAACCAGTACCTACCCATGGGGAAGGCGTACTGGTTTGTGGAGTCTTGGACCCCTCCTCCCCCTCCTCCTCCCCCTCCTCCTCCGGAGTAATCTCCTCTGGGCGCCCCTCCAGAATATTCCTCCGTCACGTTGGCTTTAGAGCGAGGCTCAGCCAGGATCGCCCTGTAGCCTGAAAACAAGGTTCAAGACTGTTATCATCATGTGTGCATAGCTACTACAGTGAAGGGATATCAATGGAAATCTGAGGCCACAGGCTCCTCCATCAGAGCAACACAATAAAACTGATAAAATAGTGCAAGTAAATACAAATAAAATGGAATAGAAATAGTGCAAGAAGAAACATCATCTATTAATTAAGTAACAACGTCAAATATTTAGTTAACTGTATGTCAAGCGAGTATTAAAGGTCTCCTATTTTTCTGATAGGAGACCTTTAAAGTATAAACTACAGTCACTAGTCAAATATATCTGAGCAGCATTTTACTTTTGTCGCAGTTTTCTATAGCGAAGGCAGCCTGGGAGGGTTTGTAGTATCTGACGTATCCGAGGCCTTTACTCTCCCCGGTGAACTTGTTCTTGATGATCACACAGTACTCAATATCTCCGTACTCCTGGAAGAGAAGCAGATAAACACAGGCATTAGGATAAGATAAGGTTAAGGTAAGATAAGGGTAAGGTAAGTAAGGTAAGGTCATGGTGAATGAAAGATGTGAGTGTTTACCTTGAAGGTGTCTTTCAGGTCCTCCTCTGAGAAGGTTTTGGGGATCATGACGAAGATCCTGGTCAGCTCTTCATCCTCCACGTCTCGGTGCCTGTTTGAGGAGCGACTCTGAGCGATAAACACCTGAACAAGAGAGGAGAACATTTATAAATACAGGTTAATTAAACATTCAGGAACAAAACATCTGTAATTATAGTTTAATGAGGCGTGAGGTCACAGGTGTGGAAACTAACCCCGGACTTATCAGATATTCAGGATGTATATTTTACCTGATTCGATTTACTCTATTGATCCCAAACTTGTAAACTATTTTGATACAGCAACATGTTAAAGCACATATACTATAATATATATATTATATTATATTATTTACTTTGATAGGTTTTGTTCCCTCCACCAGGACCTTCCCGTGCTTCTCCTCCATGTATTATATACAGTATATTACAGTATTATATTGTATTATATTACCTCGATATGTTGAGTAAACTTATCTCCATGTATTATTGTATATACAAGATATATTAAAGTATATTATAATGTATTATTTACCTTAATAGGTTTTGTTCCCTCCACCAGGACCTTCACGTGCATCGCCTCCGTGTATTATATATACACACATTACAGTATATATATATATTATAGTATATATATTATATTACCTCGATATGTTGAGTACCCTCCTCTACTTCTCCTCCATGTATTATTGTATATATACGATATATTAAAATACATTATATTGTATTATTTACCTTAATAGGTTTTGTTCCCTCCACCAGGACCTTCCCGTGCATCTCCTCCATGGCGGTGCAGGCCTGTGACGACTTGCTGAATTTAACGTAAGAAATCCCTTTGGACTCCTTTGTCTGTTTATCTTTCACCACCCAGACACCCTGAACGTCCCCGAAAACAGCGAAGCTTTCCCGCAGCTGCTCCTCCGTGAGGGAGCGGCTGGTGACGGCGAACAGCCGGCTGTTGGGCGGGTCGTCCAGGTTCTCCTGTTTTGCTGGTAGGTCCTCCATCTTTGATGCAAACTGGAAGCTAGGCTAGTGACGCGCTACTTCTTCCTCCGGAATGTCTACTTCTTCTTCTGGTGGTGTAATGCCGGGCGGACTTAAAGTGGAAGGTGCATTACCGCCCCCTAGTGTGCGGAGCGGAGATCATGGGAAAAAAGGGGGGACCATGAGAAAAATATAAATGAAATCAGCAAAACATTTTAAGAAAATGAAAATATAAATACAAATAAAAAAAAGTTCAAAATCAAAACAAGATATAAACAAAATATATATACAAATAAAAATACAAACTAGTTGAAAAAATAAAACAAGAGACAAAAATGAATACAAATAAAATACATAAAAAGAAAGATAAAAATAAAATTAAAATTAGCTAAAAATAAATAAATAAATAAAATATATATATACAAATTAAAGTGAAAAAATAAAATTGCTAAAAATAAAATAAGATAAAAACTGGAAAATAAATAAAAAATAAATAAAATTAAATATTGCTCAAAATAAAACAAGAACAAAAGTGAAATGTGTATCCTCCTAAACACCAGATACCTTCTTGAGATTTAACAAACCCCATGGGTAAACGAAAGGCTGCTTACAAACCCCATGGGTGAACGAAAGGATGCTTTTGTTTACTTATATTACACATAACTTAAATTCAGTGAAGCCATTTCAACCATAATCCTACATACTTGGATAATGAGTCAAGAAATATGATGTAAAATAAATCTAAAATCTAATATTTGGATAAAGGCGATGAGGTGATGGTGTAAAACCCCACAGTTTTGAAGCCGTCTTCACAGCAGAACAGCGCCCTCTAGAGGCCATGGGGTGTAACTGCACTCTGTTACACAAGGATGCGGCAGGAAGCTTTTATAACTCCTGATTAAGGTTATATAAATCACATTTCTATAAAGATAAATCATTTTTAATGACAAAGCTTTTTTCAAGGTGTAGAATAAAAGTATTTTTCTTTAAAAAATGTACTATGATTGAATTAAATAACATATTTCACCTGTAAAGGGAAATAGTAATATATATATATATGCAATACATTTAACACAAAAAACAAAGCTTAAGGGTCTTCTAAACAATGTAGTAAATTAGAAATGTCTTTATAATCTAATAATATTTGACAGTTTAGTATTGGTGCCAAGAAATTTAAGTTTCATTATCAGTCAAATACGATATAAAATCGGTAAAAAAAAAACGACTTTTATGCTTTTAATTTGGTTTAAAAGCATAAAAGTAGAGTATTTGTTCGTGCTATATTGTTTAATTGATATAATAAGAGAGTTTCCAACACAGTACAGCAGAGGAAAACTACGACCACTGGTTTAACGTTTAAGTAGTCGACAAATAAAGTGACTTTCTGGATACTTCGGAAATCTTTTAATCAATATATAAAAGTCAAAACATTTCATCTTTCAGCCACCGGGTCCGAGAGATCACAGGTTTATTTTCCCAAACAATCTAAGCAAAAATGTTGATTGGTTTAGTAACTATCAAGCCGGGAAAATTATATTAATTAGAACATGTTATAAGTATTACAAGTTGATCTTAATCTATTTAAAACATATGTATTAATATGCTGGATTAATACTAGTCAACTCCCGCGTCAGCTGATGAATGGCGTCAGAAACTCGTGACCTGTTGGTTTCTCAGGAATGATATATATGTGTGTGCGTGCGTGTGTGCATGCTTGCGTGTGTGTGTGTGTGTGTGTGTGGTGTCGAGTGACCCTTTTGAGGACAGAGTACAATGGATATAAACTTTCTTTTCAGTTTAACCCTTTAACAATAATATAATGTAGACGTTATTGAGTTATCTGAAAACATTTTGAATTTATTTCTTTAAGGGTGGGACCGTCTGTCTGAGGTCACCTTTAAAACATGTTAAGACCTGTTTTTGTTTAGTTTTATTAAATTTTTAATTTGCTTTTAAATGTTATTGTTAAGATCGCTATAGTCTGCTCCACATTGTGCTGTTAACCCTTTTACTGAAGCAGCCTACTTTATCTGTGTTATTATGATATAAACTGTCGTATAGGGAGTTAGTTCCATCCTACACTTTTCTAAAGTTATTTTACAGCAAATGTGAATCCATTAATTGTTGTCTTATTCACAAAAAATAATAATGTACGTATAAAATAGCTCAATTATTCCAATGTGTCGCTAACCAGATGTTTGTCTCATATAGAGTGAGATTCATGAAGATGTTACCAGAAACACAAACATTATAAAATGGAATATAATTGGAAAAGTCTGTTCTTCCCATAAAGAAATGTATATTCTGCTGCTATAATTAATTATTCCTCTTTACTCTTTAATCTGACTTAATTATATATGTATTTTATGTGGACTTGCACCAAATCTCATAATGTATAACAAGTATTTTACTCGGTTTTTTGTGTTTTTATTCCATTAATTTAATGTATTTTTCAATGTATGCCCTTATAAGGATACTCCAGCAGGTGCCTCTTGCTCCACAATGCAAGATAGGGAATGCGTGGGCGCATCCCAACACACGTGTATCGCTTCCTTCCTAGTGTCCTTGGCTTACCTTTTACGAGAATAACGAAGAATCTCAGCATTATATTTCAAATATAGATATCAGTATTTTATTAGTATGTATTTCATTCATGTGAACCCCAAAACAAATCGATTTAATGGAGTTTAATGATGTAAAGTCGTGTAAGGGAACATTGGTTTGTAGAAATGGAACGCAGCCCGGAATGAATCTACGACGTAGAGATCCAAACGTAATCGCCGCTCACGTGATTGATGATGACGTCGAAAGCCGGTGCCTCTAAAGTGAAGTGACCTTCTCTCCGACAGAGAGGAACCATCAGCCGAGAGAAGAACCTGCTTTATCCCCGCATATCTCCACCAAAAGGTAAATGATCACGCTTCATACTCAGCTTGTATATCAAACAGACACTGAGGGTGTCGGTTTTGGTGTTTAAATGATGCTAAATACAATATAAGGGATCACAGAGGAAGATATGCGGAGAACTAACGGTTAGCTACCGGCCGCCCATTTTGGTGCATCGCGCCGGTTACTCTCTTTACGTAAATCCATCTTTGATTCTACTCAAACGGTTCATTAAATGGTGGATTTAATTGTTGTTTTAAATATATATATTGATGTCCTTCCTAGTGTCTTCTCCTGGAAGTAAAGGTGTTCGTTAACTACGCCGACATTGAAGCATCCTTGAACCCTAACCTTGCTAGCAGCTAGGATAAAGATGGTCACCGTAATATCAAAGTATAAGCGCGGATAAGAAGAAATAAAAAGCCTACGTTTCAAAATAAGAGCATGGAAGCTTATTTTTAACTTTATGATGTGTGTGTCCTTGATGGGAAGAATGTGTGTGAGGGGTAGCCCGCCATGTTAGATTATTAAAAGCCTGTCTGGGTTGTGGTACCTATGCTATCTTTATCTTATAGTAGTATTATAGGGAATGGAATTGGACGTTAACACCTGATATATAGACACAAGTGCGAGATATAACATGGGGGGAAAATACCGTTTAATAATATGTAACTGCTCCTAGATAACGTTCAGCAACTGGCGATATCAATCCCTTTTTGTCTCCGTTGTGAGTCGTGTTCTCCTCACTGCGGGTTTTCTTTCTTGTGGGTCATGTAAGGACAGAAATGCTTTTGTTTTGAAAAGCGCTACCTGCTACACACTGGAAACTTCCATTTATTGTAGGAGATAATGATAGTGAAGCTAATGGCTGGTTATGTATTCACTGTAAAGGCTTCCCTGGTACTGGTCGTGTAAGGAGTGGACACACACACACACACACACACACACACACACACAGACACACAGACACACACACACACACACATACTCCACATACTCTTAAAAAAAGCTGTTTTTTGCGCACTTTAGACACAGTTTCATCATGTACATATCTTAAGCTAAGTACATAAATCGTTGCGCCCTTATTCCACAACCCCTTTTCTTGTGATGTAACCCGAGCCGAGGCTTTTATTTGGATCTGTTTCCGGTTTATATCCATGTCAGATTTCCCTGAAATGACCTCAGTGCTGGGGAGGGAAAGTCACGACTTGTTTTGTGTGTACACCTTTAAATGACATTTGAGCTTTTAATTTGAAAAGCACTGCTTCACTGCTTCATACTGGAAGCTTCCATTTATTGTAGGAGATAGTGAAGCCTATTTAAAGCAAGTGTGTGCACTGTAAAGGCTTCCCTGGTATTGGACTCACTCACTCACTCACTCACTCACTCACTCACTCACTCACTCACTCACTCACTCACTCACTCACTCACTCTAAGTATTTGTTGTACTCCACAGACAGTGAATTTGGATCTGTTTCCGGTTTATATCCATGTCAGATTTCCCTGAAATGACCTCAGTGTCTTGTTTGCGGAGTAAAGAAAGTATAAAATCCAGGTGTAGACGTTTAGCTTTGTCCTCAAACGACCTTCACTACGTGTCGCCGGGCAGAAAGAGAATGAGATTCCTGCCATAACTGAGACTAAGAATAGAAAACAAGCTGCTTAATTAATATAAAGTATTTAGCTTCTCATGACCTTTGACACATATTTTAATCTGTTTTATTTAGACACACATGGTTTGTGATATTGGGTTTTATGTCTACACATCATGTCATTCACCTGACTTAAAGGTCCCATGTCATGGCCATTTCTACTGATCATAGTTCCATTGTTGAGGTCTTCTAGAATAGATTCACATTGTTCAATGTTCCAAACTCACATTGGTTTGTCATACAGCATCTCTGTATAGTATGTGTATTTACTCTCTGTCCTACACGGCTTGTTGGAGCTCCTGCCCCCCCCTCCCTATGAGCCCACTGTGCTCTGATTGGTCAGCTCGCCCACTCTGTTCTGATGAGTCCACCACCGTTACAGCGGAACATCAGTGATTATGTTTTACAATGGCGTTAGTTAGCAACCAGGAAATGACACCAGTGATGACAAACAGATGAGAATGCTGCGTGGGGTCTGGGTGCCGTGTTGGCGGGACGTTGCGGGGCTCGCTGCTGCGAGGAGCGGACAGTGTGAGCTGGGTTACTGGGGTCGTGTCCTGGTTGCTGCGTGGGGTCTGCGAGACAGCGAGACACAGCCTGAGCACACACACACACACACACCTGCAGCCTGGCTGTGAGTCTGCATGTGTGCTCAGAATGATCTCAGGCCGAGCCCCGCCGCGTCTCGCCGCCTCAGGCTGAGAAAAGATTGAGTGTGTGTGTGTGTTTGTGTATGTGTGTGTGAGGAAGTCCGCGGATTGGTCCAAAGACGTTACGTCACTGTACTTACTACACTATAAGAAGAAAACAATGGAAAAAGAGAAATGTCCAACGAGGCGTTCTGGGGCAGCAGAGACAGGTCTTCTCTGTGTTAGACTTTTACTCTCTACAGGGTGCACTTTGAGGGTTTGTGACTCTGCAGACCGTTCACATGCAGAAGCTTCAGAACACAAGGGGGCCGGGAATAACCAGAAAAGCATGACATGGGACCTTTAATGTTGTTTGTGTTTGTGCAGCTAACGATGGCCGCCGGTTGCCCTTTATAAATCACAATCAACTCGAAATTCGGGCTTCACGTAACGCCCATATTTGCCTATAAATAGTCAAAGAAAAACCCTGTATTAATATTCATTAGAGGGGAAACTTACATTTGTTACAGCAGAAAAGAGCCAAAGACAGCGTAATGCTAACTAAGAAGCATGCATAAACAAGAAGAATTACACAATTTACAAAATACACATCCTGTAGCAGTTCTGAAGATTTAGCAGCCAGGTATATATTGCACAATTATTACGGCTTATATATATATATATATATATATATATATATATATATATATTTTATATATATATATATATATATATAAAATATATATATATATATATATATATATATATTATATATATATATATAATATAAATATATATATATATATTATATATATATTTTGCACAGATGCCGACAGCACAGCTAAAAAAGACATTTCCCACCGTGTCAGATTTCGGAGAGATTTTGGAGACGATAATAAATCATATTGTTTGTTTAAATATCCTCATTCTGGGAATTGAAAAGGGTTAGGGGTTAAAGGTCAAAGATGGGTTCGGGTAACAGTAAAACAGGGTGAGACTACCCGATCTGCACCTCTACCTGATTTGCATCTCTGCCCGATTTGCATTGCCCAAGCGCGAGATGGTCTGCCATATTGGACAGCTACATACGGCAACCCAAATAGGACACTTGACATCTAGACGGCTGCCCATTTGCATCGCGCATTCGCGAGTCATAAACGTCTCTAAATATCTATACAAAAATATTTTATGTAATTTTAATTTATTTGAAATAAAATGAAAGACATTCACAGTTAATGTAATTAGATATAAATTATTAATGCCATACATTCACAGTAAATATTTCTTCAGTATGATAGCTGTCTAACAGAAACTAAATCCATTTCTCACTTATTCTGAGAATGTACTTAACGCAATAAAAGGAGTTGTTAAATAATAGTGAAGTCACGTTGTAATAACATTAACTCATCTCTCTCGTTCAGATTCATGTTGTCAGGTTTTTTGAGGTTTTTTTCTTCGGCTTTGCGAAACGCCACTGTGTCAAATGTCCTATTTGGGTTGCCGTATGTAGCTGTCCAATATGGCAGACCATCTCGCGCTTGGGCAATGCAAATCGGGCAGAGATGCAAATCGGGCAGAGATGCAAATCGGGCAGAGATGCAAATCGGGTAGTCACAGAGGGAAATGTGTGTCTGGGGATGCTAAACGGATGAAAGGAATATAAAAAGGTTAGAAAAGTGTCAAAATAACTGATTTCACAGGAAGACTAGAGGTCGAGGAATGTGAGGATCTGGTGAGGGATATTTCCAAACATCTGGAACAAACTCCCAGAAACCTGCAACAACTCTGACTACTTTTAAATCCAGGCTGAACACTTGTCTTTTTGCCGCTGCTTTTAATTGAACTTCTCACTCTGCTCTGTAACTGTTATTCATGTTTCATTATCTTTGCTTCCTAATGTTCCTAACGTGTTTCATGCTCTTAATGTCTTTCCTTGTAAAGCGCTTTGAATTGCCTTGTGTTGAAAGGTGCTGTATAAATAACCTTGCCTTGTTGTTGTTGTTGTTGTTTGTGTTTGTGCAGCTGACGATGGGCGACGTAGCGAAGGGAAAGAAGGCGTTTGTGCAGAAATGTGCTCAGTGCCACACAGTGGAGGAAGGGGGGAAACATAAGGTCGGCCCCAACCTGTGGGGTCTGTTCGGACGCAAGACCGGCCAGGGGGTGGGATACTCCTACACGGACGCCAACAAGAGCAAAGGTCAGGACCCCTCAATGACCCCTACATGACCCCTACATGACCCCCAAATAACCACCAAATAACCCGTAGATAACCCCTCAATGACCCTTAAATGACCCTTTCTTAAGGCTTTTAAATTGCATTTAATAAAGTATATATCTATCTATATAATCTTCGCCTCATGCTCTGGTTTCTTAGATTTCCTCTCAGGTTGTTAATTGAGAGATAACTTAGTTACAGTTCGCCCTCATGCTCTGGTCTCTCAGACGTTCCCCTCTTTTCTCCTAATCGACTAAACCCCCCCCCCCCCCCCCCCCTCTCCTCCTCCCCAGGTATCGTTTGGCGACGCCACCTTGATGGAGTACCTGGAGAACCCTAAGAAGTACATTCCTGGCACCAAATGATCTTCGCCGGCATCAAGAAGAAGGGAGAGCGCACGGACCTGGTGGCGTACCTGAAATCGGCCACTTCATGAAGCCACGGATGATCAATTCATGTCCATTATTACTGTGTTTCTTCCCGTGTTTATATCTAGGCTGCCACTGAATATATAGCGTTTTATGTTTAGTCATTTGCCGTTTTTAAAGGGGTTTATTTGTGCTGTATAGAGTCTAAAGGGGTCAGGGCGGCGATTCAGACGATTGAACAAATGACCAAACATAAAACTAGAATAATGAAGAACAAAATCCCGTTTATTTTAACGCTTTGTTTTAATGACGACACGTGTCTGGTACTTTCTGCTTTCAACATAGACCTCATATTTAACTAAAAACAAGCTAAATCAGAGCGACACGGTGGAACTGAGACGTTTAGGTGGTTTTCTGGTGCTAAAGGAGCTGTTTACGCACTCTATCCTGATGGGACGGTGGTCAGAAACGCCCCTTTTTAGATTCCTCTCGTTTTAATATTTAACTCTTGGACTAACCCTCCTGCCACTCTGTTTTTAAAAGGTCTGAATCACTGTTATCAGCCTCTTTGCAGCCGGTTCGATCCCCGCTGTGTCTCATGTCCTGAAGAAGGAAGCGTACGTTATTTACCTGGTTTCACAGGAGAGAGAGAGAGAGAGAGAGGTGTGTGTTTAACTTATTTGACTGTAACCTGCTGTGAGGACGTTCACACAGAAACACACACTGTATGCACTTAACTATTATAATATTAATAATGATGATGAGAAGTCGAGCGGTGTGCAAACGGACGGATGAAGGATTAAAGAAAACGTCCAGAAAACACGACTGGTTGTCTTTTTATTTACATGCATCGGTTTAAGAAGTACTCGGATATTATAAGGTCCTGCATTCAAGATGTTCCTCAAGTCAAAGCAGAAGTACTCAGATATTGTTCTTGAGTACAAGTAGAAGTACTCAGATCTTGTTCTTGAGCAAAAGTAGAAGTACTCAGATCTTGTTCTTGAGTAAAAGTAGAAGTACTCAGATCTAGTATTTGAGTAAAAGTAGAAGTACTCAGATCTTGAACTTGAGTACAAGTAGAAGTACTCAGATCTTGTACTTGAGTAAAAGTAGAAGTACTCTGATCTTGTACTTGAGTAAAAGTAGAAGTACCAGAGTGTAGGAATACTCTGTTACAGTAAAAGTCCTGCATTCAAAATGTTCCTCAAGTCAAAGTAGAAAAGTATTCTCATCAAAATATAGTGAAAGTAGCGACAGTAAAAGTAGTCATTGTGCAGATTGGTCCATTTCAGAATAATAGATATGATATGTTTTATAATGATTGATCATTAAAGTGTTCTCAAAGCTGGTAAAGGTGCAGCTAGTTTGAATGGCTTTGTATACTGCAGGGTAGCTTGTGGATTTACTCCAGGTGGAACTAAAGTCTGATTTAACGCTTGATTATATTTCACATCATTCATCCACATCTGTGAAGTAACTAAAGGGATTAAATACATGTAGTGGAGGAAAAGTACACCATGTACCTCTGAACTGAAGTGGAGTAGAAGTACACAGTAGCATAACATGGAAATACTCAAGTAAAGTACAAGTGTCTAGAAATTCTACTTAAGTACAGCACTTGAGTAAATGTACTTTAGACCTCTGATGTTTGAAAGTAAAACGCCTGGAGATAAAAACAGTGAACGTGACATTTACTAACTTAAAGCAATCAGTGCAAAGTCAACATCAATTCTGAGTAAGTCATACTCTGACACACACACACACACACACACACCTGATATGTGTTACATAATCCTCCAGTGAAGTGTTTCCAGGAACAGGTCAGCTGAGTCCACGTCTCCCCCCGATCAAAGCTCACACACACACACACACACAGACAGACAGACAGACAGACACACACACTCACCTTTATGGTGTCAGCCTGTGGAACTTCATATAATGATCAGTGTGCAGTAAATATAATACAGAGAAACAGCTGATGTTATTAATGTCCTCTTAATTAGATTCTAATTTCCTCTGAGGTTATATTTCTTTATCTTAGGTAAACGTAGTGACATCACAGTGTCAACAAACTCAGATAACTGGCAGTAGTGGGTTGGCAGTAGATATGGATTTAATCAAAGATATCTATAGAGGAAGTACAATGAGCAGCTTGAGAACGCCCCCTTGACGAGCAGTGCATGTTTTGTTGATTATAATAAATAAAGAGTAACTAAGGTTATAGTATTCCCTCTGACATGTAGAGGATAAAGCAGCAGGAAATGGAAATATTTAAGTACAAGCAGATGTGTAAAGTACATTTACTCAAGTACTGTACTTAAGTACAATTTAGAGGTACTTGTACTTTAAAAGCGGCCGCCCGATGCGGCTTAGCTTCCAAAACTACACGAGGTCAGGCATTGGCCAGTAATGAGTATTCACACATCTGGACCGAAACAGGTGTTTGAAACCATCTCGTCTTCCTCCATCTTCAGTTCCCAGATCAGTTCATGGGTTAGTTTGTGTTAAGGAGAAAAACTGACCAACAAGAGCAAAGGTCAGGACCCCTAAATAGCCCCTAAATAACCTCCAAATAACCCGTAGATAACCCCTCAACAAACCCCTAATTACCCCTAAAAACCCCCCGAAAGAAACCCCTAAAATAACCCCTAAATGACCACCAAATATCCCCTTAATAACCCCTAGATAACGATTCAGTAACCCCTAAATGACCCCTAAATAGCCCCTAAATAGCCCCTAAATAGCCCCTAAATAACCCCTAAAATTATTTACAACATATTTTACATTTTGAATCCCAGCCTTGAAACTGTAATGTAATAAGTCTGCTCTGAAAGCTATAACTGTGTATATCAACTGCAGGGTTTGAACCTACAACCTTTCCCCCGTAAAACAACCTCTCAGCCACCTTGGGATCCTCAGGTCAGAAAAGATAAGACTCAGAGCAGGGGTATCGCCATTGAGCCGCTCAGATGTATGAATGCAGTTTCAGCGTTGTAGAACGTGTGAGGAGAGCAGGAGAAACTGTCATCTCCTCTGACATCTCCAACAAACGCAGTTCAATCAGGAGAGACGGTTTGATGAAAGAACACATATTTATTGGCAGGAATACACAAATGAATGTAATGGAGTTTTGGCGATTAGGCCCCGTTGTGCAGGAGTATCATTCGGGAGGGGAGAACCGATCCGATGAAACCCCCCGGGGTCTAGACACTGGTGGTGAATGGATAGTTGGGTTGGTCTGAAGGGGAGGGGCTTAGCTTGACCCTGGTGGTGGTGAATGGATAGTTGGGTTGGTCTGAAGGGGAGGGCTTAGCTTGACCCTGGTGGTGGTGAATGGATGGTTGGGTCGGTCTGAAGGGGAGGGCTTAGCTTGACCCTGGTGGTGGTGAATGGATGGTTGGGTCGGTCTGAAGGGGAGGGGCTTAGCTTGACCCTGGTGGTGGTGAATGGATGGTTGGGTTGGTCTGAAGGGGAGGGGCTTAGCTTGACCCTGGTGGTGGTGAATGGATAGTTGGGTCGGTCTGAAGGGGAGGGGCTTAGCTTGACCCTGGTGGTGGTGAATGGATAGTTGGGGTCGGTCTGAAGGGGAGGGGCTTAGCTTGACCCTGGTGGTGGTGAATGGATAGTTGGGTTGGTCTGAAGGGGAGGGGCTTAGCTTGACCCTGGTGGTGGTGAATGGATGGTTGGGTCGGTCTGAAGGGGAGGGGCTTAGCTTGACCCTGGTGGTGGTGAATGGATGGTTGGGGTCGGTCTGAAGGGGAGGGGCTTAGCTTGACCCTGGTGGTGGTGAATGGATGGTTGGGGTCGGTCTGAAGGGGAGGGGCTTAGCTTGACCCTGGTGGTGGTGAATGGATAGTTGGGTCGGTCTGAAGGGGAGGGGCTTAGCTTGACCCTGGTGGTGGTGAATGGATAGTTGGGGTCGGTCTGAAGGGGAGGGGCTTAGCTTGACCCTGGTGGTGGTGAATGGATGTTGGGTCGGTCTGAAGGGGAGGGCTTAGCTTGACCCTGGTGGTGGTGAATGGATAGTTGGGTCGGTCTGAAGGGGAGGGGCTTAGCTTGACCCTGGTGGTGGTGAATGGATAGGGGTCGGTCTGAAGGGGAGGGCTTAGCTTGACCCTGGTGGTGGTGAATGGATGGTTGGGTCGGTCTGAAGGGGGGGGCTTAGCTTGACCCTGGTGGTGGTGAATGGATGGTTGGGTCGGTCTGAAGGGGAGGGGCTTAGCTTGACCCTGGATTCAGAGGGACAGGAGGTGAAAAGGGGTGGAGGAGGGTTGCGTCGAGTCACCTGAAATGACAGCTGACTGAGGGAGGAGAGCAGATTTAAAAGGTTTAGCGGAGCGCTATGATAGGCTTGTGAGAATAGAGCGAAGTGATTGGTTAAGCTGGGGAGTGACGCCCCCGATCACTTATTGAGAGGAGAGAGAGTAGTAACATAGACATAGGAAATGAATGAGAAAAGACGGTCTTCCTGGTTGAACTTGCGCTGAGCTTCACGTGTCTGCTTTGCTATAATACTTTCTCTTCCTCTGACAACTCCAGCTTCTTATCTGGACCTCGTTACCCTGCTTAGCTTCCCAAATTAACCAGAAAGCTTGTACTATAGCTGATGAAACACTGTATTCCCACTTCTTTAGTTCCACGTTGAGATATTGTAACGGGTTTTGTCCTTAAAAAGCTAAATGCTGACAGATGAGGATCCTTGAACTTAGAAGCCCACCTGTTATGATCTGGATGAAACCTGTGCAGGTGCTTTAGCTCAATGGATGTCTACCAACCTGAAGGTCAGAGGTTCAACTCCCTCTCTTATCTTATGGAAATAACGAGGCTGTGGTAATTGTGCTGGAAAAAATGGAAATGAGAAACAGAACTCGGGCGAAGTTAGAGAGAACCAGAGACTTAAGTCGAGGTTTTTCTAACGGACATGTTCAGGAAGCCTGGGTTTTCTGGAACGTGTAGAAAATGGACGGTCACTTCCTGTGTTGAGTTTGAATGAATGTTTTAACGATATCTTCCTGTCCTCTTGTAACCCTGACCCTGACCCTAATATACGCAGGAACCCACCACGTCATTTTTTTACTGTAGTCTTTATTTTTAATTTAATTTGATTTAACTCTGTTATTGATGCACTTTGTACACTAACATGAAATACTAGTACTGGTGTTTTCACGACTCCTTGTTTTACTAGTTTCTGAGGAGGTGGTGGAAAAATACAACCCTAAGAGTAAATGTGGTGTTTTGTCCGGTGTTCGGTCACAAGAGGGCAGCACATCCACGGGATAGATTTAAGGTAGTTTCAGTGTGTTTTCAGTGATTACACACTTTGTTTACACATTGTTTATTTAACTGCATTTCTCATCTCCAATTCTCCAGAACATTTTTCTTTTCCTTTATGCCTTTCCCTTTGAGCTTTTCCATTTAAAAAAGTCACATTTTATACTTCTTTTTAATGCATTCCACACTGGGTACAACATCTGTTATAGTTATTCAGTTTATCTTCAGCATATGTGTGTGTGCCACACACACACACACACACACACACACACACACACACACACACTCACACTCATATTTTCATTTCAGTCTCAACTTCACCTTTATATCAAATATTTAAATATGGAATGATTATCCGTAATACTAGCGTCACATTTCGGACGTTACTATTGTACCACTTTATTTTTCCTTCCTTTTATATTTCACCACATTTAACCTGACTCTGACTTGTTGTCTTTTTACCTGAGTGACATCATCAGGTGATTTAATGAGCTTTATATCTGTGGTGTAAACACGGCACCGCTGGGAGAGGAGGAGGAGGAAACAGGGAAAGAAAAACAGAGAAATATTCACAGTTATAGTTCCCGAACATTCCTGGAAACGAGCCGTGGGAAATGGGCAGACGTTATTTTTAAATCCCAGAGAGGCTCTTCCAGCATTTTCTCAGCAACCAATCAAACAAACTCTAATATTTAATATGTTTAGACGAGGCAAAGGGAAAGGATTCAGACCTATACTCAGATACTCACAAGATATCGATTTTAAAATGACATAAATACAAAACTTGGGTGCATTACTTCCCTCTCTGTTTATTGTTTGTACCAAAACAGCCCTGATATATTGAGCCTGGGTCACATGACACACAACACAAGCAAACGTTAAAAAACAAACCATATCAATGTTATTTATTGATTTTCTTATGAATAAATCCCGGTATTTCTACCTCAGCAGGTTGCTCTCATATGATTAATAATGATCTTCATACAGAAACGATGTGCTTTGTTGTAACAGGGTCAACATGTTGGATATCTCACACAGATGTTATCTCCATGAATGAAAACGTAAACGCTGAATTTTCCTCTTATCGTCTCCATCTGATAAACAAACCTTTGATCTCTTAGCAGCGGGTCCCAGTCTGTGGGCTGCGGCCCCCCAGTGGGCTGCGGCCCCCAGTGGTCCGCGAAATGCAAGTGGGTCGACCAATAATTAGTCATTTTAGTGATTTGTGTGGAAACATTTCATTATTACGATTTTCCCTTTTTCTTTCTTGATCCTCCTTAGCAACGGTCCTCACAGTCCTTGACAGCGGTGTGTTCTACTGGATTAACAACGTGTCACATGTTCTAAATTGACCAATCAGAATCGAGTATTCAACTAAACAGTGTAATAAAAATGTCTGTTTGTTAATGATGGCCAGCTCCTTTTCTAATTAAAAATAAAAAGTACTCTTGAGAACTTTATTTGGCCTCCGTATTGTTGGCTGAATGTGGGCCGCACACCTTGTTTAGATTCTTAAGTGGGCTCTGAGTTGAAAAAGGTTGGGAACCGCTGTCTTACATCATTCACAATATTAGTGGAATAATAAATACAAAACTACAGATAGGAAACACTTTTGATTCATCATTGATATCAGTAACTTTAATGATATTTGAACCCTAACCCTAAAAAACACAGCTTACACAAAGATTGTGTTAAAGTCCAGATGTTTATAGCCTTTAATGATATATCACAATAATACGGTGCAGAAATCATCCAAAACAACATATTAAAAACACACTATATGACATATTACAAGTTTAAACATAGCCTAACTTTGAAAAGTGAAGGAATACTAAGAATAATACGAAAAATCCTCCTTTAAAAAGGCATTGTGTGCACTCCAGTGATCGGACAAACATCTGTATCCAGTGGAAAAACAATCACTGCTGCTGTTAAAACGAGAAATACAATTAAAGAAACCCAAATAAAACAGGTTTAGACTCTTTAAAACACAGTGAAAAGGACGACAAAGTAAACAAACCTAGAAGTAACAACAGGTACAGTAAATGTACGGGGTTTCAGCCAAACACTTCAGAGACAGGTTCTGTATCTGAGACCTGTGAGATATTGATGAGAAACAGGATAATATTGGAGCTTTAAAGGGTGAAAAGTTCCCAAACGCCCTCCAGTGTTGTGACTTTTACAGATGTTCAGTTCAGGGCTCCGTAGATCAGTCAGACGTAGAGAACAGGCACTAAATAACAGACATTAAAGTCGGCTTGGAAGACTTGTCTCAAGTTTTTCCGTCAGCTTTGAAAAAGGTGCTCTTTGGAAACACAGAGATATAAGAAAGTAGTGAAGTTTGAGGCACTTTACTGGTGAACAAGTTGAAAAGCTTGTATACTTTTCATCTGATTCACAGCTCTTGAACTTTCTTTTTCTATCCCGTTAGTTGCCGATCTTCAGAAGGAACATTTGTCATAAAGCATCTTTTGCAGAGACATGTTTGCCACCTTCTTTTGAGTGATTTGCAACCAGTTGTCAGCTCAAACCTGCCGACACACGTTCACATTGCAGATGAAGATTCAGTATTTCTGCAAGAATTTGTTTGTTACAGTAAAAAAAGACAGTAGAAGAAACTTCCTCTGGAGGGATTTTAGCCTCTGCAAACCATTTACATGCATTAAAACATATAATCACAGTACAGAAAGGGAACACCACAGAAAGCAGATAGGGACTCTTTAAAAAGGCAAAAAAAACTCCTAAAATGCTTAATTGTATAAGAAAACATGTTTGTAGTGCTCAGCGGAAAACGTGTCTGAGTTCGGAGAAAAATATGGAAATGAAAAAGACAGTTATTTGGAATAAGAGTCATTTTTGACCAACAGAGTGAGTGTCCTTCCTGATTCCTCCAGCTGTATTCAATGACCTTTGTTTTGATGCATTAAAGGTCAAATTATTGGTTTCTTTTTTAGTTTTTTTTTTGTATTATTATTTTTTTGTCCTTTGTTATAATTATTATTATGAGTGAGAAGAAAGGAAAAAAAAAAAAAAAGAAATACATCCCAGTTTATTCTGCAGTTGTCTGTAGTTGAATGTTCTCCATTTAAACAGAGAGGTCGTCAGTTCTCGTCCGGCACCTCGTCCCTAAAATGCTACATTTGTGTAAGAAAACATATTTGCAGTGCTCATGAAAACTGTTTGACGGAGCAGAAAACGTGTCTGAGTTTGGAGATAAATATAGAAATTAAAAGAAAATGAGTTGGGAAAATGTGGACAGACAAACAGCGTGTTCTTGTTAAATGTTTAAGCACTGATTCCTCCAGCTGTGTGACCTTTGTTTTGATGCATTAAAGGGTCAAATATGTCCTAGTTTACGGAGCAGAAAACGTGTCTGAGTTTGGAGAAAAATATGGAAATTAAAGTAATGTTTGAGGCTGAGAAAAGTGTTTGAGTTTGAATGTTTCAGCCCTGATTCCTCCAGCTGTGTGACCTTTGTTTTGATGCATTAAAGGGTCAAACATGTCCAGGTTTATTCAGCCGCTATGTGTCGTTTAATATTCTCTTTTTAAACCGAGAGGTCGTCGGTTCTCGTGCGGCTGCTCGTTCCACTCGTTTTGCTGAATCGGCGTTTGTCCTTCTGACAGATTCCTCCGTTCGGACACATCATCAAACCGCCTGCGCCGCCATTTTGGCTCTGACCGCCGCTGACGTCCCTCCCTGATGGGGGGTAGGAGGTAGTGTCTGTCCTCAGGTATCCGCCATCTTGGATCTGATTGTTCCCAGCTTCCTGCCAGCCAGGAGTAATGAAGGTATTCTGCTTCTGGTTCTGAGAGAAGCAGCTCATCTGCAGCATGTTCACTTCTTCGGCCATTTTGTGCTTCTCAGTCGCCATGTTCTCAGAGTTCTGTTGGTCAGCCAGGCGGTGGTTTGGGAAGGGGAGGGGCAGGAAGTGAGACGAGCCAATCACACACTGGCTGAAGTCTGGAGGGGGGGTGGAGGGGGGGGGAGGAGAGAGAGAGAGCTGCCGGGCGAGAGACGCTTTACCTGAAGCGGCAGCACGGCGGTTCGACAGGTAACCCCTGGAGAGAGAATTAGAAAAGTTAACATGATTTGAGACATGTCGAGACCCCAAAGGTGTTATGATAGAAATAGTTATATATTTGGGACATTTGCACAATCGGCATAAGGTGCGTTAATTAGCATATGTGGGGAAATGTCTTGGCTGCTTTGGACAATTTTGGAGTGGTTTTTTAGGTAAATTGAGCCAACCCAGCTTCCACCCCAGCTCCACCCCAGCTTCACCCCAGCTTCCACCCCAGCTCCACCCAGCTTCACCCAGCTTCCCCCAGCTCCACCCCAGCTCCACCCCAGCTCCACCCCAGCTTCCCCAGCTTCACCATCTCCACTCCACCCCAGCTCCAACCAGCTCCACCCCAGCTCCACCCCAGCTTCCACCCCAGCTCCACCCCATCTCCACCCCAGCTCCACCCCAGCTCCACCCCAGCTTCCACCCCAGCTTCACCCCAGCTCCACCCCAGCTACACCCCAGCTCCACCCCAGCTTCACCCCAGCTCCACCCCAGCTCCACCCCAGCTTCCACCCCAGCTCCACCCCAGCTCACCCCAGCTCCACCCCAGCTTCCACCCCAGCTCCACCCCAGCTCCACCCCAGCTTCCACCCCACCCAGCTTCCACCCCAGCTTCCACCCCAGCTTCCACCCCAGCTTCCACCTGTAGGCTCGGGGGATAGTTATCTAATCATCACTGAATGTTCTCTGTAAATCTGTGGAGTGATGAGGCCCGAGCCTAGACGCCAAACTCAAACTATATGCTGCTTCTAATAAACATATTAAGAACACGTGAGTTGTCTGACTGAACTATGCTGAGGTAATAATGATTACATCGTGCAATCTCACCATGAAGAAATCTCAATAACAAACGCAATGTTCAAGAAAAATATATCTGAATGCTTCACAAGAAGAGACCTGGAAGTCAATGGTTTTCTGAATGTGTTTTTGGTTGTTAGCCTGAAATAAGGTCTGTGGTTAACACAAGCTGAAGAGATTTGAGATCTGCGGTATGAAATACGTCAGTAAACACCCCGCTGGCGAATAGAAAAAAAAGAACCATGCCATCTTTACTAAATCTAAACGTACCGAGACCGTGCATTTGAAAGTCATATTGAACTCCATTGAGAGGTTGTGAAGCAGTGGTTTTGCTCTTGTAGAAAGAAGCTTTTTATTACACAAAGATGGATTTTCATTTGAAGAAGAAGTCATGTTTTGGCCTCAGGGTGTTGAGGCTCAGTTTGCCCTTTGTTTAACGACATGAAGTTCAACAAAATAATCACTGAAGGCTTCAAATCGATGCAGGACCTTCGGTGTGGGTGAAAAGAGATCTTTGTTTAGTTCTACAAGACGTGCACAAAGAGCCTTTCTTCCCACGGACACTACTTTAAAAAAACAATCCGCTCTAAGGAAACTAACAGGATCCCTTGTTTTTAATATCCGGGCCCGCAGCTTTAAAACAGGCTGTAAACCCAATCTGAGTCTGATCACATCAACAGATCTTTTTCCAAAGACTTCAAGATCATATTGATTACAAAATGTCTTCCCCAGTTTAGGATGGGTAAACTGAGCTTTAAGTGTGAGATCAGTGAAGTTTCATAAAGATGTTTGTAGGATTCATATCGTCCTTTATAAAGGCAGCTTTTCATTCTCTACTTCCACCAAAAGGGTCATGTTTTCAACTTTGTTTGTTTGTTTGTCAGCAGGATTACAGACCAACTGTTTGCCCGATTTGCATGAACCTTGGCGAAAGGGTGTAGCATTAGCCGATGAATAACCTCTTAAAATATGGGGCAAATCGGAATCATGGTTGCGGATACACTCGTTATTATATATTGGTAAAAAATCTCACTTCAAACGCCCTTGGAGTTATGATCAAGTTGGAAAATCAGCACTCAGTAACAGACTTGATCATTCAGTCTCTTTTAGATGATGTTTTTGATCAAAATGAGAGACTTATTTTATACATATTGGGTCAAGAAACTTAGCAGATGCCGCTTCAAAGTCTCTGCCTGAGAATAGATGTTATCTGAAGGGTAATATAAGCCTTTCAATTATACTAAGGAATACATAAAAGGAGCTGTGATCCTTTGTTTTAAATAACCTCTAAGACTTGAGAGTCAACACAATGAGTTATCAAGGACCTTCTGAATTAAGGAGTAATTCAATAAAACACAGAGTATTTAGCGGAGGTGGGAAGTAGTGGAGTACAAATACTTTGTTACTGTACTTAAGTACATTGTTCTCGTATCAGTACTTTACTCCACTACTTATTTTTCTGACCACTTTTTACTTTGACTTCTTACATTTTGAACACAAATACCTGAACTTTCTACTTCTTACATGTTGAACACAAATACCTGTACTTTCTACTTCTTACATTCTGAACCCAAATACCTGTACTTTCTACTTCTTACATTCTGAACACAAATACCTGTACTTTCTACTTCTTACATTTTGAACACAAATACCTGAACTTTCTACTTCTTACATGTTGAACACAAATACCTGAACTTTCTACTTCTTACATGTTGAACACAAATACCTGTACTTTCTACTTCTTCCATGTTGAACCCAAATACCTGAACTTTCTACTTCTTCCATGTTCCAAACAGGCTGGTTCCTTTAGTCTGAATGTGTGTTTGGTGGCGTGATCATTATTATTTAGAGTCATTGCGTGCCTATTGATTTGAACACGATCCGTGTATCCATCATTTCCTGGTCTTCTCTAAAGAAGAGGGACCAATGAAAACGTTGTCATGTTGCCGTTGTTCAGCATGGAAAAATTCATTAGCTAACAATGACATTATTGTTCTATTAATATAAAGGGAGGTCAGGTACTCTTTAAAACAGCTGCTAGTTATGGGTACTTTTTACTGAAGTACATTTCAAAGCTTCTTTACTTTTACTTGATTAAAGAAGTTTAGTCAGTACTTCTACTTTCACCAGAGTATTTTTAAACACGAGTATCTGTACTTCTACTTGAGGAAAGGATGTGTGTACTTCTACTTGAGTAAAGGATGTGTGTACTTCTACTTGAGGAAAGGATGTGTGTACTTCTACTTGAGTAAAGGATGTGTGTACTTCTACTTGAGTAAAGGATGTGTGTACTTCTACTTGAGTAAAGGATGTGTGTACTTTTGCCGTCTCTGGTATTTAGTAATATTTGGGGTACCTGCAGCAGTGCCTCCAGGCCAGGTGGTGCAGCTCCAACACGCTGAGAGCCAGAGAGACGCCCGACACCGTCATCATGAACACGATGAACACGTTCTTCTCCGTGGGTCTGGAGACGTAGCAGTTCACCGGGTGAGGGCAGGGCGAGGCCTGAGGAACAGAGAGGGGGTGTGACTGAGGGGATAAATATAGAGTTTATATGTTATATACGCCGTCCCTGCAGGACAAAACACGGAAACACAACATAACGTGAAAAAACCACACAAACGCAACATTTCAGAAAAAATAAAACATTTTAGAAACAAACGGAAATTTCAAAAAAATCACAACAAATGTTCGTTTTTTTATTGAAAAAAACATACAATTTTCCAAAACACAACTTTTCTGATGTCGGTATGTTTTCTGATTTGTTGTTGTTTTGTGAAGTCTCGTTATCTTCTCTGAAATGTTGGATTTTCCAGAATTTTCCTGTTAATTTTCCTAAAGCTTTGCTCTGTTGTCTATAGTATTTCTTTTTCTGAAATGTTGTTTCCAAATGTTATGTTTTTCTGAAATGTATTTATTTTCTAAAGTATTCTTGTCTTTATGGACTTGTTTCTTTCCTGATGTGTCGTTGTGCTTTCTGATATATTGTTGTGCTTTCATCTCAAAATGATTTGTATTTGTTACCTTGCAGATGTACAGAGAATGGAGGAAGACTCCATACATGAAGTACTGCAGGATGACAAACACCACCTGTACGGAGACACAACCACAGTCACTGCACTACTGTACGTTAGAGAAACACACATTAAAGAGGCCCTATTCTTCCCGTGTGTTCTACAGGTTTCAGTGCATGTAAATGGTCTGCAAAGGCTAAAATCCCTGTGTTCCCTGTTGAAACGCCTCATCGGACTCCTTTGTTTACTTCCGGAACATAGTGACATCACTCGCGCTCCTATTGGCTAGCGCTCCAACACATTGTACGTGATAGGCTAAGGGGCGGGAAATCGTTAAGCTGGTTGACCAATCACAACAGAGCCAGCCAGCTAACCAATCAGAGGAGATTAGGCTGGTCACGTTAATATAGAACCAAATAGTTATAGTAGATTAGATATTAACTCCATAATGACTATAACTTACTGTCTATTGTTGTGTATATTTACTTGTGTGTATATTTATTTTGTGTATTCAATAATATACTGTATAGATATATATGTTTCAGTGTTAACATGTATATCTTTACTGTTTATGTCTATTTTCTACTGTTTATGGGTACATATTTACCTTAAACTGTGTATTTATTCTTTCTAAACTAATCTAATTTAAATCCAAACTTAAATCCCATGCAGAAAATACATTTTTAAATGTTGTTTTTAAAACTGACCTGGGAGATGATTAACATTTTCCACAATATTATTTCCATATACAATATATTACAGAGACTTGATCTGAATTCAACCGGAAAAAAATACTTTAAAATGAATGGAAGCGTATCATCTTGTAAACTTCTTTATTTAAAAGATTTCCAATAATTCCCACTGTGTTGTCATGGTGAACTTCCCACTAATGGAGCATAACCAGTGTGTGTAAGGTTTATAATGGTTTACCTCCATGATGCTGCGGATCAGGATGCTCAGGATGTAGGTCTGCAGCAGCGCTCCTCTCAGATGAACTCGACCCGCAGACAGACCTAAACTCTTCTCCTTTCCTCTCTCCTTGTCTCCTTTCCTTCCCTGTTTCTCCTTCTCTGTTTCTTCCCCTCCTCCAGGATCCTCCTCTCTTCCTCCCCCCTCTCCCTCCTCTTCCTCCCTGCTCCTCCTCTTCTCCTCTTGGCGGACGGTGTGCATGGCGTGACCCATGTAGATCAGACTGGGAGTCGACACGAAAACGATCTGGAGAACCTGCAGGAACAGAAGAAAAGTTAAGTTATGCACATTCGTTACAACGTCTAATCCTGACTCTCCCATTAAAGGTCACCTATTCTGCAAAATCCACTTCTTCATGTCTCTTCTACATCAACATGTGTCCCCTCTTCTTCATGTCTCTTCTACATCAACATGTGTCCCCTCTGTGTAAAGAGACTCTGAAAGTTTCAGGAACAAAGATTCTCTCTCTTTACACAGAGGGGACACATGTCTCTTCTACATCATTATGTGTCCCCTCTGTGTAAAGAGACTCTCTCTTCACACAGAGGGGACACATGTCTCTTCTACATCAACATGTGTCCCCTCTTCTTCATGTCTCTTCTACATCAACATGTGTCCCCTCTTCTTCATGTCTCTTCTACATCAACATGTGTCCCCTCTGTGTAAAGAGACTCTGAAAGTTTCAGGAACAAAGACCCTCTCTCTTTTTGTCCTGATCCATTTCTATAAAAACCTGTCTGAAAATGAGCTGATCAGATTTTGGCCACTTTATGATGTCATAATGATGTTTTGTCTTGTGTAACCATTAGCCAGCAATCAAGCAACCAAGATAACTCCCCCCCCCACCCACCCACCTTATCACCTGAATCTCCTCCTAGAGCACCATTGAGTTATTTTTAACCAAATCTCTCTCATGGGGCTTTCACACCAACGCGGTTCCAGGGCCGGTTCGAGCTAGAGCCTGAAAAGCACCGGTTTTTCCTGTTCACACCGCAGCGGAGCCGCCTCTAAGCTCCGGAATCCGGTTCGTTTCAAGCACCAACATTTTTTTCGGTCTAGAAGCAAGAACCGCATACCTCACGCTTACGTCGGAGGGGGGCGAGATTAACCTGGGCTAACAGTTAAAGGCGAGTACGGCAAGTAAAAGTTGTAACAAGCAGTAGCTCTGAGCAAAGTGACTAGAACGCAACCACACACTTATAAAGAATAACACACTTTATAAAGTCAGGCAACACTAACCAGGCTTCGTGTGATTCTGTTTATTTGTGCCTTACTTTGACCATCCGTTCGCTGTTATTGATCATTGTGGAGAGCAGGCAGATGTTTTCTATTATAGCAGCTATCGGATGGAATCAATACATGGGCTGCACAGGTTGTCATGTCCGACTATCACAAGTAGAATCATAATGAAAAATAAAATGTGCCTGTAGAAAACGGCTTATGCCACAATAGGATACAACCAGTAGTCAAGATAGTCAGTTTAGCTTCGGTTGCTATGCTAACATCACCCATTTTTATACCAGAGAAACTTTCATAACAGCGTTGTGATGCCAAACAGCGTCAATTCAGACCGACACATATTCACTTAAGGGGGGGGGGGGATATGTATCAGCTGCTTGTGTGACAGTCTGCAGCGGTCGGTAAATGCCGCTGAAACACATTAATAAACAATGAACCACGGCACTCTGGAGAAAAGTATAAGGTTGGAGAAGCCGTTATTTAATTCAATCTGGCTTCGTATGATTAAAAGCAACACGATCATCGACCCGACGCAGTCCCCCATTGTTGTTGTTGTAGTGAGCGCCGTTGGGGAGAAAATCAGCGACGTAAACGGTGACGTCATGACGCAGCAGCGGCAGCACCATTCGGGCTCTGGGCGGTGTGAACAAAACGGGGGCTGAAAAGAAAAACCGGTTCCGAACCAGAAAAGCTCTAGAGGAGCTAGAACGGGAACCGCGTTGGTGTGAAAGCCCTAACAGAGGGGCGTGGGGAGGGGCTCCTCCTTTTGAAACAGGGCTGGAACAGAGGGGATTATGGGATGCTGCAATGATCTGTTTTGGTGTTTGGAGCCAAACACTTCAGAGACATGCTCTGTATATATCTGAGAGCTAGAAGATATTGATGAAAAACAGTATAATAGGGGACCTTTAAATCATCTAAATCCCTCCACTTAAAAGCATTGAAACATACCACAGACTACACTGACTATTCTTGATATATTGTAAAAAGGTTATTTTCCATAACACCATATGGATTCTGATGAACGCATTCTGTTAACTGTATCCTGCGTATGTTCTTTCTTCCTGTATGTATTCACATTCTGTGAAGTTCTGGGTAATTTATGTCTTCCTGTGAGGTGATAGCATCAGAATTCCTGTCTTGCCAAAAGGAACAGAAGGATGCACATTCATTACACCGTCTAATCCCGACTTTTAAAGACACTGAATTTTTGCTTAGCGCCACTGGACTGGTCTCTTAAAGTATTCAAGTATTAACATGACTTTATAGTGGGTTTATATGAACATTCAATATAGCAATGCTGGTGCAAGTTCAAGCTGTAGTTCCTTTATAGCCCAACATTAGCCGCCTTTAGCTTAGCGGTGGTGACGTGAAGTCATGTGACCGTGCTGTAGTTCCTTTATAGCCCAACATTAGCCACCTTTAGCTTAGCGGTGGTGACGTGAAGTCATGTGGCCGTGCTGTAGTTCCTTTATAGCCCAACATTAGCCACCTTTAGCTTAGCGGTGGAGACGTGAAGTCATGTGACCGTGCTCTAGTTCTTTATAGCCCAACATTAGCCACCTTTAGCTTAGCGGTGGTGACGTGAAGTCATGTGACTGTGCTGTAGTTCTTTATAGCCCAACATTAGCCACCTTTAGCTTAGCGGTGGTGACGTGAAGTCATGTGACGTGCTGTAGTTCCTTTATAGCCCAACATTAGCCTCCTTTAGCTTAGCGGTGGTGACGTGAAGTCATGTGACCGTGCTGTAGTTCCTTTATACCCCAACATTAGCCACCTTTAGCTTAGCGGTGGTGACGTGAAGTCATGTGACCGTGCTGTAGTTCCTTTATAGCCCAACATTAGCCACCTTTAGCTTAGCGGTGGTGACGTGAAGTCATGTGACCGTGCTGTAGTTCCTTTATAGCCCAACATTAGCCACCTTTAGCTTAGCGGCGGTGACGTGAAGTCATGTGACCGTGCTGTAGTTCCTTTATAGCCCAACATTAGCTTTTTAATTCAGAAATCATAAAGTGGGGTTAATATGTGGAGATTATTCTGCTGACCTAAACGTGTAAGATTCATAAACGTTTCTTTGACACAGAGATTATATTCTCACATGCTATCATCACACTAAGTGTATCTTTCTTGTTACCCAGTATCGAATGTGTGCGATGGGGAACGCTCGGTCGTAGCACACGTTCTCGCAGCCCGGCTGCTCGGTGTCACAGTTAAAGTCTTCCTGCTCGTCTCCCCACGACGACTCGGCCGCGGTGCCCAGCACCAGGATCCGGAAGATAAAGAGAACCGTCAGCCACACCTGTGAGGTCAATAACACCAAGAACATATATCAAACAATCAGAAACAATCACATATAGATACTGTATGGAAATCATGATAATAATGGAGGAGCTCCTGGAAATAGGTGTTAGTGCTATCAAAATGTGGATTAAGTTTGCATGAAAAGGATTTCTTGTGTATTAAATGGAAGATACATAAAATCTAAAATCATTTTTGCTGTTCAAAATTATTTTAAATTACTTCTTTAGTAGTACAAATAACTTATTATATAATCATAATACTACAAAGTACTGTGTCCTGTACTTTGATCGAAAAAGTATATCTGATGGTGGATATGTAAAAGAAAGGCGTACAGCTGGCTCCTAAAACTATTTAGGAATATTTAAAGTGCATAAAATGTATGAACATTTTTGTTATTTTACATTATTTAAATGACTGTTGTACAATGTAAACAAACAGCCTGTACTAGCCTAAACTGGGATACACACAATTAAACAGGAAAACATGAAAACATATATATTTATACATGATAAATATATGATTTATTTGATTTGGGTTTGTATATGTCTGTTTCCACCATGAGAGAGGAAGTCTGGTGCCTGGCATGCAATGTGTGTGTGTGTGTGTGTGTGTGTGTGTGTTTTAACCTTGCCAACAGAGGTAGAGTGCTCCTGTACTTCCTCCAGGAAGTTTCCCAGTAAGCTCCAGTCTGCCATGCTGAGTTAGAGCTCAGAACACACTTTGTATTTACAATCTCTCAGAAGTCAGTCTGCAGGACCACGATCCACCTGAAGAACAGAGAGCATGGTTTTAAAGGTCCTCTATTATCCTCCTCTTCATCAATATATCACAGGTCTCAGATATATCCAGAGCCTGTCTCTGATTGGCTGAAACACCAAACAGATCATTGCAGCATTACCCATAATCCCCTCTGTTTCAGCCCTGTTTCCAAAGTGCTGATTCTCTGTCTGTTACTTTAGATGAAAATAAGGAGCCCCTCCCCACGCCCCTCTGAGAGAGATTTGGGTAAAAAAGAACTCAATGGTGCTCTGTGTGAAGAGAGAGTCTCTTTACACAGAGGGGACACATGTTGATGTAGAAGAGACGAATTTTTACTTTTTTCTAAGAAT
>CM062278.1:31062574-31157574 GCA_031216635.1 Dissostichus eleginoides
ATTTGGGGATGGGCCTGGGCCGGATGAACGTTCCACTTCCTGCCTGCGCTACGGCTGCGCCGCGCTGCGCCGCGTCAAAAATAGGATTCATCCTATATTTTAGAAATTCCTTGCGCCGAGGCGCTTCTGGGACGCTTCGAGCCGCGGCGCAGCGTGGCGCAGCGGGTCTGGTGGAATAGCACCCATTGACTAGAGTGGCCGCGATCGCTAAAAACGCCGCAGCGTGGCGTGGCGTAGCCGTAACGCAGCGCAGATGCTCCCGGTGGAATCTAGGGGTTAGTCTCTCTCCGTTGGTGCGCAGGGCTAATGCTAATGCTAATGCTAATAATGCTAATGCCAGCAAATACAATGGCGGCTTCACAAACTTTTCAGAGTTTTACGGGGCGTGGTTTGTAATTCGCCCAGCCAATAGAAATTGGTACTTTTTTCTCCCCAGGAAAGTACTTTTTTTTTTTTTTTTTAGTCAATTTATTGAACATGTCAGAAACAAAACATACAACAATAATAATAATATATATATATTCTTTTCCTTTTTTTTCCCTTCTTCCTTTCCCTCCCCTTCACACTCATAATAATAATTATAACAATGTACCAAAAAATTATAATACAAAACAAAATCTGTCATGTTCAACAGGGGCAAGAAGAAGCTTAAAAAAAACTTTTCTGGTCCTCCCCCCTCTAACATACATTTTCCTTTTAAATAAAATATTAGGTCATCGTCATCAGCGACATGTTTGTCTTGTTAATTTGTTTGTTTTTTGTTTTTCTACAAAACAATCAGAAAGAAATTTCTTTTACAATTACAAGAAATAACAAATGGGATTTTACAGGTCCTGTTCATATCCATTCATGATTTGGCTCCTAAATAATACTTTCAGTTTCGATAGACTTGTACAATATTTCAGTGCATCAGTAGTTATTCCACAGACTAACACCTTTTGATGAGATGCAGTGAAGTTTGGCATTTGTTCGTACGGGTGGTTTTTTCAAAATGCAGTTTCCTCTCAACATGTGCATGCTCTCTCTCCGTGTGAAAAGACCCTGGATATTATGAGGTAATTGTTGATTTGCGGCTTTGAACATAATTTGAATAGTTTTATAGTCAACCAGGTCTTGTAGTTTTAGTGTTTTTAGTTTGATAAATAATTTATTTGTTGGTTCTCTGTACGTAGTTTTATGTATAACTCGTATGGCTCTTTTTTGCAGGATGAAGATAGGATGTGTATTTGTTTTATATGTGTTCCCCCAAACTTCCACACAATACATCATGTATGGAAGTATGAAGGAGCAGTACATCATGTATGGAAGTATGAAGGAGCAGTACAGCATGTATGGAAGTATGAAGGAGCAGTACAGCATGTATGGAAGTATGAAGGAGCAGTACAGCATGTATGGAAGTATGAAGGAGCAGTACAGCATGTATGGAAGTATGAAGGAGCAGTACAGCATGTATGGAAGTATGAAGGAGCAGTACAGCATGTATGGAAGTATGAAGGAGCAGTACAGCATGTATGGAAGTATGAAGGAGCAGTACAGCATGTATGGAAGTATGAAGGAGCAGTACAGCATAAACAAGGAAGCTTGATTCATTAGGTATTTGGCTTTATTCAGAATTGCTATTGATTTGGATATTTTGGCTTTGATATAGCTTATATGTGGTTTCCAACTTAATTTATTGTCTATGATTACTCCAAGGAATTTTATTTCCGATACTCTTTCTAATTGGACGCCATTTATAGTGAGTTTCTTCTCTGTATTGGTCGATCGATTCCCAAATATTATGAGTTTGGTTTTGCTTGCGTTCAATGTTAATTTATTTTGGTCAAACCAGATCTTCATCCTGCTCAGTTCCTTTTCCATTGTGACCAATAGCTGTTCTAAATTGTCCCCACAGCAGAGTAGACTTGTGTCGTCTGCAAAAAGAATGGTTTTAATAGTTTTTGATACTTCACATATATTGTTAATATACAGAATAAATAGTAATGGCCCCAAGACAGAGCCCTGAGGCACCCCACATGTAACCTGCAGTAGTTGTGATTTATGGCTTTGTAGTTCAACATACTGTTCCCTGTTATGTAGGTAGCTGGATAGCCATGATAGTGCAACACCTCTAATGCCATATCTCTGTAGTTTTTTTATTAATAATTCATGGTCAACCGTGTCAAATGCTTTTTTAAGGTCCAGAAATATCCCTATTGCATATTCTTTCTTTTCTATTGCCTTAGTGATGTGTTCCATAAATTCTATAACTGCAAATGATGTGGTTCTGTTTGCTCTGAAACCATATTGTTGTTCATAGAGTATGTTATGTTTGGTGATGAAGTCATTTAGTCTTGTGTAGTAGATTTTTTCCAGTATTTTAGAAAACTGTGAGAGCAATGAAATTGGTCTATAGTTTGACAGTACATGTTTATCTCCAGATTTGTGTATTGGTATGACTTTAGCAGTTTTCATTTTATTTGGAAATACACCGGTTTGTATTGACTGATTACAGATGTGAGTTAGTGGTTTGGCTATACATTCAATAATGTTTTTAACTGTATACATGTCAATATCATGACAGTCTGTAGACCTTTTACTCTTAAGTTTCTTAACAGTGTCAATAATTTCATTTTCATCAGTCCCTCTTAAGAATATAGTTTCCTTCACATATATATCTTTACTTTCTACGCCTTCACTACTACCAGTATTTGGAATTTCCCCAGCTAGACAAGGACCAACATTGACAAAGTACTTATTGAAATCTTCAGCAACTGAGGTCATGTCATAAATTACTGTATCGTTTTTTGACAGAAAACTGTTTGGGTATTGTGCCTTTCCATTTCCTTTTTTAATAATGGTATTTAATACATTCCATGTGTTTTTAATGTTATTTTTGTTATCCTCCAATAATTTGTTGTAATGATCCATTTTGCTACATCGTATTATCTTTGTTAGTTTGTTTTTGTATGTCTTGTATTTTTGTTCAGCCTCTACTGATCTATTCTTTAAGAAGTCTTTATATAATTCATTTTTCGTTTTACATGCATTTAATATTCCCTTAGTGATCCATGGTTTTTCAGCATATTTTTGTTTCACTATTTTCTTTACACGAGGACAATGTTTTTCATACAGCCCTGATAGAATATGTAGAAATGATTCATAGGCTTCATTTACATCTGGTACATACACTTTGTGTATGTACCAGATGTAAATGTACACTTTCCAGTCTTGTTTAGATAATTCTTTTTTAAGAGAATTAACAGACTCTGGTGTTTTGTGTCTCGTAATTGTGAATGTTCTGGTGTCTTTTTTGATCCTGTACAGTTCTTATCGTTGCAAAGACTGGCAGGTGATCACTTGTGTCATTTATTAATATTCCACTTATTACTTTCCTATCCATAACATTTGTGAATATGTTGTCAATGAGTGTAGCACTGTGTGATGTCATTCTGGTTGGTCGTGTGATTGTAGGATATAAACTGTTGCTATACATAGAATTAATAAATTCTGTAGTTGCATTGTGTTCTTGTGGGTTCAGCAAATCAATGTTAAAATCTCCACATACAAAGAGCATTTTCTTGCTGCTTGTGTAGTTATAAAGTGCCCATTTTTAGTGCCTGCTCTCTAGCAGGCACTAAAAATGGGGGTAATTCCCGGCACTAAGTTCTCTTTTTGGTGTGAACGCAAAATAAGAGATACTAACGGAACTAAACGGGAAAAGTAATCCGGTGTGAATGCGCCTAATAAGATCGGGACTCTTATTTTGAAGGAACTTTACCGGAAGTTAATGGACAACGGAGCAGTGTAAACACTTGACACACATGTATAATGACGGATAGATGATGATTAAATTAACATATACTAAATAGTTACATTGGGTTTTTAGCACCTGGCTGATACGGGCACAAGCTCTTACGTTGGTAATGATTGTATATGTCACATGTAATGTATAAAAGCAAGGGTGATCAATAAACAGATACCATCGGTTAGAGCAGGGGTGTCAAACTCAAATAAACAGTGGGCCAAAATAAAAAAATGGGTACTAGTCGAGGGCCGGACTGGTTCAATGTTTATTGCAAAACTTATTGAAATGAACTTATTGCACATATTAAACCTGGGACTAACACAGCTTAAATGATTGCCTATAAAAACTACATTAAACATTAAATAATCAGTTGCATTCATTTCTTATGGCTCTATCTGCAGCTTTTCCGGAGTCATTTCTTATGATTACATTTTTCCACAGGCCAACAACAGCTTCAAAAAAACTATTTCCCTCAAAGAGAAAACCAAACATGCCCTGTTGTCTCAAGAAAGAAAGTGCAGAAGGAAACATCCATTGAGACTCAGCTTGCTGCTCTGTGATGCTAGTTCAAGCCAGATACTTGGCATCTCATCTTGGGTGCAAGTTCATCAATGTTTGGGCTCAGGCTCTGAGCTGAGGAAACCCTCAGGACTGAGTGAAGGTGTGCGTGCAATATACCGACGGGCCAGATCTAATAGTAATTAGAAATTATCCTGCGGGCCGAAATTAAATCCACCAAGGGCCTGATTTGAGTTTGACACATGTGGGTTAGAGAGTCTGACCATCATTCAGCCGGGGACGCTACAATTATTGTAGTGAATGTTTAACTTATATCAATAAAGATTAAGCCCCAGAAAGCACATGGCTACTTAACATGCAAAATTAGACATTCTGCATGTTACGTAGCCATGTGCTTTCGTGTTATTGAACGAATCTTTATTTATATATTTGATCACATTACTCTGATGCTAGTGTTCAAGACAGCCTACCTATATGTCTATGTCTGACATATCGTGCTAAAAATTCACGAGTCAGAGTCGAGTCACGAGTCCCGAAAATCGGCACTTGAGTCCGAGTCCGGGACTCGAGTGCTCCATCTCTGCTCCATTGGACTAGAGGTCGTACAGGATCATCAATTCAATATATTTTGAGTATTCTGATGAAACAGGGTAAATATGTCCCTTCTGTCACCCATACTGAGAACATCATGCAGGTACTTTCTTATAAATACGTGGGTGTCCTGACAGACCCTCTTCTGTTCTAGAAAGACCTCATAGAATATATCTGAAAAAGGACAAAACAGATAATAGAGAGTAGATAAATTCTTCTTTTATTTTTTACATCTGTGATTTTTGAGTATTCTACAGTACTGTAATACTACACGGTACAGGTGTTTGTCCACCTCTTTAAAATCAAAACTGCTCCACCAGTCTTTCAGAGAATCTGCTCAAAGGTCGTAGGTCAACATTTGAGAGACTCTCTGAATCAGCCTACCATCACAACCTTTAGAGGCGGGCCAACCACATTATCTCTGACCCCAACCATGATTATGTAATCAGTGAAATCCCAGGTCAGATGAACATGTTGTCTTCAGTGACTGTGTTGTTATGGTAAATATCTGTTTCCTTGTTTCTTGTCTTGATATTTGTCCTCGTTGACGTTGCTAATGGAGCTGCTGTGATGCCAGAAGCATGTCAGACTTGATCTGATAATAAAGTATTATCATGTTGTTATGGTGCTCTGAGCTCTGATCTGACTGCATAAGTGTTAGTGTGATGGAGACTAGGAGATGTGTTAAGTGTTTGATGATCATTATGTGCGTACCTGTCTAAGGACTGCAGATAGAAATGATCTTAATCTGGCATAAATCATCCCTTCTTTGAGATTCATGTATTTATATGCATGGTCCCTGTTTATTAAACACATGATAATATGAATAGTATTTAGGACCATTGTGACGGTCCAGATTCCTAACTGTTTCTTTCTCATGTTTCAGGAGGAAGCTGGAGGAACCTGGACCCAGCTGTGTGTCCATGAAGAGTGACCGGTCTATGTGGAAACCTATTTGCTTCAAAGATGGACAACACTCTGTTGGTCAAAGGTGAGGATTGAAAGTTGATAACCCCCTTCATGGTACCTGCTGCTCTGGTTTCAGTTGTTATTGACCCAGCTAAGAAAGTGTGGCTCTGTTGAATTTTCTTGGTGAGACACTTCTCTGGTTCCTTTATAATAAAAGCAGCTTTGAACATTTATAAGGCGTATCAGGTTTTAAAGCTTCTCTATGCACCATACACACCATGACAAATTCCTTGTATGTGTGAACCAACTTGGCAATAAACCTGTTTCTGATTCTGATGAAGGTTTCTTTAAGTAAAGAAATAAAGGTCTTGTTTACCTTCAGTGTTTCTCATCTAAGTTTAACATTTATTTCCTTCCTTATGAACAGTAGTAAAGCTGGATTTCTGTAATCCTGCAGTTTGCGTCCAAAGGGAGTTTAACACAACTGTGTGGACGTCTACTCCAGGCTATGATTAGCTCTGTGTGAATACATACCTGTGTTTGCCATTGTTCCTCGTCAGTTGGAGGTCAATGTTTCCCTGTATTTGCAGCAGTTTTTGCTTCTCATTTCTAATATGTGTAACTGCTGTGTAGTGTTTTGCTCTTCACCTGGTGCTCTATTGAACAATTAAACGGCTCATTGATCAAATTAAATTAAATGTGATTGTTAAACCTTAAACAAAGATTACAGTCACTGATTCTTTTCATTTTGGTGCGTGGCACTTCTAAGTGTTTAGTGTTGCTGATAGTCAAGGATGAGTGATATCACTTCCCTTTAACCTTTGTACCAATTCATGTTTCTATAAAATGTTATTTTGAGGTTTTAGTTTAAAAAAAACATTGTCAATAACTTCTACTGCTGCTAAAGTTGGTACTCTGTGCGAGGCCCAGACAATCCAGTGATTTATCCTTTCTCCTGTTGCTCACACATGCAGCTGATCCACATTTTCAGCACCACTGAAGCATATCAGAGAGATAATGTGAGTTATTTCTTTATTATTCCTCACAGAGAGGACCATCAGAGCTCAGAGGTTCCCAGAGGTCAGTCTGCCCAGCAGCATCAGACACAGCTGGACTCCACATTTATGGTCTGTACATGTTCTACGGCTACTTTACATCTGTTCTGCTCACAGTCTACTCCATGATGCACTTTTTTGATCGACAAATTTCAGTCTGTCCAACATGGATCTGATGTTTGGTGCTTCCAATTTGATTGTGTTGTTTATATATTATGTTCCAGCTGCTGGAGGAGAACATCATCACTTTTGTGAAGAACGAGCTGAAGAAGATCCAGAAGGCTCTGAGTTCAGATTACCCAGAATGCTTAGAGAGTCAGAGGAAGGAAGAGGAGGTGTTGGACGGTGAGGATGAAGAGCAGAGGAGGAGCAGCAGAGAGGCATTTCTGAACATCACACTGCACTTCCTGCGGAGCATGAAGCAGGAGGAGCTGGCTGAACGTCTGCAGAGCAGTAAGAGGGTTTCTATAGAGATTTAACACTCTGGATAAATGTTGACTAATGTCTCAAGAGATGGAACAAAGTATATTCAGATCCTCATTCTTTGAGGATTCCTTTGACTTATTAATCTGCTTTGTTGTGTGTTCATTCAGGACTAATTACTGGAGTGTGTCAGCGTGAACTTAAGTCTAACCTGCAGAAGAGGTTCCAGTGTGTGTTTGAGGGCATTGCTAAAGCAGGAAACCCAACCCTTCTGAACCAGATCTACACAGAGCTCTACATCACAGAGGGGGGGTCTGCAGGGGTCAATGATGAACATGAGGTCAGACAGATTGAAACAGCATCCAGGAAACCAGACAGACCAGAAACAACCATCAGACAAGAAGACCTCTTTAAAGCCTCACCTGGAAGAGATGCACCAATCAGAGCAGTGATGACAAAGGGAGTGGCTGGCATTGGGAAAACAGTCTTAACACAGAAGTTCACTCTGGACTGGGCTGAAGGCAAAGCCAACCAGGACATCCAGTTCACATTTCCATTCACCTTCAGAGAGCTGAATGTGTTGAGAGAGAACAAGTACAGCTTGGTGGAACTTGTTCATCACTTCTTCACTGAAACCAGAGACGCAGGAATCTGCAGGTTTGATCAGTTCCCGGTTGTGTTCATCTTTGACGGTCTGGATGAGTGTCGACTTCCTCTGGACTTCCTCAACAATGAGATCCTGACTGATGTCACAGAGTCCACCTCAGTGGATGTGCTGCTGACAAACCTCATCAGGGGGAAGTGCTTCCCTCTGCTCGCCTCTGGATAACCACACGACCTGCAGCAGCCAATCAGATCCCTCCTGAGTGTGTGGACATGGTGACAGAGGTCCGAGGGTTCACTGACCCACAGAAGGAGGAGTACTTCAGGAAGAGATTCAGAGATCAGGAGCAGGCCGGCACCATCATCTCCCACATCAAGACCTCACGAAGCCTCCACATCATGTGCCACATCCCAGTCTTCTGCTGGATCTCTGCTACAGTTCTGGAGGAGGTGTTGAAAACTAGAGAGAGAGGAAGCTGCCCAAGACCCTGACTGAGATGTACATCCACTTCCTGGTGGTTCAGTCCAAAGTGAAGAATCAAGTATGATGGAGGAGCTGAGACAGATCCACACTGGAGTCCAGAGAGCAGGAAGATGATGGAGTCTCTGGGAAAACTGGCTTTTGAGCAGCTGCAGAAAGGCCACCTGATCTTCTATGAGTCCGACCTGACAGAGTGTGGCATCGATATCAGAGCAGCCTCAGTGTACTCAGGAGTGTTCACACAGGTCTTTAGAGAGGAGAGAGGACTGATGAGGACAAGGTGTTCTGCTTCGTCCATCTGAGCGTTCAGGAGTTTCTGGCTGCTCTTCATGTCCATCTGACCTTCATCAACTCTGGAGTCAACCTGCTGTCAGAAGAACCAACAACCTCCTGGCGGCCTAAAGCTTCAGAGTCAAACCCAAACTAACACATCTCTACCAGAGTGCTGTGGACAAGGCCTTACAGAGTCCAAACGGACACCTGGACTTGTTCCTCCGCTTCCTCCTGGGTCTTTCACTGCAGACCAATCAGACTCTCCTACCAAGCCTGCTGACACAGACAGGAAGTAGCTCAAAGACCAATCAGGAAACAGTCCAGTACATCAAGAAGAAGATGGATAAAGGTCTGTCTCCAGAGAGAAGCATCAACCTGTTCCACTGTCTGAATGAACTGAATGATCGTTCTCTAGTGGAGCAGATCCAGCAGTCCCTGAGTTCAGGAAGTCTCTCCACAGATAATCTGTCTCCTGCTCAGTGGTCAGCTCTGGTCTTCATCTTACTGTCATCAGAAGAAGATCTGGACGTGTTTGACCTGAAGAGATACTCTGCTTCAGAGGAGGCTCTTCTGAGGCTGCTGCCAGTGGTCAAAGCCTCCAGCAGAGCTCTGTAAGTACAGAGTTGCATTCATACATCATGACATAAATATTCTGCTCATTATTTTACCTTATTACATTTCTTTCCTTTATCAGACTGAGTGGCTGTAAGCTGTCAGAGAGAAGCTGTGAAGCTCTGTCCTCAGTCCTCAGCTCCCAGTCCTCTAGTCTGAGAGAGCTGGACCTGAGGAACAACAACCTGCAGGATTCAGGAGTGAAGCTGCTGTCTGCTGGACTGGAGAGTCCACACTGCACTCTGGAGACTCTCAGGTCAGATTAGTTATTTTTTCTGAAATGATTTTAAATTGTTATCTTTCTCACTCTGTATTCTTCACCACTGCTCTCTCTCTCTCTTTCTCTCATTCTGCTCATTTACAATCTCCTTCTTTCTCTATCTCTTTTTAAACCAATTAGTTAGCAAAAAGCAAAACGTTATTTTATATTAAACATTAATAAATAACAGTTGATGTAAAACACTCATCCTATTAATCAAACGTTTGATTGGAAAAGCAATGATTAATGCCATCGTGGAGAAGACACTACAGTATATCATTCAAATTGGCCCCACAGATGTTAAGCAGTAAACTGTTGTACATTTGGAATAAGGAATAATGTGCGATAAGACAGTCATTAATGAAAAAACTCCCTGAAGTTATTGTTTTTATGTTGTTGTTTATTTTTGTCTCCTCAGACTGAGTGGCTGTAAGCTGTCAGAGAGAAGCTGTGTAGCTCTGTTCTCAGTCCTCAGCTCCCAGTCCTCTAGTCTGAGAGAGCTGGACCTGAGTAACAATGACCTGCAGGATTCAGGAGTGAAGGTGCTGTCTGCTGGACTGGAGAGTCCACACTGCACTCTGGAGACTCTCAGGTCAGATCAGTTATTGTTTCTTAAATTATTTTAAATTGTTATCTTTCTCACTCAGTTTGTATTCTTCACCACCGCTCTCTCTCTCTCTTTCTCTCATTCTGCTTATTTACAATCTCCTTCTTTCTCTACCTATTTTTAAATCAGTCAGGTAACCAAAAGCAAAGTCTTCTTTTGTGTTAAACATTAATAAAATACAGTTGATGTAAAACACTCATCCCGTTACTCAGACTTTTGATTGGAAAAGCAATGATTAATGCCAGTGTGGAGAAGAGACTAGTATATCATGAAAATTGGCATCACAGATGTGAAGCAGTAAACAGTTGCACATTTTGAATAAGGAATAATGTGTGATAAGGCAGTCATTAATGAAAAAGAACACCCTGAAGTTATTGTTTTTTTTGTTGTTGTTCATTATTTTCTCCTCAGACTGAGTGGCTGTGACCTCTCAGAGAGAAGCTGTGAAGCTCTGTCCTCAGTCCTCAGCTCCCAGTCCTCTAGTCTGAGAGAGCTGGACCTGAGTAACAACGACCTGCAGGATTCAGGAGTGAAGCTGCTGTCTGCTGGACTGGAGAGTCCACACTGTACTCTGGAGACTCTCAGGTCAGGATTCTTCAACATGTTAAACTTATAGCCAGTTAAATTGCGATGTACATTAATGATGGGGAACTCATAACCTTTTGTTGCATCTGCTTCAATAACATTTGTTATTGTTTTTGTACTCACTCTTGTTTGAACTTGTGTGTGTTCAGGCTGTCAGGCTGTCTGGTCTCAGAGGAAGGCTGTGTTTCTCTGGCTTCAGCTCTGAGATCCAACCCCTCCCATCTGAGAGAGCTGGACCTGAGCTACAATCATCCAGGAGACTCAGGAGAGAAGCTGCTGTCTGCTGGACTGGAGGATCCTCTCTGGAGACTGGACGCCCTCAGGTATTATAAACATATACAGTGTAGGAAATAAGTATTTTATCCCCTGCAGATTGTTTAAGGTTGCCCACATACAAATACATTAACAGTCTATCATTTGAATGGTAGGTTTATATAAACATTGAGAGTAAGAATATCAAAACAAAAATCCAGAAATGTACATTATATAAAAGATAAAAATGTATTTGCCTTTGATTGTGGGAAATAAGTATTTGATCAACAAACAAGGATTCTGGCTCCCACAGACCGGTTAAATAATGAATCTTCCTTTAAAAAAGTATCCTAATATCAACTTGTTACCTATATAAAAGACACCTGTCCACAGAATCAATCAATCAGATTCCAACCTCTCCACCATGGGCGAGACTAAAGAGCTGTCTAAGGACCTCAGGGACCAGATTGTAGACCTGCACAAGGCTGGGATCGGCTTCAAGACCACCAGAAAGCAGCTTGGTGAGAAGGATACAACTGTTGGTGTGATTATTCAGAAGAATAATGTGTGTGTTTCTAATTGGAAGAAAAACAAAATGAGCATCAATGGCCCTCAGTCGGGGGCTCCACACAAGATCTGGTCCCGTGGGGTATTGATGATCATGAGAAAGGTGAGGGATCAGCTAAGAACTACACGGAGGAACTTGTTAATGATCTCAAGGCAGCTGGGACCACAGTCACCAAGACAACTATTGGTAACACACTACACCAGGAGTCGGCAACCTTTTTGATATGAAGTGCCATCAAAAAAAGAATTGTGATCAGTGTGCCGACGATCGAGAACTGTCAACGGGGGGGCGGGGGGACCCTCGCAGCAGTGTATGGACCTCTTTCACCTGTCAGCGCAACTTACATGATGCAGTTTAAACACATTTAAATAATTGGATTACACGGCATAATAATAATAATGCCGTTCTGTGATTCTCCAGAACACACAGATGGCCAGTCCACCCCTGTGTAGCATATTATTTTGATGAGAGATGAGCAGATCGCCACTGGGCTTTCAGCTAAAGACACAGCCACGCAAAAACTGCGGCATGTGTACAGCTCCTTATGGTTACTGCAATTTGTGAAGTGCTTTCCTCTGTGGTGAAACGATCAGCACTGCACCACGGAGGAAAGCGACAGAAAGTCGCCTGGATTTAAAGAGAGCGGGGCTGCGTTGCGTGCATGGCTTCCTTCTGCAGGTAACGGGGAGACGCGCTCTGGCGGCGGTCTCGTTCAGGATCCGAAAATTAAATTTAAATATTTTGCACACTTATTCCCAGTGTGCCACTGGTTACGGTGCCGCGTGCCAATGGTAGCACGCGTGCCAGGGGTTGCAGACCCCCGCACTACACCATTATGGATCAAATCCTGCAGCGCCTGAAGGCCCCCTGCTCAAGATGAACATGAACGAACCGTCTGAAGTTTGACAATGAACATCTGAATGATTCAGAGAAGGCTTGGGAGAAGGTGATGTGGTCACAAAATGTTGATCTTTGGCATGACCCGCTGTGTTTGGACGAAGAGAGATGCGCACTATAACCCCCAGAACACCATTTCCACCGTCAAGCATGGAGGTGGAAACATTCTGCTTTGGGGTAGTTTCTCTGCTAAGGGGACAGGAGGAATTCCCTGCATTGAGGAGAGGATGGACGGGGCCATGCACGGTGAAAATCTTGGCCGATAGCCTCCTTCCTTCAGCCAGTAAAATGGGTCATGGATGGGTCTTCCAGCAGGACAATAAACCTGAACATTCGGCCAAGACAACACAGGAGAGGCTAAAGAAGAAGCACATTTAGGTGATGGAGGGGCCTAGCTAGTCTCCGGACCTTAATCCTATAGAAAATCTGTGGAGGGAGCTGAAGCTCCGAGATGCCAAGCATCAGCCTCAAAACCTGAAGGATATGGAGAGGATCTTCAGAGAGGAGTGGATCAAAATCCTTCCTGAGATGTTCACAAACCTGGAGACCAACTACAAGAAGCGTCTGACCTCTGTGTCCAACAAGGGTTTCTCCACCAAGAACTAACACATGTTTTGCATGGGGATCAAATACTTATTTCCCACAGTTAAATGCAAATCAACTTTTATCTTTTATATAATGTCTATTTCATTTTAATTTGCTGACCAAAACTGCTTTTATTATTTTGGCAACATAGTAAGGGGAGACATTTACTTAGTCGGCAAGTTTCACAAAATCCATCCAACAACGTAAACATACAGCGAGAACATCCCACTCCTGTTGGACACGATCTACACTGGCTTCTGTATCTGAATTGATTCTGAAGTGCTTCTCCTATTTTTAAAGCACTAAATGGCCCCTCCTTCTGTTAAAAACAACTGCTGTGCATGAAAGATACCTTAAGGTTTGAGAGTGATGTAATGTCCATGTTTCCATGCTGCTCTGACCCCCCCCTCTTTCAGGATGGATCCTGGTGGAGTCCGATGGTTGAGACCCGGTCTGAGGAAGTGTGAGTGTGGTTTCATTTGATTCATGAAAACAAAGCAGCCACCATCTTCAAATGTGACCTTCATCATCAAAGTGTCAATAAATGATCAGCTGATGGATCAATAACTGCTGCTGTTTCTCTCATCAGATTCCTGTGAACTCTCACTCGACACAAACACAGCACACAGAAACCTCAAACTGTCTGACAACAACAGGAAGATGACATCTGTGGAGGAGAAGCAGCCATATCCTGATCATCCAGAGAGGTTTTTCTCCTGGTGTCAGCTGATGTGTAGAGAAGCTCTGACTGGTCGCTGCTACTGGGAGGTCGAGTGGAAAGGAGGGGTTCATATATCAGTGACTTACAGAGGAATCAGGAGGAGAGGAAAGAGTTATGACTGTGTGTTTGGATATAATGATCAGTCCTGGAGTCTGAGCTGCTCTGATGATCGTTACTCTGTCAGGCACAATAAGACTGTAACACACACCTCCTCCTCCTCCTCCTCCTCCTCCTCTGGTAGAGTAGCAGTGTATCTGGATCATCCTGCTGGCTCTCTCTCCTTCTACAGAGTCTCCTCTGACACACTGATCCACCTCCACACCTTCAGAACCACATTCACTGAACCTCTCTACGCTGGGTTTGGGTTTGCAGTTTGGTCTGGATCAGTGTCTCTGTGTCCTCTGTAGGAGGAAGAGTCTCCTCCTGTTCCAGAAACGTCCTCCCTGCTGCCCAGATAGTTCAGTCTGTACAGGATCACAGCTGATGTTAGTTAGTACGAACCAACCTTGTTTAAAAAACATACTTCTATTTAATTTGTTTTTAAACCGTGGTGTACTTATTATTTGTTTTTACTTATTGTGCTTCTTTATTATTAATAATGTCTTCCTACTTTGTTATATTTTAATATACAGTCTACTCTTTTCACTTTATCTGCACTTTACTTCTTCTGTTGTAATTCCGTAAATTTCCAGTTTTCGGGACAAATAAAGGAATTCTGATTCTGAAAATATGCTTTTGCTTCAAATTCAATATCTTCGCTGTGATTCAGGAAATTGCAACAAACATCACTTCACACACAAATACAGATAGAAATCAAACACATGTAAATACAGAAAAATGAATAAGATAAAAAAAAAAAAAAAAAACCTCCATAAAATGTTTTATTAAATTTAAAAATTCACATTTATTTTGTATTTGATTTGTTTTAATACAATAAAATAATATACTTGAAACAAAATGTATAAAGACATAAAGAAATGTTTTTATTCAAACAAAAAATAAAACGTTTAAAAAAATAAAAAATAAATAAAACAAGATATTGATAAAAATACAAATTAAATCCATTTAAATAGAAAGACTTTTAAACGAATATTAAAGCATTTTCTTTCAATTTAAAGTGTAAAAGACAAAAATAAAGATGATGAAACATTACATAAAAACTTGACAAAATATTATTAAAAAACTATCATAATAATAAAATACATTAAAAATTAAGATTTTGAAAAGGTGGATGTACTTTGTGTTTTGGCCACTCAGTCGTGTACAAAGCTTTTCTGTTTGCTGCTTTAAGAAAGAGACAGAAACCAGTTTGTGGCTCAGTGGTTAGCGCAGATTCAAGATTCAAGGCTTTCATTGTCATGTGTGCATAGCTACAGTTTAGTTATGACAATGACAGTCTGAGGTCACAGGCTCCTCCAACAGAGCAACACAATAACACAGATACAATAGAATATAGTAGAAATAGTGCGGCCCATAACCAGTGCCGCTGTGTGAATGAGGGCTCAAACCCTGAGCCAGGTAACCAAACACATACTGGACTCTGAATACAAATAAAATCTCTCAGGTCAGAACTACAGAAAAGGATAGGGGACACATCTGCTCCCCCATGAAGTGGAAACTCTGTACAGATCTTAACCTCTGCCCAACGTTGGCAGTAACATAATCAACTTCTAATATACTGAAGACTGGTGTTTACATGGTGTTTGTCCTCGGTTCCCCTCCTCGACTCCTCCGCTCGCATCTCCTGTGGGCGGGATTAAGACGCGAGGATAGGAGTCGAGGAGAGGAGTCGAGGAGGGGCACATTAGAATTGAGCAAGGGCTATAGGTTTTGAACTATCATTGGGATAACAAGTAGAGGTCGTAGAGACAGGCTTTAATGCCCTCTGAGAGTCTTCATTGATAAGACTAGAGTTACGGGGCGGGATGAGTGTCTTCGTAGTTGGTTAAGTTAGAAAGATATTGACAGATCAATAACTCAAACACAATCGTTGTCTCTGAACAACCACAGTTGTCGTGAACTGAGGCACAGGACACAGGACCCAGATGCAGGACTCAGACAGTTGTCCAAAAACAGAAAGTAGTTTAATAACGGATATTAAGTCTCACTACACGTGGAAAAAATGTTCTTTTCTAACAAATCAAAATCACACATCCAGTGGGAAAAAGGTTTTCCAAAAATCAAAACTCACTTGACAAAAGGTATTTTCTAAATATAAAGTTCAGGAGTCAAAGGGCCCAGGTTCTCACAGCATGGAACATAACGAACTCACAAGGGACAAAGAAACACAAGGGAAATTTATAGGTGAGGGGGATGGGCACAGGTGAAAACTATCAGGGCAGGGCCAAGCAATCTCAAGGGCAGGAAACACACAAAGGCAGGAAGTGTGCGATCTGGAATGAGAGGGAAGGATTACTTTCAAAATAAAAACAGGAAGTGACAAGATCAAAAACAGAAGACTAGACAAGAAAACGTAACTTAACATAACATAACTGTCGAGCCACCACCACAGTAAGCAAGGGAATACTCTCGTTTCTGGACGAAATTAACATGGGATCTCTCCGGCCATCAGACGTACTTCGTCTCACTGGAATATTAACGGTCAGATGGAATATAAAATCGACCCCATTTATCCGGCAAGTGACGGGAGAGTTTTGAAAGTGACAAAACACTGTTCCATACATTTAAAAACACTTAAACAATTCAAAATGTTTACCCAGGATTCAGGCACCTTCCCTGGCTTGTATAGTGCAGTGATACACCCTGGAGGTATCAGACTATTTCAACAATGTATACCCAGGGTCTATTTTAAACAACTTTACCCGCCTTTCAAACACTTATTCCTGGGTCTGGAAGAGTTTTAGCCTGTCATTTTGCACGATATCATTTAACATGGAACCACTCCTGAAATGTACATAATATGTGCATTTCCAGGATGGTTCCATGTTAAATGATATCGTGCAAAATGACAGGCTAAAACTCTCTTCCAGACGTTTAAAAAACTTTTCCCGACCATTTACATATTATTTCTGCCTTGTAAAGTGCAGTGATGAGTTCTGGTAGTATCAGACTATTTCAAAGAACAATTCCCCACCTTTCAAACACTTTCCCTGGGTAGTAAAGTGAGGTGCTGCAGTCTGGTTCTCTCCCAGTACTGGGAACTATTTAAATGTATTTGTATTATATATTTTTGGCCTAGAAAAGTGACATTTCTGGGTGATTTTGTGAGTTTATGGAGCTTAGCCCCACATCCTGGAGGTTCCAGGCCGAATTTGGGTCTCATAGGCGGCCTGCCATGCGCACCCACCCGTGGAAAGAAGAAAAAGTGAAGAAAACGGTTAATTATATCTTAAAATAATCAAAAATGAAGTTTTGAAAAATTGTCGAAAAAATGACAAAGTGCCAACGGGGAAGGGGAAATGAAAAGCTCAACCCTTTGGCGCCTCGGGCCGTTTTTTCCGCTTCTCCGTTACAGCAAGTTGCAACGGAGAAGCGGAAAAGTGTCCGGGGCTTAATTTCCCCTTCTGCGTCAAAAATATTCATCCATCCATTTCCGACTACTGTCCGCACAAAATCGGAAACCCAGTTTTTGGTCACACTCTGAAAAAAAACGGGGGTCTGATATCCTGGAGGAATGTATCCGCTCAACATGCACTCTGGGTCAGCCTCGTTTTGTGCATGAAGACCCCCCGCCTGGTTCTCACAAAAGTTGACTCGGACAAATGTGCCTCTGGAGGAATGTAAGGGAGTTGCAGGGGACTCTACCCGTATGAGACACTATTTTCGGATACATTTATCCATTTTCACCCCTTTTGCCTGGTTCTCAAAAACTTTATCTCTCCAAATGTGAGTGTGGAGGAATGTGAGGGGGTTGACAGGGACTCTACCCGGTTATGAGACACTATTTTCGGATACATTTATCCATTTTCACCCCTTTTGCCTGGTTCTCAAAAACTTTATCTCTCCAAATGTGAGTGTGGAGGAATGTGAGGGGTTGACAGGGGACTCTACCCGGGTAATGAGACACCATTTTCAGATACATTTATCCATTTTCACCCCTTTTGCCTGGTTCTCAAAAAACTTTATCTCTCCAAATGTGAGTGTGGAGGAATGTGAGGGGAGTTGACAGGGGACTCTACCCGCGATATGAGGCACTATTTTCGGATACATTTATCCATTTTCACCCCTTTTGCCTGGTTCTCAAAACACTTTTTCTCTCCAAATGTGAGTGTGGAGGAATGTGAGGGGAGTTGACAGGGGACTCTACCGGTGTTATGAGGCACTATTTTCGGATACTTTTTTTCATTTTCACCCCTTTTTTGATGGATGAATTTGAACTTATTTTGTTACTTTTTGCTCAGTTTGACCCAGTTCTGGCCACCGTGTTGCCTGGAGGATAGGACCGAGAGATGACAGACTCTCTGGCCGCCTCACAAGTGTCTATTGTCGGACCCTTTCTTTGCTTTACCCCGGTTCTATTACTCTTTCCTCCTTTGACCATACAACACGTTTCCTGCTGGGGGGCAGCCTGGTTCCGGGGCACCCCAAACCCTCTCATGGTCGGGGCACCATGAATTGATGCATCAGACCCAATGTTGCCATCACCAGCCCCGTGGAGGTGGGGCCATCCAACCCGGTGGTAACCCAATACCTCCCTTGATCCGTGCACCATGAATTGAAGCATCGGACCCAGTGTTGCAATCACCGGTCACGCTAACGCATATAAACAGAGAAATAGAACATAATTTTGATCAAATTCATTGTGTCTGTTCTAGTAAGGATGTCGTCCGAATGCCCGGTGTGCAGAGTCTTCTATCTGGCGTTGAACAAGCACCTTAAGCACAAACATGCAGTGCGTAACTTGGAAGAGAGAGGCATCATTCTGAAAATGGCGAGTGGCAGGATAAATGTTCGCACCAAACCCTGTCCCATCACAGGGTGTTCGTATGCTGGGAAGAGACTGGACCGTCATGTAACTCATGACCACCCTGAGTTCTCCCAACATGAGGCACATCAGGTCATGGCAAGGCTGAAGCATAGTGTGGCCCTGCAGTTGCTCCATGACCTCCGTGAGACTAACCCCATCATTGGAATGGCTACATCATTGGATATAGACAATGAGGAGGAATACCCCGGGCACCCTCCACCCTTGTCCCCACATACCGAGTGTGACAACGAGGACTGCAGGCAGGTGATGCTGGAAAATGTGGCATTGAGGGCTCAGAAGGATGCCCTCAATGATGAGGTGAAGACCCTGCGCTCCAGGCTGAAAAAGGAGCTAAAACCCAGGAAGCAGTGCCACTGCTGCTGTGCTTGAGGAAGAGGAAGAATGTATACGATTTAAGGGCCTTCCAATCACAAGTACCTCCGGCATGAAAACAGCAGCCTCCGGTAGTGAGCCCCGTGTCAAGACCCCTGCCCAGACTGTCATGCAGTCCCCAGCAGCCTCCGGTAGTGAGCCCCGTGTCAAGACCCCTGCCCAGACTGTCATGCAGTCCCCAGCAGCCTCCGGTAGTGAGCCCCGTGTCAAGACCCCTGCCCAGACTGTCATGCAGTCCCCAGCAGCCTCCGGTAGTGAGACCCGTGTCAAGACCCCTGCCCAGACTGTCATACAGTCCCCAGCAGCCTCCGGTAGTGAGACCCCTGTATGTCAGAACACCCGTGCGTCTGTCTACAATAAGCTGAAAGCTAAGCTGGCTAAGGACTCGCCCTCCCCCCCAAATCTCTGGTCCACTGGGAAGGGACGGGGGAATACCATGCGTGGAGGAAGAAGGCCGAATTTGGATGCTGAGGGGCGGGCAGCATTATGGTTACCAGGGGCATGAAAACATCCTCCACAGAAGGGGTGGTGGTGCCGTGAAGAAGGCCGAATTTGGATGCTGAGGGGCGGGCAGCATTATGGTTACCAGGGGCATGAAAACATCCTCCACAGAAGGGGTGGTGGTGCCGTGAAGAAGGCCGAATATGGATGCTGATGGGCGGACAGTAAAGCACCACAAAATCCACCCCCCTTTTATGGTCACCAGGGGCACGAAGTTCTGGAGGGTGTGAATGTCTGGGTTTAGTCCGTGGGGGAGTGCTTAAGTGTGGGGGCCCGGGGACCCACGGTGCGCAAGGTTATGGAAGTGCCACTGTTAGGGAGACATGCTGGAGGTCTCCAGGCCGTCCTTTGGGGGTCTGTGAGCGGGCAAAGAGAGGTGCCTTTACCGGTCTCTCTCCTGGATGTGTGAAATACTCTAAGTGCACACATTAGCGAGACATGCTGGAGGTCTCCAGGCCGTCCTTTGGGGGTCTGTGAGCGGGCAAAGAGAGGTGCCTTTACCGGTCTCTCTCCTGGATGTGTGAAATACTCTAAGTGCACACATTAGCGAGACATGCTGGAGGTCACCAGGCCGTCCTTTGGGGGTCTGTGAGCGGACGGAGAGGGGGACATGACAGCTATTGCCAAGCCAGGAAAAGAGCTTGGATCCTGGGTAAACAGTGTGTACAGGGTATGGGACTTCCAGGTATTTACAAGACTTTTCCCCGCCTTTCAAACACTTATGCCTGGGTTGTAATGTCAGCTGCTCCATCCTGCGCTCCTGGTTCAATCTGCCTCTATTTACAAGACTTTTCCCGACCTTTCAAACACTTATGCCTGGGTTGTAATGTCAGGTGCTGCACCCTGCTCTCTGGATAAACTCTGCCTCTATTTACAAGACTTTTCCCCCGTTTCAAGCACTTATTGCTGGGTTGTAAAGTCAGCTGCACCATCCTGCTAAGTGCACACATTAGCGAGACATGCTGGAGAGCATTAGTCCGTCCATTGGGGGTCTTTGAGCGCACTCTGGGGCAGAGATAAGGGTACAATTAGGTCTGTCACTTTGGGTAACCGCACCACTCATTGACATCTCCCGAGAGCGGACGTCCATTATTGGTAAGACCTCTAATGCTAGGTAGACAACAAGCTATAAACCCACTTCTTCCTCCGAGCTGCAAAACGTCTATCTGAATGCAGGGACCGTCTACAAAGTGCAACACCGAAAAATTATAATACAAAAGTATTCAATAATTCCCTTCCCACACTTCTACTGTTTATACTACTACGTTTATATTGGAGGGGTTTTTTTAATTATCAATAACCCCTCTGCTATTCAGTAAAGTGCTTCCAGTTCATGTTCAAATTAATCGTTAAATTCACCAATAGGTTTAAAAATGTCGTGCAATTAAAGCTTTATTTTTCTGTCAATTAATTTAGGATCTGTAAACAGTACCAGCTACTTCTACATTTCGTATCGTCACCTTCTTTAAAAAATATACTGCTATTTAGTTTGTTTTAACCGTGGTGTACTTATTATTTGTTTTTACTTATATTTTATATATATCTTATTATCCAAAATATTTCATTACATTCCATGTACACAAACAAAATACTTATTTTATAATATTATATTGCACATAAGCACCACTAAAACAGAATGGAAAGAAACAAATGCATTGATAAAAGACTATAAGAAATAGAAAAGAAAACATTTGCACTTTAAGGTTTCAGAAAGATTCCGTGAACAAGAATAAAAGACAAACGCAAAAATCCTACGGGAAGTTACGACAAAGCAAATACAAACATAATTTAAACTATGATACAGAAATAATAAGAAAAGAGACTTAGTACAACTGATCAATTTTGTTCAGGAATAAACAAATACAAGACAGAAAAACAGATTGTTCTAACAGAATAAGTGACAAAATAGACTTTGTAGATCAGAAATAAAAGTACACAAGAAAAACATAGCAGTAGTTTTACTCCTAATACCTCATACACCGAAAAATGTGAAATTATTTATTTATCTAAAGGGGTGAATGGATTTCTACCAATCTGAAGAACAGCGTTCAATTCCTATGTAAAGTGTGTTTAAACTACCGTACTATAACTCGCGGAAAACAGGTAAAGAGAGGACCTCCAGTGGTCACTCTGAGGAACTGCAGCTGGTTTCTGGTTTCTCACAGAGGAGGACGAAGGACTCAGATCTTTAGTTTCAGAAACATTAGTGAAACCACAGTCTGATAATAATCCGTTAAACGTCCTCTATTCAAAACTTAACTAAAGTACAAGTATAAGCATTGAAAATATACTTAAAGTACGAAAGTAAAAGTACTCATTCTGCACAAGTTCACTTTAATGTTACAGCTGGTAAAGGAGGAGCTTTTTCTTTTTTTAAATAAATTTTATATACAGTACATTGTGCCTTGTGAATTTCACCAAGGAATCATATTTTAATATATAGTTATTGCATGATATTTTGGTGATGATATAAAGTGTTATTAATCTAGAGCTGACAGTTTCATTAACTTAAGTTATCTCATAAATGCACTGCAGACAAAGTACACTACTTGCTTCTAGGAAGTAGAATGGTAGAAGAATAAAGTAGCAGGTAATGAAGTGAACTAAAGTACCTAAAAGCTGTACTGAAGTACAACACCTGAGTCAAGGTGCAGCAGTGAAATCCTCCATCAGCTCCATCTGGTGGAGCTTCCTCTGCTCAGATTGGTCCTCACCACTGACTCGGGACAATAAGCAGACTCTTCTCTGTCCAATCACAAACCACTATTGTAGTTCCTTTATTAAAGGAAATATAATAATACAGAACATATATATGTTTTTTTCTTTTTTAAATAATCAATATCTTTATTTTCTTCATCTTTATTTTTTACCCTCCAAATGTTCTGCTCCAAACTCCAAACACAGTTTCCTGTTTAAAATGTATGAACCTCTAAAACAGAGGAAGATTTTAAGGCTTGCTGAGCTCTTCACAGTCCTTCCAATAGAAGTGATCTGCATAGAAAGGCCAAGAGTAATCCACAGGAAGGATATTCCTGAAGTCTTCAAACAGTCCTGAAGACCACAGAGCATTGATATCATCGTCAACATGAATATTAAAGTCACCTTCAATAATGCCTTATTACTTCTCAGTTTTAAGGACTAAACTTGATAAGAACTGGGAGGAGTGGCTTCATGTATGCTGACATATTCTTTGGGTCTCAGCCATGTTTCAGTGAGAGCCATGACTTTCTACTTGACTACAAAGAACTGCTTTGAAGTCATTCCTGATGCTCACCAGACACTTCAGCTTGTATTGTTTTATTTATTTGATGAGTTTGATTTCATCAGTATTTGTGGCAGTCATGTTTTCAGTTGTAATCGAGTAATGCTTTTTATGCCTGATGAATCTTTCTGTTCTATAAAATAAAGGACATTAAAAGAAGGCGTAGGCAAGTTTGTTCTTGTCTGAACTTGAAACCTGCTTTCACAGGAAGTGATGTGACATGGAAGGGCTGAGCATCCAGGCAAAGGAGTTGTTGATGACTCAGGTGAAGACAGCGCAAGAGGTAGGACCTTTAGTGTGCAGTGCAGTATTCATTTCACTGGTATTGCCAGGAAAAATAAGTGCTGTTACATTTCTGTTCAGAATTACATGAAACCTCTTATGTTCCAGGAAAGAAGGCCAGCAGCCAAAATCTGGTCAGATGAGCCGTTACAAGGACCTCAAAAGGTGAGAAAAATCACTGGCTGCACAAAATGAAAGTTTTGCGAGAGGGCTTTTTGTTTGTAAAATGTACACGATAAGTTCTTCTGAATCAACAATGTTGTATTATAATTAGATGTTTCAGCTAATGTTGTAAGCATTTATATATAATATCAGCAATGCCTGCTTGAATATGAGTTCTCTGTCAAACGCTTTTGGAAGTTACTGAATGTATCAGTCAGTGAAATGTAGCAGAGGGGAACACGACAGAACAGAGGGTGTGACAGTAAACATGTACAGGCCTGTCTGTGACTACAAAATGCAAATGCGCTATTTGAACAACACCCTGTCATAAGGAATGGTTGCTGGTCAACAAGAACAATGGACCTTTCTGGCACAACTTAACCTACTTCCAAGGTGCATGAAGAAGGTAAATAAATCTAAAGAGGTCAAACTCCAGCAATGTAGTGTACATTTTGAACAATTTAAAATAATTAAGAAGTAAAGCAGTATTAAGCAGGGTTCGAGTTATGTGGGAGCCAATGGGAGATCCCACAAGGAGGGGTCTGAGCTCCCACGGACGCAGTGAAATCATACATCTGTGGGGGTCGCAAATACATTACCAACAACCATTATTTGAATCACAAATAATGCATGAGTCAATGTAATGAGTATTATTTACGTTAACGAGGTAAATAGGCTAAAGAAAAACCTGTTTTCCAAAAGAACTACGCATCTCTTGAATGACAATATGCCTGCAGAGCACTTCCAAGGTGCGCAATACATTATTGCGCAATCTATGCCTGTGAGCGTGCTGCGCGAGCCGAGATGATGTGTTATGTGGTGTGCGTACCTTTTCATATTTAAGTTTATTTAAGTAGAGGGCTGCTGCTGTGTGTGTGTGTGTGTGTGTGTGTGTGTGTGTGTGTGTGTGTGTGTTTGTGTGTGTGTATGTGTGTGTGTGTATGTGTGTGTGTGTGTGTGTGTGTGTGTTTGAGTGTGTGTGTGAGTGTGTGTGTGTATGTGTGTGTGTGTGTGTTTGAGTGTGTGTGTGTGTGTGCATGCGTGCGTGTGTGCACACGCGCGTGGCCATGCGTTAGTTTTAAAGACCCCCATAGAGTTCAGTTTATAACTCGAACCCTGCCACAGAGCATTGTGAGTGTCTTTAAGACGCTGCAGCTCAAAGTGCCAACAACATGGGAACTGTCTCATGAGTGTGTTTAGTTTGGAGGTGTGTGAGCTCTGTGTCCTGATGAGATAATGTGTGATTCTCCAGCAGGTGATTGTGTGTGTGTGTGTGTGTGTGTGTGTGTGTGTGTGTGTGTGTGTGTGTGTGTGTGTGTGTGTGTGAAGGTATGAGCTCTGCTATGAATCCCTGTGAGGACACTGAACCCGCTCTCAGTGGGGATCCTGAAAGCCTCACCAAAGCTCAGAGGTGAGATGAAGACCTCTGACTATCCTCTTCTCCAGAGCTCAGCAGGCATTATTCACACTCAAAGCTCTGTGTGTGTGTTGTGTTCAAGACCAGAGCAGCAGCATGGACCTGGACCTGGACCTGGACCTGGACCTGGACCTGGACCTGGACCTGGACCTGGACCTGGACCTGGACCTGGACCCAGCTGTGTGTCCATGAAGAGTAACCGGTCTATAGATGAACCTTTATATTTTAAAGGCCGACCCTCAGAGTAAGTGGACGTCATGTGACTTCATTATATCAGCAGCAGTAGAAAACATGTTGTTACTGAAGAACAGAGACTTCTTATTGAAGCTGAGGGAGGGATTACCAAGGTGTGTTCAGCCTGAAGCCAGAGTTTAACGTGTCAGACAGGCTCAATGAAAGAAGCCTTCTATACCATTGCAGGTAGCATATTTAAAGCACTGTTTAAACAATAAATACAGTTCAATTTGTCCACAAACTAAAGTGATTTTCCATCATTATGGTACAGGTTCAGACCTAAATGCTGTAGAATGAGCAGCTATCACATTAGGAATAAATGGGAGGCAATGAGAGAGCATTGGGTAGTCAAATAAATACATGACTTCATTCACCACAGTACCCTCTTGTATGTGCCTTCTTCTCTGTCTTTGTGGGTCATATATTGGTGTTCTACTGCAGATCAGAAAAATAGTGAATACTGAAAAAGAAAAAGGTGGCAGGAGATAACCAAACCTGCTGACATCCAATCAAACAGCTCCGTGCTAGAGGTCGGACAGGCTCACCAAATCAATATATTCTTGAGTATTCTGATGAAACAGGGTAAATATGTCCCTATTGTAACACTTACTGAGAAAATCACGCAGATACTTTCTTATAAATACGTGGGTGTCCTGACAGACCCTCTTCTGTTCTAGAAAGACCTCATAGAATATATCTGAAAAAGGACAAAACAAATAATAGAGAGTAGAGAGTAGATACATTCTCGTTTTTACAGTACTGTAATACTACACGGTACAGGTGTTTGTCCACCTCTTTAAAATCAAAACTGCTCCACCAGTCTTTCAGAGAATCTGCTCAAAGATCGTAGGTCAACATTTGAGAGCCTCTCTGAATCAGCCTACCATCACAACCTTTAGAGGCGGGCCAACCACATTATCTCTGACCCCAACCATGATTATGTAACCAGTGAAATCCCAGGTCAGATGAACATGTTGTCTTCAGTGACTGTGTTGTTATGGTAAATATCTGTTTCCTTGTTGCTTGTCTTGATATTTGTCCTCGTTGACGTTGCTAATGGAGCTGCTGTGATGCCAGAAGCATGTCAGACTTGATCTGATAATAAAGTATTATCATGTTGTTATGGTGCTCTGAGCTCTGATCTGACTGCATAAGTGTTAGTGTGATGGAGACTAGGAGATGTGTTAAGTGTTAGATGATCATTATGCGCGTACCTGTCTAAGGACTGCAGATAGAAATGATCTTAATCTGGCATAAATCATCCCCTCTTTGAGATTCATGTATTTATATTCATGGTCCCTGTTTATTTATTATTATTATGTTTTTTTTAGTATTTAAGACCATTGTGACGGTCCAGATTCCTAACTGTTTCTTTCTCATGTTTAAGGAGGAGGCTGGAGGAACCTGAACCGAGCTGTGTGTCCATGAAGAGTGACTGGTCTATGTGGAAACCTATTCACTTCAAAGATGGACAACACTCTGTTGGTCAAAGGTGAGGATTGAAAGTTGATAACCCCCTTCATGGTACCTGCTGCTCTGGTTTCAGTTGTTATTGACCCAGCTAAGAAAGTGTGGCTCTGTTGAATTTTCATGGTGAGACACTTCTCTGGTTCCTTTATAATAAAAGCAGCTTTGAGCATTTATAAGGCGTATCAGGTTTTAAAGGTCCCATGTCATGCTTTTCTGGTTATTACCCGTCACCTTGTCTGTTATGTAGGTTTTTCTGCATGTGAACGGTCTGCAGAGTCACAAACCCTCAAAGTACACCCTGTAGCGAGTAAAACTCTAACATTGAAAATTCCTCCCCAAAACGCCTCGTTGGAGATTTCTCAGTTTCTTTCTTTGCTCCACGGATTGGTCCGTTTGGTTCCGGGTACGAGCTGACGTCAGCTCGTACCCGGAACCAAATGGACCAATCCGTGGAGCCGTTACGTTACGTCCGCAGAGCCGTTACGTTAAGCCTCTGCTGATTGGTCCAAATTGACCAATCCACGGACTTCCTCACACACACACTCAGTGCAGGAAGCTCTGCTGATTTCTCATCCCTGGCTGCAGGCTGATAACAGACAGTTGGGATCGCGGTGAAATTCTCTCTGCAGACCCATTCTCACAGCGTTTATCAACCTTTTTCTTACTCAATATCAAGCCACACTTATTGTTTTTACTTCGGCTGTGAGTTTGTGTGTGCTCAGGATGAGTTTGGCTGTGTTTCGCTGTGTATCGCTAAACAAGGAAACCACACCTCCACGGAGCTCAGCGCGATTCACAACTTCCGGACCAATCAGAGCACACTGTGCTCACAGGGAGGGGGGGGCAAGAGCTGCAACGAGCCGTTCAGTGGAGAGAGTGAATACTGCTGAATACACACACTTTACAGAGATGCTGTATGCGAAACCAATGTGAGTTTGGAAAAATGCACAGTATAAATCTATTTTAGTATACCTCAACAATGGAATTATGATCAGCGGAAATGGCCATGACATGGGCCCTTTAAAGCTTCTCTATGCACCATACACACCATGACAAATTCCTTGTCTGTGTGAACCAACTTGGCAATACAAATATTTAATCGTGATTAATCGCATGATGTCCATAGTTGATCGCGATTAATCGCAAATTAATCGCACATTTTGTATCTGTTCTAAATGTACCTTAGAGGAATATTTTTCAAGTTTTTAATACTCTTACCAACATATGAGTGGACAAATATGCTTTATGCAAATGTTTGTTTATTATCATTGGAACAATGACAAATATTCTCCTGACTATTCTCAACACAACAACCTGTAACCTCTCTCTCTCTCTTACACTCTCTCCCAACCCTGTGTACTTCTCTGCACTGAGCCAGTTGCTCAAACAGACAAGCCTGTTTACAGTTGTCGGCAAAATGCTGCTCCTCTTTCTTCATAACAGTCAAAGCATGAGACTGAAGTTCCCACTGTGGGTCAAAATAATGCGCTGTGATGTGCAGTCGACACGTTGGATGCGATCCGAATGATCTCACAGTCCCTCGTCCTCCACAATGTTAATTGGCCTGCAAGGTGTAGCCACCCATTTAGCTATCGCTGTTGAAAGCTTGCTGCTCGTAGACGTGTCCAGGCGTCTCTCCGGCAAACTTTCAAGCGTGTTCTGCCGCAAGCGAGCGGCAGGAGCGGGGCTGTCAGCATCAGCTGTGTGCTTGGCTTGCTGTTTAACACACCTTTTTTTGTATCCATATCTCTCGCTAGAATCTCTCACCATCCAACCAACAACAACAACAACAACAACAACGTCAAGCCGTTGGGCTCTGAAACTACGGGGCGGGCCGAGAACAAATACACATGCGTTAATCGCACGTTAAAATAATTAGTGGCGTTAAGAGAAATTTGCGTTAACGCGTTAATAAAGCGTTAACTTTGACAGTCCTAGTTTCTTTAAATAAATAAATAAACGTGTTATGGAGCCTTCTCTTCAATCTTGTTTCCATTTAACGAGCATTTTGCGCTGCTCTTTCCCAATGTCGAAGCAACATCTGTGAAAGCATACAGCACGATGCGGGGTGTGTCTCTGGACTCTTTAGACTGGAATAGCGGGGCCCAGTATGTGAACTCGCCCCCAGGTGCACACGCCAGGACAGAGTAGTACATCTGACTCCAGACAAAACTTGCTGGAGTCCGAGTCCAAGTCGGAGCGTCAATGTACAAGTCGAGTCAGAGTCATCGTGGGCAAAAATAGTACCGCATAGTTTAGCAAATAAAAGTGATCGATCTCCCAGCTAGCGCTGTCTGCGTAGTATTTTGTAACGTAACGTCCCAAACAGCGACCGTCTGTTAAACGCTATCGATTCAAACGGCAGCGTTTTAGTAATATTTTTGTTTCAAGCTCTCGTCCTTAGTAAAAACAAAACTAGTCGAAGGGGAAATGCTCCCAGGGGAAGCTGATCCACCTTCAGGTGCTGGGACAGCTCGCTCCCTCTCTGCAGCGGTGTGTGAGCCGCGGTCTGTGTCAACGTCGCTCCGCAGTTTAATGCAGGGCCATAGCTACGTTTTTAACGGGCCTAAAATTATATTTAAAATGATTCACTTTTAATTAATGTCCTGCTTGTTTCGTTGATTGAGAAGCTTGTGGACATAGTGTAGGTTTGTTTCTACAAGCACAGTTTTAGGGACACAAAAGTTAGGAGGTCAGCTGGGGGGGCAAGGCTCTACAGTGGGGGGGCAGCTGGCCCCCCTTGCCCCCCCGTAGATCCGCTCCTGTCTCTGACCCCAACCATGATTATGTAACTTGTTATGTTGCTTGTCTTGATATTTGTCCTCGTTGACATTGCTAATGGAGCTGCTGTGATGCCAGAAGCATGTCAGACTTGATCTGATAATAAAGTATTATCATGTTGTTATGGTGCTCTGTGCTCTGATCTGACTGCATAAGTGTTAGTGTGATGGAGACTAGGAGATGTGTTAAGTGTTTGATGATCATTATGTGCGTACCTGTCTAAGGACTGCAGATAGAAATGATCTTAATCTGGCATAACTCATCCCTTCTTTGAGATTCATGTATTTATATGCATGGTCCCTGTTTATTAAACACATGATAATATGAATAGTATTTAGGACCATTGTGACGGTCCAGATTCCTAACTGTTTCTTTCTCATGTTTCAGGAGGAAGCTGGAGGAACCTGAACCCAGCTGTGTGTCCATGAAGAGTGACTGGTCTATGTGGAAACCTATTGCTTCAAAGATGGACAACACTCTGTTGGTCAAAGGTGAGGATTGAAAGTTGATAACCCCCTTCATGGTACCTGCTGCTCTGGTTTCAGTTGTTATTGACCCAGCTAAGAAAGTGTGGCTCTGTTGAATTTTCTTGGTGAGACACTTCTCTGGTTCCTTTATAATAAAAGCAGCTTTGAGCATTTATAAGGCGTATCAGGTTTTAAAGCTTCTCTATGCACCATAAACACCATGACAAATTCCTCGTATGTGTGAACCAACTTGGCAATAAACCTGTTTCTGATTCTGATGAAGGTTTCTTTAAGTAAAGAAATAAAGGTCTTGTTTACCTTCAGTGTTTCTCATCTAAGTTTAACATTTATTTCCTTCCTTATGAACAGTAGTAAAGCTGGATTTCTGTAATCCTGCAGTTTGCGTCCAAAGGGAGTTTAACACAACTGTGTGGACGTTTACTCCAGGCTATGATTAGCTCTGTGTGAATACATACCTGTGTGTTTGCCATTGTTCCTCGTCAGTTGGAGGTCAATGTTTCCCTGTATTTGCAGCAGTTTTTGCTTCTCATTTCTAATATGTGTAACTGCTGTGTAGTGTTTTGCTCTTCACCTGGTGCTCTATTGAACAATTAAACGGCTCATTGATCAAATTAAATTAAATGTAATTGTTAAACCTTAAACAAAGATTACAGTCACTGATTCTTTTCATTTTGGTGCGTGGACCTTCTAAGTGTTTAGTGTTGCTGATAGTCAAGGATGAGTGATATCACTTCCCTTTAACCTTTGTACCAATTCATGTTTCTATAAAATGTTATTTTGAGGTTTTAGTTTAAAAAAAAAATTGGCAATAACTTCTACTGCTGCTAAAGTTGGTACTCTGTGCGAGGCCCAGACAATCCAGTGATTTATCCTTTCTCCTGTTGCTCACACATGCACCTGATCCACATTTTCAGCACCACTGAAGCATATCAGAGAGATAATGTGAGTTATTTCTTTATTATTCCTCACAGAGAGGACCATCAGAGCTCAGAGGTTCCCAGAGGTCAGTCTGCCCAGCAGCATCAGACACAGCTGGACTCCACATTTATGGTCTGTACATGTTCTACAGCTACTTTACATCTGTTCTGCTCACAGTCTACTTCATGATGCACTTTTTTGATCGACAAATTTCAGTCTGTCCAACATGGATCTGATGTTTGTTTCTCTTAGTTTGATTGTGTTGTTCATGTTTGCTGTTCCAGCTGCTGGAGGAGAACATCATCACTTTTGTGAAGAACGAGCTGAAGAAGATCCAGAAGGCTCTGAGTTCAGATTACCCAGAATGCTTAGAGAGTCAGAGTGAGGATGAGGAGGTGTTGGACGGTGAGGATGAAGAGCAGAGGAGGAGCAGCAGAGAGGCATTTCTGAACATCACACTGCACTTCCTGAGGAGCATGAAGCAGGAGGAGCTGGCTGACCTTCTGCAGAGCAGTAAGAGGGTTTCTATAGAGATTTAACACTCTGGATAAATGTTGAGTAATGTCTCAAGAGATGGAACAAAGTATATTCAGATCTTTATTCTTTAAGGATGTATTTGACTTATTGATCTGATTTGTTGTGTTTTTATTCAGGAAGTCGTTCTGGAGTGTGTCAGCGTAAACTTAAGTCTAACCTGCAGAAGAGGTTCCAGTGTGTGTTTGAGGGCATTGCTAAAGCAGGAAACCCAACCCTTCTGAACCAGATCTACACAGAGCTCTACATCACAGAGGGGGTGTCTGCAGGGGTCAATGATGAACATGAGATCAGACAGATTGAAACAGCATCCAGGAAACCAGACAGACCAGAAACAACCATCAGACAAGAAGACCTCTTTAAAGCCTCACCTGGAAGAGATGCACCAATCAGAGCAGTGATGACAAAGGGAGTGGCTGGCATTGGGAAAACAGTCTTAACACAGAAGTTCACTCTGGACTGGGCTGAAGGCAAAGCCAACCAGGACATCCAGTTCATTTCCATTCACCTTCAGAGAGCTGAATGTGGTGAGAGAGAACAAGTACAGCTTGGTGGAACTTGTTCATCACTTCTTCACTGAAACCAGAGACGCAGGAATCTGCAGGTTTGATCAGTTCCCGGTTGTGTTCATCTTTGACGGTCTGGATGAGTGTCGACTTCCTCTGGACTTCCAACAATGAGATCCTGACTGATGTCACAGAGTCCACCTCAGTGGATGTGCTGCTGACAAACCTCATCAGGGGGAAGCTGCTTCCCTCTGCTCGCCTCTGGATAACCACACGACCTGCAGCAGCCAATCAGATCCCTCCTGAGTGTGTGGACATGGTGACAGAGGTCCGAGGGTTCACTGACCCACAGAAGGAGGATACTTCAGGAAGAGATTCAGAGATCAGGAGCAGGCCGGCACCGTCATCTCCCACATCAAGACCTCACGAAGCCTCCACATCATGTGCCACATCCCAGTCTTCTGCTGGATCTCTGCTACAGTTCTGGAGGAGGTCTTGAAAACCAGAGAGGGAGGAGAGCTGCCCAAGACCCTGACTGAGATGTACATCCACTTCCTGGTGGTTCAGTCCAAAGTGAAGAACTCAAGTATGATGGAGGAGCTGAGACAGATCCACACTGGAGTCCAAAAAGAGCAGGAAGATGATGGAGTCTCTGGGAAAACTGGCTTTTGAGCAGCTGCAGAAAGGCAACCTGATCTTCTATGAGTCCGACCTGACAGAGTGTGGCATCGATATCAGAGCAGCCTCAGTGTACTCAGGAGTGTTCACACAGGTCTTTAGAGAGGAGAGAGGACTGTACCAGGACAAGGTGTTCTGCTTCGTCCATCTGAGCGTTCAGGAGTTTCTGGCTGCTCTTCATGTCCATCTAACCTTCATCAACTCTGGTGTCAACCTGCTGTCAGAAGAGCCAACAACCTCCAGGCAGCCTAAAGTCTTCAGACCGAAACCTAAACTAACACATCTCTACCAGAGTGCTGTGGACCAGGCCTTACAGAGTCCAAACGGACACCTGGACTTGTTCCTCCGCTTCCTCCTGGGTCTTTCACTGCAGACCAATCAGAAACTCCTACGAGGCCTGCTGACACAGACAGGAAGTAGCTCAGAGACCAATCAGGAAACAGTCCAGTACATCAAGAAGAAGATGGATGAGGATCTGTCTCCAGAGAGAAGCATCAACCTGTTCCACTGTCTGAATGAACTGAATGATCGTTCTCTAGTGGAGCAGATCCAACAGTCCCTGAGTTCAGGAAGTCTCTCCACAGATAATCTGTCTCCTGCTCAGTGGTCAGCTCTGGTCTTCATCTTACTGTCATCAGAAGAAGATCTGGACGTGTTTGACCTGAAGAAATACTCTGCTTCAGATGAGGCTCTTCTGAGGCTGCTGCCAGTGGTCAAAGCCTCCAGGAAGGCTCTGTAAGTACAGAAACATTCATGTATCATGACTTAAATATTCAGTTCATTATTTTAACATATTATATTTCTTTCCTTTATCAGACTGAGTGGCTGTAACCTGTCAGAGAGAAGCTGTAAAGCTCTGTCCTCAGTCCTCAGCTCCCAGTCCTCTAGTCTGAGAGAGCTGGACCTGAGTAACAACGACCTGCAGGATTCAGGAGTGAAGCTGCTGTCTTCTGGACTGGAGAGTCCTCACTGCACTCTGGAGACTCTCAGGTCAGATTAGTTATTTTTTCTTAAACTATTTTTAATAGTTTTTTTTCTCACTCACTTTGTATTCTTCATCACAGCTCTCTCTCTCTCTCTCTCTCTTTCTCTCTTTCTCTAATTCTGCTCGTTTACAATCTCCTTCTTTCTCTATCTCTTTTTAAATCAATCGTGTAGTAAAAAGCTAAATGTTCTTTTATATTAAACATTAATAAACAGCAGTTGATAAAAAAACACTCATCCTATTAATCAGACCTTTGATTGGAAAAGCAATGATTAAGGCCATCGTGGAGAAGACACTACAGTATATCATCATAATTGGCCTCACAGATGTTAAGCAGTAAACAGTTGCAAATTTGGAATAAGGAATAATGTGCGATAAAGCAGTTTTAATAAAAAAAGAACTCCCTGAAGTTATTGGTTTTATGTTGTTGTTCATTATTTTCTCCTCAGACTGAGTGACTGTAAGCTGTCAGAGAGAAGCTGTGAAGCTCTGTTCTCAGTCCTCAGCTCCCAGTCCTCTAGTCTGAGAGAGCTGGACCTGAGTAACAACGACCTGCAGGATTCAGGAGTGAAGCTGCTGTCTGCTGGACTGGAGAGTCCACACTGTGCTCTGGAGACTCTCAGGTCAGGATTCATCAAGATATTAAGCTACCTTCTAATATATATATATATATATATATATTGGGCTGCTGTTGCCCAGAGAGGAAATAGGCAGGTACCAATGGGAGGGTTCATGATTCGATCCCCACTCCCTACAGTTAACATGTTGAAATGTCCTTGGGCAAGATACTTTACCGCAAATTGCTCTTCTTGACATGGTACTGCAGTGTATGTTAGTCGCTTTAGTAAAAGCATAAGCTGAAATAACATGTATGAATACTGGATGATCTGGATTTTAGATTTTATGAGCCCCTTTTTGAACATAACGTTCCAGGAACTGGAGACCCAGAGGAACTGAATCCATTTTGTGTGTTTTTGTTTTGAAGAGTTTTCAACATTTACCGTACTCAAATAGTATTTTTTACCCAGTTGTTTTGTCCAATTTTTAAACGCTGTGTAACATTATTAAGCATACTTTACAGTAGTTCTGTTTAGCCTAGAAAGAAACGTCATACAGACGTAGCACTCCAGATAGGACTCCAATGGGTGTCCCAACCAAAAACCCAGCGGATCCCAGTGGCTGGGGGCGTTGCCAAACTTCCCCATTTCTTCAATTACAGGATTTAACCATGAGATGGCGCTTCATTCATAAATACAAAAAAAACAACTTGGTGTTGTAGAACTTAGTCTGTTTGCAATGTTTGCAGCTCTGCAGTTGTGTTTGCTGAATACTGTAGCATTTAATCACTTATTTGTTATGGTTTTCACAGGCTACTATAACGAAAAAACATCAATATTTTAGATCAAATAAAGTATATCTAATCTTATTATCTTAATTGTAATTCAATAATATATAGTCTTTATATATTAAATAATCATAATAATGTAAATGTTTACACTTCTTTATTTTTTATGCTCATACTTTTACCTTTACAATAGTTTGCTTTATGCAGTATATTTTTTGTAATATTGTTGGGGTGTTTTTACAAAGTACAGTAGATCGAAGTAAATCAACTTATACATTAAGATAAGATAAGATGGACCTTTATTAATCCCCGTGGGGAAATTCAGTAGTTCAAACAGAAACAGGGTGAGAGTGAAAAACAGGACAGCGCAGATTCACACAGATTAATAAAATCAAAAAGATCAGCGATAAAAATAATAATAATGAGAAACTATGAAATATGAAATGAATAAAATGAAAATGTAATTATCATATCATATATTATAATGTATTGTATTATTAAGTGATATCATACATTAACCCCATTATAGCAGATGCCACATTGAATGGATGAACACATTTATGCATCAATAATTACAACGGAGTATTTCTAAATACAAGTTGTAAAAATACTTATATGTATTTAATACTAATAACATAATGATTCATTTTACTTTCAGATGATAATACTTGTTAGGGTTAGGTCCGGTCTGACAGCGCTTAGCTCTCTGCTGCAGAGAGGAAGAGAAGATCACTGCTCTAAACAAAGTCAAAAATCGTACATCCAAACGGAATAAATATAATTAATTATTATTAATACGTTAAGTCTTGTTCATTGTTACAGACTGCTGGAGAAGAGAGATCACAGGGGGGGTTGGGAGATCACAGTAATTCCGATAGCCCATCGGAATGTGACCTCCACACATTCCGATGGCCAATTAGTTTTAAACAAAGAGTTCGCAACATACAGTAGGCAACATAGGGGGGGGGGGGCTGGTGAACGGTATGGTCAATGTTTGTAAACACTGTGAAATGTTGACTTTATTTGATCATTTCAGTTAAAAACTAACGTTCATATTTCTCTTTTGAGAAGAGAAATATGAATCTGTTAGTGGCTGACCCGCCCCATGGTCTGTCACAGTAGTGCGGAAAGAGAAGTGCACTGTTTTGCCTGGCTGGACCTGTATTTTACAGGAAAGGAGTGAGCAGAGGGTGGAGTTAGGGTGAGTTGTCGATTCTTGTTCTGTTTTCTGTGACTATCTTCCTCACCCTCTCAGACTTTCAGTTGCGCGCGCTACTAAAGAGACGCGTTACCATGGAAACCAAACAATGGCGTAGCTGTATTGAAGTCCGAGTGGAAACAGTAACATTTGGAGCGTTATGTTAGAATGAAACAGCCAGTCGTGACTCACAAAAAACAAGCGTTACTTCACTAACTGTAAGCTTGTCACTCAGAGTAACCTACAGTTAACTTAACTGCTGGAGAAGAAAGATCGGGGGGGGGGGGGAGAGCTGTGGCTGATGGGCCATTAGGTGTGTAAACACACAGCTGATCACCTGAGAGCTGCCGTTTCATTCAGACTGTTTAAAAAAAAACAACGGTCTGATTTTAACATTGTACAACGAATTGCACTCAATGTGTGATTATTATAGCCGTAATATTAAACACTAATAATACAGTAAACTATTAACACTGTACATATTATTGTTTGCCCGTGGGGAGATGACGAGGCTCCATTAAAATATAAACCTATTTTTAGTGAATTACTGAGTTTAGGCACGTTAATAACGTTTTAATGAAGTTGACTACAGTATATTCATATTTGTCAGTGCTTTCATCTCAATTCGGCGAACTTAAACATAAATGATCGTGGTGAAGATGATGATTAAATTAGGATTACAAATCGAGAGCCGGGCTGCATTTCCTCCCGTCGGATGTGATATAAAAACAAACCGATTATTTTTGTAGTTGTAAACTCACGTGGATTAAACCACATTTATTAGTGCTTTCATGTCAATTCGGTGAACATATGATAGGCCTACATTAAATGATCGTGAGGATGATGATTCAAAATCATTTGTATGAGCCGGTCTGCATTTCCTGATGAAAAAACAAACAGATGGTTTTGTATTTACGCCAACCTGGATTAAACAACATTATTTTGTTAAATAAAAACATGGTGATGTTTTGTAAATGATTACATGTCTCTTATTTAGCACAGAATATGATCCTCTCCGTGACATATGGATCTTAACAAATATCCGCTACAGTATATCAGATACCTGTAGATCTATCAGCTGTTTATTTTTTATTTCACATGAGTTCCACTGTGGCAGCTTTTTAATCACTGCACCCCCTGGTGGATCCATGATCCATTGCAGCTGGTTTCATTATAATTACATGTATTTATCAAGGGGGCGTATCAAGTCCTGCGGGGGGTTTTCCTTTTCAGCAGGGGCCCGCCCCGTGCAGATCACGGACCCACATGGGCAGGCGTCTGAAATGAAGTGCTACATCTGTATGCACTCCTTATTCACTTTACATTTTTGAAACATTTTTGTACATTTGCTTTAAATCCAACTTCATGCAAAATGATCTCGATCAGATCAAAAATGTGCGTTTATGGGATTACGTTATTAATACAACAGACCAAAGGTCAGGCGTTGTTTCTCCTATATGTGGTTTTATGATAATTATGTTTGATTCTTTTATTAATTCAAAGGGTGAATGGAGAGGCATTTATTTCTATTTGTGTGTCTTTCAGGCTGAGTGGCTGTAAGCTGTCGGAGAGAAGCTGTGAAGCTCTGTCGTCAGTCCTCAGCTCCCAGTCCTCTAGTCTGAGAGAGCTGGACCTGAGTAACAATGACCTGCTGGATTCAGGAGTGAAGCTGCTGTCTGCTGGACTGGAGAGTCCACACTGCACTCTGGAGACTCTCAGGTCAGGATTCATCAACATCTTCAACCGATGGCAACTTTAGGTTTTTTTCAATTTTGTATCATTTTTTTGGGATCTTGAATGTTTCCAGACAAATTCGAAAAGTGCAGTAATTGTATCAGATTATTGAGAGAAATAGTGATTGGCCTGGTTCAGGGACGTGCACAGACATTTGGAGGGGCTATTGCTCTAAACTAGAAAAGGGCCTCCCCCCCACCCCCCCGAAAACGTAAGAACTTTTTATAAAAATAAAAAAATGAAAACCAGGGACATTTTTTGTTTTGCGGGCCATATCTCATTAACATATCTAATGTTAGTAACTCTTTTTTTGTGATCACATTTTTATTGATGTTAATACACAACATGTACAACTACAAGCAATTTTTTTTTTTTTTAAAATGAAATAACTGAAAGTACACAAGAGAAACAAAATGAGATAAAAGTAATTACTTACAAAATATACAAAATGCAGAATACAGAAAACACATGTAAGCTAAAAATAATAAGACAACGAAGATAAAATAAAACAAACCCTACCCTCCTTCCCAGACATATAAACACACACAGACAAAGACACACACACACACACATATATAGGGTGTTCGCTGTTGGGTGCAAGCACTCCATCAGCGCTATCAGACAGGAGTGTATACCATCACTAACACATACACACACACACACACACACACACACACACACACACAGAGAAACGCAAAGGTCGCAATTGAAAAGGCTGTGGATTATGGAAAGGGAGAAATCATTCTAAAAGATCTTTGAAGGAATCGACTGCAGAGCGCCAATTGTTTACATTAGTGTCATTTGTCCTATTTATTCGGGCAGTTGACAACTCTAGATAAACAACATCTAGAGATGCAAGGACCCAGTGTCGGAAGGTGAGGGAATTAGGAGGCTTCCATCGAACCGCAACCATCTTTTTTGCAGCTGTTAGGCCAGCTAGTAAGATGCGCATCTTAAGCTTGGTGATATTGAGCTTTGACAGATCATTCAATAGAAGGGCGGGTACAGTCACCGGCACTGTCACTGAAAGCACACGTGACATGCCAGTAGCAACTTTAGTCCAGATTAGTGCGACTGGGGGACAGTCCCACATCATGTGCATAAACGTGCCAGGGGCCTTCATAGTGCATAAACTACATGAGGGATCGTCCCTCATTTTCATGCAGTGAAGTTTACGCGGGGTAAGATATGTTCTGTGGACATAGTTAAAGTGGATCTGTTGGTGATCGGGATTCCGAGAAGCTTCTTTTATGCTTGACCAAAAACCGTCCCAACTGAAATCAGGGTCTAAAACTGGGCAGTCACGTCTCCATACTCTGTCCAGCTGTAGGTTATCGCAGGAAGCCTCCAGAAAGAAATTATACTGTATAGACACCATACCCCTGTTTTTCCCTTGTACAGTAAACAACTTATAAAGAGGATGAACGGGTATAGGTTGTTGCCATGGGACACCATGTGCCTTGAGAGCAGATCTGAGTTGCAAATAGAAGAAAAAGGCGTTACCTGGCAGATTGAACGCACTCTTAATTTCTTGAAAGGAGCACAAGCCCCTGTCATCATAAATGTCACTCAAGTGGTGAATACTGCTGTTGCTCCAATGAGAGGATGAGACAGGTCTCCCACCAATTAGCAGACCTTTATTATCAAATATAGGAGAAAGTGTGTGCCACTTGCAGGAAATCTTACATTGTGATTCAGCTGTGCGCCATATCTTGATGAGATGTGAAACTATAGGGCCAAAGCGTAGTTGACATTGCCTATTTGTCAAATTGGAAAAAAGGATGTCCTGCAGGTTCCAAGGTTGTACGATATGTTCTTCTATATTACGCCAGGAAACGGAAGCATTAGGGTTAAGCCACACCAGTAACGGACGAAGCACAAATGACCAAAAATACAATTTAAAATTAGGCACCGCCAGACCACCACCTTCCCTCCCCCTCTGTATAGTGGATCATTTCAGTCGCGGACGCTTTGAATTCCAGATAAAGCGCGAAATAAAAGAGTGGATTTTTTTCCAATAGTCAACCGGGGGTGAGAGGGGGATCATTGAGCTGACAAAATTAATCCTGGGTAAAATGTTCATTTTGACTATAGATATTCGGGCCCGAAGAGAGTTTAGAAGGCTAGTCCATCTTTCCAAATCCACCTTAATCCTGTTCCATGCTTCTGAGTAATTATATGTTACAATGCGATTTAAAGATGGGAACATTTCTATCCCAAGATATTTAAAGTGCTGGACAACTGGGACATTGGGTGGAAATTGAAGCATTTTAGCTGGCTCATTAAGGGGTAAGAGGGCGGATTTAGACCAATTAATCCTAAAGCCAGAGAGACAACCAAACTCCTCACAAATAGATAACAATACAGGCATAGATTGAGTCGGTTTCTCCATGAAAACCAGAATATCATCTGCATATAGCGCCACCTGATGGTGAGTGGCACAAACAGAAATTGGATGTATACTAGGGGATTGGCGTATCATTTGGGATAGAGGTTCAAGGGAGAGTGCAAAAAGTGCTGGGCTCAGTGGACATCCCTGACGGGAAGATCTAGAAACAGGGAATAACGCGGAGGATAATTGTCCAGTGAGCACCAGAGCTGAGGGATTAGAGTACAGCACCTTAACCATATGTATAAAGCCATTACCAAAAGCCATTTTCTCCAGCACAGACCACAGAAATGACCACTCTAGTCTGTCAAAGGCTTTCATTGCATCAAGAGACAGCACCGCTGCCGGGTCTTTCTTGTCTACTGAAGCATCTATTATATGGAGAAGACTTCTAACATTATCAGCAGCTAGCCTTGACTTTATAAACCCTGTCTGATCACAGTTAATTATGGTTGGCATATAATCCTGAATGCGCCTGGCATGCACTTTTGCAAATATTTTTAGATTTGAATTTAATAAACTTAGTGGCCTGTAACTAGCACAATCTGTCGGGTCCTTATCCTTCTTTAAGAGCAAGGAAATCAGGGCTATGTTCACATCCCTCAAAAAACTGCCTTCATCTATCGAATACATTATCATATCCAAAATTAGTGGACCAGTTTATCCCAAAATGCTACATAAAATTCGGGAGGTATCCCATCCAACCCTGGTGATTTGTTTCGTTGCATGTTGCATACTGCATCTTTTAATTCCTCTAAGGAAATGGGATCATCAAGATGGGTGGAATCAGACTGCAAGCTTGGTAAGTCTAGCTGACAGAGAAAGGCGTCACATCTATTCTGTCCAACTGAACCTCTGACTTATATAAATTGGAATAAAAGGTTTGAAAAGTCTCATTTATTTGCTTTGGTCAGTTGTGACATTACCATTCGAAGATTTAATGAGGGAATATCTGCAAAGTGCTCACTAGACCTGATTTTTGAAGCCAAGAGGTGACTGGGCCGAGACCCGTGGAAGTAATAGCTGCCTAACCCTATGTATTAGAAATTCTGATCGTTGTTTCAAGATATCATTTATTTCCTTTTTGACAAGTTTACGTGTAGATGCCGTTTGTTTAGAGTAATTATTCTGCTAAAATGGAGTCAAGACTAGCAATTCTGCTTCCAAAGCCTGTATCTGGAGATCTTTCCTTAATACATTTGAAGAGAACAATATGGTGTTGCTTCTTATAAAGCCTTTGACTGCATCCCATAATATTCTTGGGTCCTCAACTGAACCTATATTTAAGTCAAGAAATTCTACTAATTGTGTCAGAAATTGTTCTTTATATTTTGCATTTCCTAGTAAAGTGGAATTGAGGCGCCATCTAGTGGCGCGCTTGGATAAATTGCCCAGAGTCGCACAACAGAGTACTCCCTTGTGATCTGAGAGGGCAATAGGAAGCAACATTACATTATCGACTTTATGGAAAAGTTGTGGAGAGGTAAAAAGATAATCTATCCTAGAAAAAGATTTGTGTCTGGCTGAGAAAAATGAATAATCTTTAACCTGTGGGTTAAAAGCTCGCCACATGTCCACTAGTCCCAAACTCCCAGCCCAAGACTGCAGCGCGGCAGTAGCCGACTCCTGATCTCTAGAGGCTGTTAAACTTGACCGTTCATTTGAATTCCATACTGCGTTCATGTCCGCTCCCACCATGATAGCATACTCGGTTAATTCTAGCATTTTTTTAGTTAAGGTATCATAAAAATCCTTATCAAATGTATTTGGGGCATAGGCAGAGATAAGAGCCACCTTTCTCCCATAAACTTCCACCCTGGCAATCGTTATCCTCCCTGCAGTGTCTGCCCACATGTCCAGCACCTTAACGTTCAAATTACGTCTAGATACAATGGCTACTCCTTTGGTTTTGGAGTTAGCTGAAGAGGATGCAATAGTGTGATAGAATTTATTAGCAATACGGCCGGAATCTTTACTCAGCAGGTGCGTCTCTTGTAGGAAAGCCAGATGAATTTTACGGCGATGTAACATAGTCAAAACACTATCTCGCTTGTGAGGTGCATTCAACCCATCACAGTTCCACACAATAATAGATAAGTCACCCATTGGGTTGCACTGCTTTGGAAGATGTCAACAATAAGCTGAGTGGAATGTCAGATGATAAACAACCATATTTACTAAACCTGTAAACAAGACCAAAATAAAATGAAGTCCCTCCCCACATAAGCAATCCGAGAACATGTAAGCGTTTCCCATAACTGGACAAAGACAAAAACAAGACAATCCCCCGTACATTTCCCCGGTAACAAAAACAAGATCCATCCATCCATCCATCTTCTCCCGCTTATCCGTGGTCGGGTCGCGGACGTAGCAGTTCCAGCAGAGAGCCCCAAACGTTCCTTTCCCTGGCCACATCAACCAGCTCTGACTGGGGGATCCCAAGGCGCTCCCAGGCCAGCGAAGAGATATAATCCCTCCACCTAGTCCTAGGTCTACTCCTTGGTCTCTTCCCAGCTGGACGTGCCTGGAACACCTCCCTAGGGAGGCGCCCAGGTGGCATCCTTACTAGGTGCCCGAACCACCTCAACTGGCTCCTTTCGACGCGAAGGAGGAGCGGTTCAACTCCGAGTCCCTCCCGGATGACTGAACTTCTCACCTTATCCCTAAGGGAGACGCCAGCCACCCTGCGGAGAAAACCCATCTCGGCCGTAAAGCGACTGCAGTACCGCTCCCGCTGCTCCGATTCTCCGGCCCATCTCACGCTCCATTGTTCCCTCACTCGAGAACAAGACCCCGAGATACTTGAACTCCTTCACTTGGGGTAAGGACTCATTCCCTACTTGGAGTGGACAGTCCATCGGTTTCCTGCTGAGAACCATGGCCTCAGATTTGGAGGTGCTGATCCTCATCCCAGCCGCTTCACACTCGGTTGCGAACCGATCCAGTGAGTGCTGAGGTCGCAGACCGATGAAGCCATTAGAACCACATCATCTGCAAAAAGCAGTGGTGCAATCCTTAGTCCACCGAACTGCAGACCCCCCCCCCCACGACTACGCCTCGAAATCCTATCCATGTATATTACAAACAGGATCGGTGACAAAGCGCAGCCCTGGCGGAGGCCAACCCTCACCGGAAATGGGTCCGACTTACTGCCGAGGACCCGGACACAGCTCTCGCTTTGGGAGTACAGAGATTGGATGGCCCTGAGTAGAGACCCCCTCACCCCATACTCCTGCAGCACCTCCCACAGTAACTCCCTGGGAACTCGGTCATACGCCTTCTCCAAGTCTACAAAACACATGTAGACCGGATAAGCATACTCCCAGGCCCCCTCCAGGATCCTTGCGAGAGTAAAAAGCTGATCCGTCGTTCCACGACCAGGACGGAATCCGCATTGTTCCTCCTCAATCTGAGGTTCGACAATCGGCCTGACCCTCCTTTCAAGTACCTTAGAGTAAACTTTCCCGGGGAGGCTGAGTAGTGTGATGCCTCTGTAATTGGCACACACCCTCTGATCCCCCTTTTTGAAAAGGGGAACCACCACCCCGGTCTGCCACTCCTTCGGTACTGTTTCCGACTTCCACGCAACGTTGATGAGACGTGTCAACCATGACAGTCCCTCAACACCCAGAGCCTTCAGCATTTCTGGGCGGATCTCATCCACCCCCGGGGCTTTGCCACTGTGGAGTCGTTTGACGACCTCAGTGACCTCCCCCCGGGAGATTGGTGTTGATCCCCCGTCATACTCCAGCTCTGCCTCTAACATAGAGGGCGGAGTTGTCGGGTTCAGGAGTTCCTCAAAGTGTTCCTTCCAACGCCCTAACATTCCATCAGTTGAGGTCAACAACGTCCCATCCTTACTGTACACAGCTTGGATGGTTCCCTGCCTCCCCCTCCTGAGGTGTCGGACAGTTTTCCAGAACAACTTAAACTTTGGTGCCGCCCGAAAGTCCTTTTCCATGGCTTCTCCGAACTTCTCCCACACCCGCTGCTTTGCCTCGGCCACAGCTGAGGCTGCTGCCCTTCGGGCCTGTCGGTACCTTGCAACTGCCTCGGGAGTCCCCCGGGATAACAAATCCCTGAAGGCCTCCTTCTTCAGTCGGACGGCTTCCCTGACCACCGGTGTCCACCAGGAGGTTCGAGGGTTACCGCCCCTTGAGGCACCTAAGACCTTGAGACCACAGCTCCCCGCCGCGGCTTCGGCAATAGAGGCTTTGAACACTGCCCATATCTGCCTTAACGGTGCCGATGCTTTCACTCAGTACCACCAAGTCCGTTTGGATAGAAGTCAATTTCTCCTCTGTCTCCCTCCCCATCTGTTGGAGTTGGTCGAAGCACGAATCCAGATAGCCTCGTTGCTTCTCAAGCACTGTGTTGGCTAACGCCTCCATGTCAGACTTCCCCCTCGTCTCGGGACCCTTTTTAGGCGGCGACTTTTTGCTCGATTTAGACATTACCTTCGATCAAACACTCACAGAGGCTAAAATATATTAAAAAAGAGTTGTCTCAACGGTATAAATGTACAGAATTAGCATCACTGGGTTGAGCGAGTTTAACCTATGCTGCCATCTTGTCCAGCTGATCACGTGACCCTCCTAATGTTAGTAACTATTAAAGACGAAATGCGGACAATTCTGTTTTAATGTAGTTTGACCATTGTAACTGCTGTGCCTTAAATAAACTCACTAATTGATTAAACCAGTTCAAAACGCATTATTCTTATTCTTATCATTCTTTATGAGCGCAGTAAGAGTAAGGTATCTAATTACTTATTTATTTAGTATTCCATAACTTAATAACAGAGATGGTCAAACTAAAGTAGAGACATGGCAGAAATCCTACAATGAAGCGGGACAGTGAAGTGTTCTCCGTAAGGGTGATCAAGAGAAGAGAGAGAGCGGTGAGGGAGTTTATGGAGCAGATGAAAAGACACAGAAAGACAGAAGCACAATAACAAGTATATTTAGGTGTTTTTTTTGTAAATAACCGACGGTGTCAAGAGGAAGTAAAGTCCCCTGGTCTGTCCCCTATACTCTAACTGCCATGAGAAAACTCAAAATCAATTTAAGCATATTTAAAACGGGGACATTTCCGGGGAGTCGGGGACAGATTGACCCGAGGATTGGCCACCAAAGCCAGGCAGCCACATGAATCATGATCACCATAGCCATATGAGGCCGGACCGGACTCGGAGGGCTTTCCTTTGCTTTTCAGCTGTCAGATTGTAAACAAAGTCACGTGACTGGGGGCAGATGACAGCGCTGACAAGGTGTGTTTTATCGCAGCGAGACTCTACAATACCAATTGTGGGCTTATCATGTTTATTCGGCCACATTAGCCCGTACTTGTGCACGTCCCTGGCCTGGTTGGACAATGTCTAAATAACCCCACATCAGCGGACAGTCTCTAGTACGTCTCTAACCCTCCAGTCCTCACAGTAACCTCAGATTACGTGACTTGTTGTTTTGTGTGTGTTCAGGCTGTCAGGCTGTCTGGTCTCAGAGGAAGGCTGTGTTTCTCTGGCTTCAGCTCTGAGATGCAACCCCTCCCATCTGAGAGAGCTGGACCTGAGCTACAATCATCCAGGAGACTCAGGAGAGAAGCTGCTGTCTGCTGGACTGGAGGATCCTCTCTGGAGACTGGAAACGCTCAGGTATTATAAACGTATATATGTATTCATATAAATCAACGTTTTCAAAAATGTCACAAAGACCGGGGTTGCGGTCGAATGGTCCGTTTTGCTTAGGAACCTTCCTAATGGAGTGAAATGACCCGGATTTGAATTCTCTAGATGATAGGAAAGGAGGTTTCAAACTTCCTTTATGACCTCCTTTAGCTTAGGAACCACAATGCCTTGCGGCCGCAGCATTTACCGTCCCACAACAGTCGGCTGTTCACGGAAACAACCGATTATGACCGAGAAATGATATCATGAAAGTTACGGTGCTTATTAAGCTTTTTAAAACGTATTTGGTAACTTGCCAAAGTGCTTTGTTTTGAACGTTCATCAGTATTATAATCAAAAAGAGAAATATGAACGTTAGTTTTTACTGAAATGATCAAATAAAGTCAACATTTCACAGTCTTTACTGAGCTGTGTGGGGGTTGATCAACCTTTAAAAGATGTTTGAATGGTGATATACACAGTGATAGATGTTAAGGACTAACGGTTATAATAAATACATTTGTATTGATTTTAAGATATTTTCATACAATAATACGTATTGGGATCATTTGTATTCATGTGGACCGGAGGGAGAGGGTGACGAGCATAAGTTTCACTTTCCTTTTTTATTTCAATTCCAACTTTGGTCATGAAGAATCTGTTTCTCTGTTGTCCACGTTCATAAAGCATAAAGCAACAGCATCAGAGCACGGTGCAGAGTCTCTAGATGAGTTTACAGGAGTCCCTCGTTCTTATTATACATCCATGTTGTAGTCCGCTGTATAGAAAACTGTAGTTTCCATAGTTTCCCCACAGCAGCAGACGCACATTTATGACGTCCGCTGGCGCATCATAAACACGTCGGATATTCCGTGACGTTTCACACAGAGGTCAAGGAATAGGGGATAGGGGATAGACGATAGGAGCTGATTTTTGGACTATTCGACCGTAACCCCAGACTTCAAGAAAATTGGCCAGGAAAATAAAACCGAAGGGTTCTGAGGACACAGGCAGAAGCTCTGTGTTTGCATTAAAGACACGACAACACAGGATACATCTCTTATTTAGATTCTGATCTCGATTGTAATGCTCCTTTCAATTTGCAGACCAAAACTACTTTTTTTTAATTTGTCAATAAAGTCAGGGGAGACATCTACTTAGCCGGCAAGATTCACAAAATCCAAGATCCATCCCACAACATAAACCTACAGCAGAGATCATCCCACTCCTGTTGGACGCGATCTACACTGGCTCCTGTATCTGAATTGATCCTGAAGTGCTTCTCCTATTTTAGAAAGCACTAAACAGCCCCTCCCTCTGTTAAAAACAATGATGAACTATCAGATGTCTGGTGAATTAATAATAATAATACTAATAATAAATGTTATGTGTAAAGCACCTTTCATTGCTAAAAGCAATCCCAAAGTGCTGTGCATGAAAGATGCTTTTAAATAAAGTTCATTTATGTTCCTCTTCAGATTTAATGTAAGAAACACATTAATGGACTGCTGCTAGCAGACGCTGAGGAAACACTGACTGAACACTGATCAATTCTTACATCTTATTTTCTGATAAATAATAATTGAAGTTAATTAGCTTTATTTATCGGCTAATAAGATGTTTGACTGATCTGATATAATATCCTCTGATTAATAACAGGAGCTCTATGTGAACATGTAGGTTCATCTGTGGAGAGTAACAAAGCTCTGTGTTAGAGAGTGATGTAATGTCCATGTTTCCATGCTGCTCTGACCCCCCCCCCCTTCTTTCAGGATGGAGCCTGGTGGAGTCCGATGGTTGAGACCCGGTCTGAGGAAGTGTGAGTGTGATTTTATTTGATTAATGAAAACAAAGCAGCCACCATCTTCAAATGTAACCTTCATCATCAAAGTGTCAATAAATGATCAGCTGATGGATCAATAACTGCTGCTGTTTCTCTCATCAGATTCCTGTGAACTCTCACTCGACACAAACACAGCAAACAGAGAACTCAAACTGTCTGACAACAACAGGAAGGTGACAACTGTGAGAGAGGAGCAGCCGTATCCTGATCATCCAGAGAGGTTTGATGGCTGGAGACAGCTGATGTGTAGAGAAGCTCTGACTGGTCGCTGTTACTGGGAGGTCGAGTGGAGAGGAGGGGTTACTATATCAGTGACTTACAGAGGAATCAAGAGGAGAGGAGACGGAGAGGACTGTCTGTTTGGAAGGAGTGATCAGTCCTGGAGTCTGAGCTGCTTTGATGGTCGTTACTCTGTCTGGCACAATAAGAGAAGAACACACACCTCCTCCTCCTCCTCCTCCTCCTCCTCCTCCTCCTCTGGTAGAGTAGCAGTGTATCTGGATCATCCTGCTGGCTCTCTCTCCTTCTACAGAGTCTCCTCTGACACACTGATCCTCCTCCACACCTTCAGAACCACATTCACTGAACCTCTCTATGCTGGGTTTGGGTTCCAGTCTGGTTCCTCAGTGTCTCTGTGTCCTCTGTAGGAGGAAGAGTCTCCTCCTGTTCCAGAAACGTCCTCCCTGCTGCCCAGATAGTTCAGTCTCTACAGGATCACAGCTGATGTTAGTTAGCACCAACCTGAGGCCTGTACTACAAAGTCGGTTCAACCTAACCTGGATGTGTTTGAGTTACCCGGCTTACCTAATCCAAAACAAACGCGCTCTCGCTAAACTGTCCTACGACGCTGGTTATCAACTTGTTAACTCAAGCCAGCTTTGCCCTATATCTAGTTAGGTGCGCGTTCACATAAAAGGGATGGTATTTGGAGCATTCGACCAATCACAAACATGGACAAGCGTACTGACAGCGCAGCGTCATACTTCCTGAATAAAAAGTCAACTATAATATTAGACAAATATGAAGACGTTAAACTTTAAACATCCATGACTTAAACACTTGATCCAGGATCAAAGCCACATAGCTGCAGCTGCAAGGTGAATACAGCTGGTAACAGAACAAGTGTTTGAATGCGTCCATTAACAGGTTTATGATATCACTGCCCCGTCTAAGACACGATCTGACTTTAATTACATTTGACTCGAGTGTTTCCTCAACTTAATGTGTTGCTTAAAATAATCCTTCTGCATACAGTATGTGACACTGTGAGTGTTGCACGGCCAGATACGGCTCAGCTGACTCAGATAAGGAGATATATGATATATTATGATATGATGTGATGTGATATGAATGATAATGGTACACATCGACGTCTGCACTCACAGTGCCGCGGACTGTACGTAATGTTACTTTGATCCGGTTACTTGTGTTGTGGCAGATATTTCAGTTAGCTTTCTTAACGCTAATGTTATAATAGTCAGATTGCTCTGAAGATGGGAGGTGATATTCTATTCATGTTCACGTTTAAACTGTATTTCCTTTCTCCTGTAATATGACTTGATCGCTTTAAACTCCGCACACGGAGCTCTGATTGGTCAGCAGGCGGTGCTTTCACTGAGTTGATCTCTTATCCTGGAACCTAACCTGCTCCGGACCAGGCTAGCCGCTCAGCATAAGTTACCATGGAGATCTAGCCCGCTAAGAAGAGAACCAGCGTCGTAGGACCGGAAACCCAGAGTTTTCCCTGAAGTTAGCTCGCTAAGAGAAACTCCGGCTTCGTAGTACAGGCCTCTGTTGAGTCACATTGTTTAAAAAACAAACTTCTATTTAGTTAGTTTTTAAACCGTGGTGTACTTTTATTTTTTTTTACTTATTGTGATTTTTTACAATTAAAAAAAATAAAACCTCTTTGAAACGGGAGATCTCTCTGAGCTTTCATTTTGTTTATACAACAACATAGGGTCTTTCTGTTGTTTGTTGTTGTTTTTGGCGAGAGTGGGAGAGAGATTGTGTTTAACCGTATACGAATAAATAAATAAACAATACAATACAAATAAATAATGATAATAATAAAAATAAAGAAATAGAAATACTATAAGAAATAATCAAAATTATAATAGTAAGAAATAATAATATAAAAATACATACAAATTGTAATAGCAGAAAAATAAATAACAATAATAAATACAAACAATAAAATTAAAAAAGGACAATAATAATACTTGAAAAATAAATAAACTCCTCTGAGGGACGGTCCCCCACCTCCATGAAATGTTTTATTAAATTAAGAAATTCACATTTATTTTGTATTTGATTTGTTTTAATACAATACAATAATATACTTGAAACAAAATGTATAAAGAAATAAAAAAATGTTTTATTCAATCAAAAAATTAAACGCTTAACATTACATTACATGTTACTTGTTAGACGCTTTTATCCAAAGCGACTTACATACTCAATACTGTGGACAATCCCCACAGGAGCAATTTGGGGTGAAGTGTCTCAGGGACACAACGACCGTGTCTCATTTCTGGGATTTCCCCTCCTCGACTCCTCGAATCCTCGGTCCTCCGGTAGTGACCCGGAAATGAATTTCAGCGCGCCATGTTGAAGGACATCTCTTTTCTCTAAATGCACATCGAGGACCGAGGATCGAGCGTCGAGGAGGCTCTCTGGAGGAGCTATAATCGAGGAGACACTGATGGGTCCTCCACGGTCCTCCACGGCTCCTCCGTGGATGCATTTCTGGGAACGGAGATGTTTCAAAGAGTCGTGACGCACGGCCGGACTGATCTCAGCCAATGACAGCTCTGCATGCATCCCCTGGATATTATTTTATTAACTGCTTTCATCGCGACGCGATGTTTCCAGAGAGAACAGCTGTGAGGTCCGTGCAGAAAGCAGAGCAGGGTGTATCATATATATCACTCAGTATAACAGGCCTACTCTCTGTATTTGCTTTAGTTTAGTAGATATCTACAAACAAAGAGTCCAGATGTTTCTAAAACCATTTAGTGCTTCATAAAATAAAATACACAACGGCTGTAGCCTGATTATATGCTTCAGGAGCTGTAGGTGTGTGTGGTGTAGGTGTGTGTGGTACAGTGTGTGCGTAGATGCAGCGGACAGACAGGTCTCAGTTGGTTTGGTTTCCTCTGCTTACTTTTAATACTTGTAAATACAACTTTTGGCCCGTAATTTATTTTCCTCATTGTAGCGACCAGAGAGGGGGGGGGGGGGATATATCCAGTCTCTGATAGTGTTACGTTATTATGAGAGTGCTCTCATACTTGTTTGATTCTGAAATTGTATATATTTATATGAATATATGTGTGTGTCTGTGTGTGTGTGTGTGTGTGTGTGTGTGTGTGTGTGTGTGTGTGTGTGTATGTGTGTGTGTGTCCGCCCGCATCTGTAGCCTGTTATTGTCTCATTATACCGCACTGTGAATGAATTAAAAGTAAATATATAAGTCATCATGAACACATCTGTCCATCAGACAGAGGGCTGCTGTGCCTCCTGTCATCATTAATGGACATCTCTTTAAAATGACCGCTCAGAGGAGAGGAGTTCTCATTTCTCTAACCGCCTGCTGCTTCCCCTCCTCTCTCCTCGGCTCCCCTCCTCGGCTGCTCCGCTCGCATCTCCTGTGGGCGGGACTAAGACACGAGGATAGGAGTCGAGGAGTGGAATCCCAGAAATGAGACACGGCCAATGACATTTCAAACCTTTATTTATCCAGATTCAAGATTCAAGGCTTTTATTGTCATGTGTACATAGCTACAGTTTAGTTATGACAAGGAACATCTTAGGTCACAGGCTCCTCCAACAGTGCAACACAATAACACAGATAAAACAGTACAAGTAAATAAAATAGAATATAGTAGAAATAGTGCAGCCCATAACGTAGGGTTACGTATGGTAACCCATGTTATATCAACACAGTCTCACTCCCTGAACGTCCAGGAGCGACGCTTGGTCAGGGTCCTATGGCGCGCAGTTGTGACGCCCCGAGTCTCCTTCAGCTTCATAAACGGACGCAAAGAACTTTCAACTGATTGCGATGTATTCCCATCGGCGGCGGTATTTGACGCTCAGGGAAGCACCGCATCGGTCCATGTCGGCGGCACTTAAAGGCAATGTGAGCGTCCATTCCCATTGGATAACGGAGGATTTTACACCCGGAAGCAAGTATTCTCTTTACTGTCGATTGATTTTACAGTGATATCTGCACTACTCATCAACTCAGAAACCCCAGACTATCCTTGTTAATTACACAACATTGATTGGTTTAAATTGTGTTCAATGCTTTTGTATTTTTACCCTTCGATTCTGAGAAACAAATATTTTTTCGGAGTTTAGGATGGCAGAAGACACTACACTACCCAGAATCCTCAGCTCTCCCCGCCTGTCCGCAGGCATGTGCAATGCATTCGCAAAACCAGCCTGCCAGGCGTTTCTTGGACAAAGCTTTTCCAGTTACCCCAAAGCCAAAACACACAAACAGCTGTTCTGTGTTTCTAAGGACAGCCGTGCGCTCTACATAACATGCCAGCGCTCGCACCGGGCAGAGGAGGTGCAATTTAGCCTCCCTCGCCCCACTATAGGGGGGGGAGATTAAAACCCCCCAACTGGATAGCCCTCGACCTGAACGTACTCCTCAGGCTCTTAGGCACAAAGGAGGGGTTCGGTCTGAGTGTCGCCCCGCTTTGGTCATCCCGGATGTTTAAACAACTCGGGTGCACCGATAAAGCGGTTAACTCAGACACTCTTTGTTAAGGCAAGTAGCAATGCTGTCTTCCATGACAGTGCTTTCAGGGAAGAGAGCTCCAGAGGCTCAAATGGTCCTGTGACCAGAGCCTCGAGCACCAGCGGCAGGTCCCACTGCGGGGCAGAGGCGCGCACCACTGGGCGCAGCCTGCTGAACCCTCGCAAAAACCGCGACATCAGCGGCTGGGCAAAAACTGACCTGCCGCCAAATCCCTCATGGCAGGACGAGATGGCTGCTGCATACACCTTCACTGTGGAATGAGCAAGCCCTCTGTCCACCAACAACTGTAAGTACGACAAAATAGATCCCAATTTTACAAGATAGGGGCTCTATTTTTCGCCCCTCACACCATCGCCGGAATCCAAGCCACTTTGGCCTGTAACAGGCTGTGGTGGATCCCGCTCTAGCTGCCTGGATAGACTGAATAACAGTATCAGACAATCCACCCTGCCTTAGCCTGTCCCTCTCAGGAGCCAAGCCTGGAGAGGGTGGTCCAGAGTGGGTAACGCCCCGATTGCACCTGCCTCCTGAGAGATCGCCCCCCAACTTGGGGGAGCTCCCAGGGCTGGCCCACCTTCATCTGTGTCATCTCTGAGTACCACGGCGCCCCCACGCGATCCGGTGCTACCAGGATGACTGACAGACGTTCCCGCCTCACTCTCCCCAGGAGAGGGAGAATGAGACGCAACGGTGGAAAGGCGTAAAGCAGCTTCTTTGGCCATGGCTCGTGTGCAACGCGTCTACCCCCAAAGGCGGGTCATCGCTCAGAGCCATGGAACACCATAGTGCGCAGTGGGTGTTGCGCCGGCTGGCGAACAGATCCGCTTCACCACCTCCGGGTGAAGCGCCCACTCACCTGGCAGGGGTCCGCCCCTCAGCATGAGGTCGGCCCCCCTTTTCTCCAGACCCGGAATGTGGAGGGCTCTCAGAGATAACACCACCTCTGCAGCCCATAAACACAATTTCCCCACTGCCACTGTGGTGCCGTTGTCGCTCCTGACCATTACATGTTTTCCCTGGATTAAGGGTCTGGCATGCAGCGCCCACCTACAGCTCTCCCCAGGCAAAAAACGCAAATACTTTCTGTGTTTTGGAGCCTCTGCTGAGAGAAAACCTATCTCCCTCGGGATGATAGCTTTGCCTCTCTTATGCCTGCGAATGGAGGAGGGATGCTGCAAAACTGGAGTAAATAACTCAGTCTCAGCTTCCTGTTCATCTACTCCGTTAACACGTAGCTGCGCCTCCATTCCCCATAACACTGTGTTAGGGGATGTGCGACCAGCTGTGAGGCCCCAGCGATAAAGCTGTGGTACTCTCTGGTGACCCGTCCCGCCGCAAAAAAAACCCCGCGAAGGGAATCTCTGCCCATGGGGGGTCAACACAGAAAGGACCGACTCTCTACTGAGGTCCTTGAATGGGCCGTGGCGCGCTCTCGTGGGAGCGCGCGCTCCGCCATGATGCTCTCACCCAAACCGTGAAATGCATCAAGCGGAGTTTTTACACTCGGCGTAAAATGTTTCCTAACCCTGCTACACCGGCCATAATGTCCCTGTACCCGCAGAGCGCGGTTTATCACTCTCGCCCGCGCATGCGCACTAGCTGCCTCCTTAACTGGAGTTACAACTTGGGCAGCGAGTGGGGAAACTGTACGATCAACATTACGTGGCTGTGTGGGTGTGTGGAAAGAAGAGACACTCAAAACTGGAATACATTTTATCTTTTTTATATTGAAAAGAAGACGTTGTAACCAATGGGTCAAACAGGGAGGAGGCGGAATTCGCCCTCGTGTCCTGGCGGGAGAAATCACCTCTCTCCGCTGGGACGCTTCCTCCAACCGTCAGTCCACTCCTGGAGGACGGAGCTCCCCACCCGGTACCCCTTCGCTGCGGCCAGATGTCCGGCAGGAGGGGTGAAACGAAGGCCGGCTGTGCTGGGCGGCCCGCGCCGTAGAAGCCCTGACGCAGGCAGCTCACTGGCCTCGGAGGTATCGGTGGGGGAAGTGGCAAGCCTGCACGCTCCACCGCCCTAGCCATCACCGCCGAGAAGTCCTGACGAGCCGACTTCTGCTGATGGCCTTCCAGGCGGTCAGCGGAAATCCCGGACGACGAGGTGTCATCATCGTCGTCCTCCTCTCCGATGCCCGGACCCGTCCGGGCTGCTGGGATGGCGAAGACGAAGGGCACTCCCTGCACGAGGTCCTCCATCTCCACCACGTCGAGCTCTAGGTCCTCCACCGGCGAGACATAACACCCCTCGAACACCGCCACTTTGTGCAGGCGGCTGGATTGGGTCAATAGCCGACAGGCGCTGCAGACTGCTGATGGAGGCAGGTTAGCCGCCGCGTGGTCAGACCCCAGACACTCGATACACCGAGTATGGGGATCATCACTTCCGATAGAACCCGGACACGAAGGACACGGGTGCTCCTCAGGTGAGTCCATATTCGATTGTCCGAAGAAAAACTTTTCCTTGTTCTTTTCTATCCTGTTATCTCTCGCTCAGTTACTCAAATAGCTGCTTAGCTGAAAGAGAAAGGGATAGAAGTGAGCGGGCGAGGTCGCGTCTTATGCGGTGGATGCGCACTTATTCAGGTAGGCCCGCCCAGGGGGGCGGCTACGGGTAAGGAAGTCTCAGTGAAAGAATGCGTGCATAGATAGGATATGGGGGAGTAACCATAGAGTCCAGTAGAGGGCGGAGCCTGTGAGAGATATAACCAGTGCTGCTGTGTGAATGAGGGCTCAAACCCTGAGCCAGGTAACCAAACACATACTGGAATCTGAATACAAATAAAATCTCTCAGGTCAGAACTACAGAAAAGGATAGCGGACACATCTGCTCCCCCATGAAGTGGAAACTCTGTACAGATCTTAACCTCTGCCCAACGTTGGCAGTAACATAATAAACTTCTAATATACTGAAGACTGGTGTTTACATGGTGTTTGTCCTCGGTTCCCCTCCTCGACTCCTCCACTCGCATCTCCTGTGGGCGGGATTAAGACGCGAGGATAGGAGTCGAGGAGAGGAGTCGAGGAGAGGAGTCGAGGAGGGGAACATTAGAATTGAGCAAGGGCTATAGGTTTTGAAATATCATTGGGATAACAAGTAGAGGTCGTGGAGACAGGCTTTAATGCCCTCTCAGAGTCTTCATTGATAAGACTAGCGTTACGGGGCGGGATGAGTGTCTTCCTAGTTGCTTAAGTTAGAAAGATATTGACAGATCAATAACTCAAACACAATCGTCGTCTCTGAACAACCACAGTAAGGTAGACAACAAGCTATAACCCCTCTTTTCTACCAAACAAAGTAAATACACACCGTCCTCCGAACTGCACAACGTCTATCTGAATGCAGGGACCGTCTACAAAGTGCAACACCGAAAGATTATAATACAAAAGTATTCAATAATTCCCTTCCCACACTTCTACTGTTTATACTGCTACGTTTATATTGGAGGGTTTTTTTAAATGATCAATAACCCCTCTGCTATTCAGTAAAGTGCTTCCAGTTCATGTTCAAATTAATCGTTAAATTCACTGATAGGTTTAAAAATGTCGTGTAATTATTAATAACGTGTGCCTACTTTGATATATTTAATATACATCTGCACTATACTTCTGCTGCTGTAATTCCGTAAATGTCCCATATGCAAGTGTACTGTGTAAATCAGGTGAAACACCATCGTTGTTTAACAGTTTCCTCCGTCCCTAGTTCCCAAATCCCCCTACCTCTTTAGCTTACAGAAATGTATTAATAAATGAATGTAAGTGAACATAAATGTAGAAATACATTAAAGATATATAATAATGTGTGTCCTGTTTGTTCTCAAGCTATATTTATTCCGTATTTATGTATTTATTACTGTATTTATTCAAACATTTATTTAAACCTATGTCATGTTCTATCCTCCATAGATTTCAAGGAGGCTAGATGGTATAACACGAATTTGAGCCAAGACTAAATACACTTGAGTGTTGAACCCTGGGCCCCCACATTAAGAACCAATACTCAGACCTCTGGGCGACCTTCAGTGTCATAGATGTGCAAAACAATGGCTCTGCCCGACCCTGCCAACTTATCTGACAGCTGCGGTTACAAATGATAAACCAGATCACCAGAGAGCAGTGATGAGATCAGTTTTTGTTGTTTTAATTAATGTATTTATTCAAGCTGTGTCCAGGAAGCAGAACTCTACACAACAGAGGCCGCAAAGAGTCCAATCTGACACTCTGGATTATTCTGCAAAATTGCAAAAAAGTAATGACTTCCTATGTTTTGATCAAATTAACTGCAGGTTAGAGTACCAGGAAACTGTTAAAGATCCCTTCCCAATAATTCTGTTCACAAACACATTTGATCCTGTGAACTCAGCACAGACTGAGACTCAGTCCAACCAGTCGGACTGCATACTGTCACAGTGAGGTGAGGACACACACACACACACACACACACACACACACACACACACACACACACACACACACTCACAGACGCAGGATAGGAAGCGCCTTCACTTCACTTCGTCTGATGGACGCTGAAGTTGATGAAGCTCAGACGAGGCTGCTACTGATGAATCTCACGGCTAACAGTTCGGTAAGTAGAGCTGTGATTGGTTGATATGACGTTGTTGATTGTTGTGGTCTCAGAAACGCTTGAGTTGATGAACGTGTGATTGTTTAAAGCTGGGAAACAATATGGCCTCCTAGCTGTGTGAGCAGAGAGTGTGCAGGTTAGTTTAAAGGAAGGGTCCACTCATTAGATAATTAATCAAAACTTCAGTATTTAGTGAAACATTATGTTTAAACCATACCCTGAAGAAATCAGCGATATTCCCCGGTAAATAATGATTTTATAGCTCTTTTTTATCAAAACCTGTATATTCCGTCAGGCAGCTGCCATTTTGGCCATTTTCAGTAGTCACATGATCCAAAAAACTAGGTCGTGACGTCATCTATGCGTTCACTTTGTAAACACAGGAACAGCTCGTTCGACGAAAACATGGCGGAGTATTTGAGTTCGGACTCGTCAGCCGAGGAAGAAGTTTTGAGCAATGTGGAGAGATTGGATGGGGGAATTCAGCCATATAGGTTCGAGCCAAGTGGCCAGAACCGTCAGGAATCCAGTGACGATGAGGATGAACAGCGCGGTGATCTTGCTGGAGACGATCCCTTTACTCGTGCAATTGATTTCGGGGGGCGAGTAGGGAGACCTGTACATGAATGGTGTACTTGCAGTCGGTGTGTAGCCATGGACAATCCTCTGATGAACATATGTTGTCATGAGCTTGAAGAGCTTGAAGATAAACTGGTCACAGACGACTTGGATTGCTTATGTTTACACAGGGAATTGGGCACTGTGGTGTTAGAAGAAGCTGTATTGAGAACAGCACTGGTTGCCATGAAGGATGTGAAACGCACCTCTTTGGTTGAACCAATAAATGAAAGGTGGGTAAATTTGACGGGTACAGCCCTTTCTTCTTGGCATTATATACTTTACAATTAAAATTAACATATGCACAATATTTTAAATTGTAGTGCCGATTGTCAAGCATGTCAAAAATAAAATGCCAAAAGAAAAGGCCTGATGATGATGATGATGATGATAAATCAATCGTGAATATTAAATAAGAAAAGCGTTCATTTCAGGCCAAACATCTTATTTGTTTAATTCATAATTAAAAAGTAATAATTTCATACATATTTCCTTAGATATACCGATATTTCACAGTGTAAATAATATACATATATTGCTACCACAGATTAATTATTATTTTTAATTATAATTAATTACTACAGTAAACAACATGGACGAAGCACATACGTAATTTTGTCCAAACGCATAGTTCACGTCACGTCCGGTAAAATAAGTCATGTGACTCGTCAAAATGGCGCCGCCCACAGGGTTGATGTTATTTCGGTAATTAATCAGCTTAAAATCACTGATAACGTCATCAGATTAAAAAAAAAAAATAAAGACTGGCAGAGACTGGTCTGTTTTATCGTATGATAATTATTTAAAAATGCGTGTCATGAGCAGTGCGTCCCTTTAAAGAGTTCCCTGTGAGGAGGAAGAGGAGTTCAGGCTGATGGGGGTCAGTCTGTCAGGAGGGTTACTGATGTGGAGGGGGAGGCAGCAGGAGGGCACTAGGACCCAGCAACCATCAGAGAGCTCACCTGGGCCTTTGTTCCTGATACACCTGAGAGACTCTGGCTGCGTTTCATTGGTCGATCAACACGCCCTCCTGACCCCCCCTCAGGAACTCTGATCTAAAGTCTAAACAGTGAAATTCAAACGTCTTAATGCAGTATTCTCACCTTGTTACATGTGTCCTGATAATGAAGAAGTGTACTTGTGCTAGACTGTAAAGTTACAAAATGTGCTTACAGCCAATATCTGTATCTGATGGCATTAGAATATATTCTATATTCTGCCATTTAAAGGGAACTGTTTCATTACTTTAGCTGAAAGACTTTTAACATATTTCTAAGTTTCTCTGTTTTCACAGAGCACATTAAGGTTGTAGTTTCTGATGAAACTGTGAGAGACTCTTTCTCTATTGTAGTCTTCCCTTCAGGTGTTCTGTGTTAAACACCAGCTGAGCAGAAGCCATTTTGTTTCTTAGTCTTCACTGTAAAAAAATAAAACTCAAATCCAAACACGTCAACAAACCAAAAAAAAAGGTGTGTTCAATTCAGTCAGAAGTGGAATGCCGGACAACTAGTTTTCAGGTCTGAGAGGAGGAGGAGAGGAGGAGGAGGAGGAGGAGGAGGAGGAGGAGGAGGAGGAGGAGGAGGAGGAGGAGGAGGGGAGGAGGAGGAGACAGGTAAAGAGAGGACCTCCAGTGGTCACTCTGAGGAACTGCAGCTGGTTTCTGGTTTCTCACAGAGGAGGACGAAGGACTCAGATCTTTAGTTTCAGAAACATTAGTGAAAACACAGTGTGATAATAATCTGTTACAGGTCCTCTATTCAACACTTAACTAAAGTACAAGTTTAAACATCAAGATATACTTAAAGTACAAAAGTAAAAGTACTCATTCTGCACAAGTTCACTTTAATGTTACAGCTGGTAAAGGAGGAGCTTTTTCTTTTTTAAATAAAGTTATATACAGTACATTGTGACTCGTGAATTTCACCAAGGAATCATATTTTAATATATAGTTATTGCATGATATTTTGGTGATGATATAAAGTGTTATTAATCTAGAGCTGACATTTTTACTTAACTTAAGTTATCTCATAAATGCACTGCAGAAAAAGTACAATACTTGCTTCTGAGATGTAGAATGGTAGAAGTATAAAGTAGCAGGTAATGAAGTGAACTAAAGTACCTAAAAGCTGTACTGAAGTACAACACCTGAGTCAAGGTGCAGCAGTATCCTCCATCAGCTCCATCTGCTGGAGCTTCCTCTGCTCTGATTGGTCCTCACCACTGACTCGGGACAATAAGCAGACTCTTCTCTGTCCAATCACAAACCACTAGTGTGTTCCTTTATTAAAGGAAATACAATAATACAGAAAATCAATTTCTAGTTCTTTTTTTTAAATGACCAATAACTTTATTTTCATCATCTTTATTTTTTACCCTCCAAATCTTCTGCTCTGAACTACAAACACAGTTTCCTGTTGACTGTTTAAAATGATTGAACGTCTAAAACAGAGGAAGATTTTAAGGCTTGCTGAGCTCTTCACAGTCCGTCCAATAGAAGTGATCTGCATAGAAAGGCCAAGAATAATCCACATGAAGGATATTCCTGAAGTCTTCAAACAGTCCTGAAGACCACAGAGCATTGTGAGTGTCTTTAAGACGCTGCAGCTCAAAGTGCCAACAACATGGAAACTGTCTCATGAGTTTGTTTAGTTTGGAGGTGTGAGAGCTCTGTGTTCTGATGAGATAATGTGTGATTCTCCTGCAGGTGGTTGTGTGTGTGTGAAGGTGTGAGCTCTGCTATGAATCCCTGTGAGAACACTGAACCCGCTCTGAGTGGGGACCCTGAACGCCTCACCAAAGCTCAGAGGTGAGATGAAGACCTCTGACTGTCCTCTTCTCCAGAGCTCAGCAGGCATTATTCACACTCAAAGCTGTGTGTGTGTGTGTGTGTGTGTGTGTGTGTGTGTGTGTGTGTGTGTGTGTGTGTGTGTGTGTGTGTGTGTGTGTGTGTGTGTGTGTGTGTGTGTGTGTGTGTGTGTGTGTGTGTGTGTGTGTGTGTGTGTGTGTGTGTGTGTGTGTGTGTGTGTGTGTGTGTGTGTGTGTGTGTGTTGTGTGTTGTGTTCAAGACCAGAGCAGCAGCATGGACCTGGACCTGGACCCAGCTGTGTGTCCATGAAGAGTAACCGGTCTATAGATGAACCTTTATATTTTAAAGGCCGACCCTCAGAGTAAGTGGACGTCATGTGACTTCATTATATCAGCAGCAGTAGAAAACATGTTGTTACTGAAGAACAGAGACTTCTTATTGAAGCTGAGGGAGGGATTACCAAGGTGTGTTCAGCCTGAAGCCAGAGTTTAACGTGTCAGACAGGCTCAATGAAAGAAGCCTTCTATACCATTGCAGGTAGCATATTTAAAGCACTGTTTAAACAATAAATACAGTTCAATTTGTCCACAAACTAAAGTGATTTTCCATCATTATGGTACAGGTTCAGACCTAAATGCTGTAGAATGAGCAGCTATCACATTAGGAATAAATGGGAGGCAATGAGAGAGCATTGGGTAGTCAAATAAATACATGACTTCATTCACCACAGTACCCTCTTGTATGTGCCTTCTTCTCTGTCTTTGTGGGTCATATATTGGTGTTCTACTGCAGATCAGAAAATAGTGAATACTGAAAAAGAAAAAGGTGGCAGGAGATAACCAAACCTGCTGACATCCAATCAAACAGCTCCGTACTAGAGGTCGGACAGGCTCACCAAATCAATATATTCTTGAGTATTCTGATGAAACAGGGTAAATATGTCCCTATTGTAACACTTACTGAGAAAATCATGCAGGTACTTTCTTATAAATACGTGGGTGTCCTGACAGACCCTCTTCTGTTCTAGAAAGACCTCATAGAATATATCTGAAAAAGGACAAAACAAATAATAGAGAGTAGAGAGTAGATACATTCTTCTTTTATTTTTTACATCTGTGATTTTTGAGTATTCTACAGTACTGTAATACTACACGGTACAGGTGTTTGTCCTCCTCTTTAAAATTAAAACTGCTCCACCAGTCTTTCAGAGAATCTGCTCAAAGGTCGTAGGTCAACATTTGAGAGCCTCTCTGAATCAGCCTACCATCACAACCTTTAGAGGCGGGCCAACCACATTATCTCTGACCCCAACCATGATTATGTAACCAGTGAAATCCCAGGTCAGATGAACATGTTGTCTTCAGTGACTGTGTTGTTATGGTAAATATCTGTTTCCTTGTTTCTTGTCTTGATATTTGTCCTCGTTGACGTTGCTAATGGAGCTGCTGTGATGCCAGAAGCATGTCAGACTTGATCTGATAATAAAGTATTATCATGTTGTTATGGTGCTCTGTGCTCTGATCTGACTGCATAAGTGTTAGTGTGATGGAGACTAGGAGATGTGTTAAGTGTTTGATGATCATTATGTGCGTACCTGTCCAAGGACTGCAGATAGAAATGATCTTAATCTGGCATAACTCATCCCCTCTTTGAGATTAATGTATTTATATGCATGGTCCCTGTTTATTAAACACATGATAATATGAATAGTATTTAGGACCATTGTGACGGTCCAGATTCCTAACTGTTTCTTTCTCATGTTTCAGGAGGAGGCTGGAGGAACCTGAACCCAGCTGTGTGTCCATGAAGAGTGACCGGTCTATGTGGAAACCTATTTACTTCAAAGATGGACAACACTCTGTTGGTCAAAGGTGAGGATTGAAAGTTGATAACCCCCTTCATGGTACCTGCTGCTCTGGTTTCAGTTGTTATCGACCCAGCTAAGAAAGTGTGGCTCTGTTGAATTTTCATGGTGAGACACTTCTCTGGTTCCTTTATAATAAAAGCAGCTTTGAGCATTTATAAGGCGTATCAGGTTTTAAAGCTTCTCTATGCACCATACACACCATGACAAATTCCTTGTCTGTGTGAATCAACTTGGCAATACAAATATTTAATCGTGATTAATCGCATGATGTCCATAGTTGATCGCGATTAATCGCAAATTAATTGCACATTTTGTATCTGTTCTAAATGTACCTTAGAGGAATATTTTTCAAGTTTTTAATACTCTTACCAACATATGAGTGGACAAATGTGCTTTATGCACCATGACAAATTCCTCGTATGTGTGAACCAACTTGGCAATAAACCTGTTTCTGAATCTGATGAAGGTTTCTTTAAGTAAAGAAATAAAGGTCTTGTTTACCTTCAGTGTTTCTCATCTAAGTTTAACATTCCTTTCCTTCCTTATGAACAGTAGTAAAGCTGGATTTCTGTAATCCTGCAGTTTGCGTCCAAAGGGAGGGTAACACAACTGTGTGGACGTTTACTCCAGGTTATGATTAGCTCTGTGTGAATACATACCTGTGTGTTTGCCATTGTTCCTCGTCAGTTGGCGTGTGTAACTGCTGTGTAGTGTTTTGCTCTTCACTTGGTGCTCTATTGAACAATTAAACGGCTCATTGATCAAATTAAATTAAATGTAATTGTTAAACCTTAAACAAAGATTACAATCACTGATTACTTTCATTTTGGTGCGTGGCCCTTCTAAGTGTTTAGTGTTGCTGATAGTCAAGGATGAGTGATATCACTTCCCTTTAACCTTTGTAAATTCATGTTCTATAAAAGTTATTTTGAGGTTTTAGTTTAAAAAAAAAAATTGGCAATAACTTCTACTGATGCTAAAGTTGGTACTCTGTGCGAGGCCCAGACAATCCCGTGATTTATCCTTTCTCCTGTTGCTCACACATGCACCTGATCCACATTTTCAGCACCACTGAAGCATATCAGAGAGATAATGTGAGTTATTTCTTTATTATTCCTCACAGAGAGGACCATCAGAGCTCAGAGGTTCCCAGAGGTCAGTCTGCCCAGCAGCATCAGACACAGCTGGACTCCACATTTATGGTCTGTACATGTTCTACAGCTACTTTACATCTGTTCTGCTCACAGTCTACTTCATGATGCACTTTTTTGATCGACAAATTTCAGTCTGTCCAACATGGATCTGATGTTTGTTTCTCTAGTTTGATTGTGTTGTATATTTCTGTTCCAGCTGCTGGAGGAGAACATCATCACTTTTGTGAAGAACGAGCTGAAGAAGATCCAGAAGGCTCTGAGTTCAGATTACCCAGAATGCTTAGAGAGTCAGAGTGAGGATGAGGAGGTGTTGGACGGTGAGGATGAAGAGCAGAGGAGGAGCAGCAGAGAGGCATTTCTGAACATCACACTGCACTTCCTGAGGAGCATGAAGCAGGAGGAGCTGGCTGAGCAGAGCAGTAAGAGGGTTTCTATAGAGATTTAACACTCTGGATAAATGTTGACTAATGTCTCGAGAGATGGAACAAAGTATACTCAGATCCGTATTCTTTGAGATTTCCTTTGACTTATTGATCTGCTTTGTTGTGTGTTCATTCAGGACTAATTACTGGAGTTTGTCAGCGTAAACTTAAGTCTAACCTGCAGAAGAGGTTCCAGTGTGTGTTTGAGGGCATTGCTAAAGCAGGAAACCCAACCCTTCTTAACCAGATCTACACAGAGCTCTACATCACAGAGGGGGGGTCTGCAGAGGTCAATGATGAACATGAGGTCAGACAGATTGAAACAGCATCCAGGAAACCAGACAGACCAGAAACAACCATCAGACAAGAAGACCTCTTTAAAGCCTCACCTGGAAGAGATGCACCAATCAGAGCAGTGATGACAAAGGGAGTGGCTGGCATTGGGAAAACAGTCTTAACACAGAAGTTCACTCTGGACTGGGCTGAAGGCAAAGCCAACCAGGACATCCAGTTCACATTTCCATTCACCTTCAGAGAGCTGAATGTGGTGAGAGAGAACAAGTACAGCTTGGTGGAACTTGTTCATCACTTCTTCTCTGAAACCAGAGACGCAGGAATCTGCAGGTTTGATCAGTTCCCGGTTGTGTTCATCTTTGACGGTCTGGATGAGTGTCGACTTCCTCTGGACTTCCTCAACAATGAGATCCTGACTGATGTCACAGAGTCCACCTCAGTGGATGTGCTGCTGACAAACCTCATCAGGGGGAAGCTGCTTCCCTCTGCTCGCCTCTGGATAACCACACGACCTGCAGCAGCCAATCAGATCCCTCCTGAGTGTGTGGACATGGTGACAGAGGTCCGAGGGTTCACTGACCCACAGAAGGAGGAGTACTTCAGGAAGAGATTCAGAGATCAGGAGCAGGCCGGCACCATCATCTCCCACATCAAGACCTCACGAAGCCTCCACATCATGTGCCACATCCCAGTCTTCTGCTGGATCTCTGCTACAGTTCTGGAGGAGGTGTTGAAAACTAGAGAGGGAGGAGAGCTGCCCAAGACCCTGACTGAGATGTACATCCACTTCCTGGTGGTTCAGTCCAAAGTGAAGAACTCAAGTATGATGGAGGAGCTGAGACAGATCCACACTGGAGTCCAGAGAGCAGGAAGATGATGGAGTCTCTGGGAAAACTGGCTTTTGAGCAGCTGCAGAAAGGCAACCTGATCTTCTATGAGTCCGACCTGACAGAGTGTGGCATCGATATCAGAGCAGCCTCAGTGTACTCAGGAGTGTTCACACAGGTCTTTAGAGAGGAGAGAGGACTGTACCAGGACAAGGTGTTCTGCTTCGTCCATCTGAGCGTTCAGGAGTTTCTGGCTGCTCTTCATGTCCATCTGACCTTCATCACCTCTGGAGTCAACCTGCTGTCAGAAGAACCAACAACCTCCAGGCTGCCTAAAGTCTTCAGACAAACCAAACTAACACATCTCTACCAGAGTGCTGTGGACAGGCCTTACAGAGTCCAAACGGACACCTGGACTTGTTCCTCCGCTTCCTCCTGGGTCTTTCATGCAGACCAATCAGACTCTCCTACAAGCCTGCTGACACAGACAGGAAGTAGCTCAAAGACCAATCAGGAAACAGTCCAGTACATCAAGAAGAAGATGGATGAGGATCTGTCTCCAGAGAGAAGCATCAACCTGTTCCACTGTCTGAATGAACTGAATGATCGTTCTCTAGTGGAGCAGATCCAACAGTCCCTGAGTTCAGGAAGTCTCTCCACAGATAATCTGTCTCCTGCTCAGTGGTCGGCTCTGGTCTTCATCTTACTGTCATCAGAAGAAGATCTGGACCTGTTTGACCTGAAGAGATACTCTGCTTCAGAGGAGGCTCTTCTGAGGCTGCTGCCAGTGGTCAAAGCCTCCAGCAGAGCTCTGTAAGTACAGAGTTGCATTCATACATCAGGACATAAATATTCTGCTCATTATTTTACCTTATTACGTTTCTTTTCCTTATCAGACTGAGTGGCTGTAACCTGTCAGAGAGAAGCTGTGAAGCTCTGTCCTCAGTCCTCAGCTCCCAGTCCTCTAGTCTGAGAGAGCTGGACCTGAGGAACAACGACCTGCAGGATTCAGGAGTGAAGCTGCTGTCTGCTGGACTGGAGAGTCCTCACTGCACTCTGGAGACTCTCAGGTCAGATTAGTTATTTTTCTTAAATGATATTAAATTGTTATCTTTCTCACTCTGTATTCTTCACCACTGCTCTCTCTCTCTCTTTCTCTCATTCTGCTCATTTACAATCTCCTTCTTTCTCTATCTCTTTTTAAACCAATCAGGTAGCAAAAATCAAAATGTTCTTTTATATTAAACATTAATAAATAACAGTTGATGTAAAACACTCATCCTATTAATCAGACGTTTGATTGGAAAAGCAATGATTAATGCCATCGTGGAGAAGACACTACAGTATATCATAAAAATTGGCCCCACAGATGTTAAGCAGTAAACTGTTGTACATTTGGAATAAGGAATAATGTGCGATAAAATATTTGTATTTTATTTATTTGACAGGGACACTGCACATTGAATAACATTTCTGTAAATGCGCCAGAGTTAGCCAACAGGCTATTTTTCATCTGCAGTCCCTGGACAGATGTTGAAAGTCATCCTAAAAAAAAATGTCACTTCAAATGACAGGTAAATACAATCAGCGAAACAACATTCAACATAGATGCTTATATTATGATAAAAGCATATATAAAAACATAAAACAAAAATACATATTCCCAAAGCAGACAGATAGCAACAGGTCAAGGCACATGTGTACAAACAGAGCGTTGTAAAGTGCAGATTGTGTCAGTGTTGACAGAGCTGATTTTCCACTAACCATGTTTTTAAGTTAGATTTGAATAAACTGCAGGTGTTTTGTTCTCTAATCTTTACTGGGATTGAGTTCCTCTGTTGTGCAGCTTTAAAAGAAAAAGAAGATTGGCTGAATGAACTCTTCCTTAATGGAACAACGCAGTCTCCTCTTGTTGCAGCTCTTGTTGACCTAGTTAGTTACAGGTGTGCGTATGGTGATCAAATGTCTGGGCGGAGGTGAGGTAAGGCCGTGTATTATTTTGTACATGAGGCAAGCATTTGCATTAGGGCTGCACGATATATCGTGTCGTGACGATAATCGCGATATGCGCATGCGCTATATTCACATCGCCAGGACGTGCGATTTCTTTTATTTTAATTTTTTTATTTTATTTTTTTTATTTATTTTTTTAGGACTTGTGATATTAAGTAGGCAACTTAACTCAAACGTCATGTTACAATTATTTTGCTGCTTGCTACAAAAGGAAAACTTGCGCAGCTCTCATGTCAGGGGTACTTGAGTGAGTGACATGCAGGCTCTGCATGCACAGCAAACCACCGATCACAATCAAATCTCCAAAGCAAACGGACCCGGTGATTAAAGGTAAAAACACTAAATAAAGTAGTTTCATGTGTTTCTCCAGAACAGTTCGGCACTGCTAACCGAGCTAGCTCAGCTTGTTGCTCTAATAACTTAAGATCCAGACGTCCGTGACTAAAATCCTTCATCCGGTTAAATATAGTGAAAGAAATACCAATTGTATAGCATTAAAGTTCAAGAAAGGATGGTTTGCAGGAAAGAAAACGGTCTTTTCTTCAATTCCTGTATGTTTTCATATCGCAATATATATCGCAGGGGGAAAAAATCGCAATCTCAGTTCTTTTCAATATCGTGCAGCCCTAATTTGCATATCTCATTACATTTTCCCAGCTCAACAAGTTATATTTTGTGAGTATTGGGCAATGATGAGAATAAACTGATTTCTTATCTACTATTTTAAGTGTTTGTTTGTATAATGATTCCAGGGGTTTAAGAGTGGTTGTTCAGGCATGTGAGCAGGTTGTTAAGCAGTAGGTGATGTGAGATAGAACCATAGAGTGCATGTACATCAGAGCCGCCTCTGTTGACATGCAGTCTCTGGTAAACCTCACATTTGACAGACTGAATTTGAACCTGTTGCAGACCTTTTTCACCTGAGCCTTAAAATTGAGTCTTGAATCAGTTAAGACCCCCAGGTATTTGTACTGTGAGACCACCTGTAGCCTCTCCCCGGACACAAACACATCTGGCTCAACGCAGGAGGACTTGGTTTTGGTGAAGAACATACATACAGTTTTACTGACATTTATTTGCAGACAGCATTGCTCCAACCAAGCTGTTACATGAACCATCTTGTTCGTCAGTTCATCAGCCACTTGTGTCAGACTGCCTCCGTGAACATAACCTACAGTATCATCAGCATACATTTGGATGTTTGTGTCAGGACATATCGATGGTAAGTCGTTTATATACAATGAAAATAACAATGGACCCAGAATTGACCCTTGTGGGACACCTGTGGACAGCTGGTTAGATGATTGATTATTCTGTACTCTGACATACTGAGAACTGTTGAACAAATATGATTCTATCCATTTAAGTATCCATTAATGAAAAAGAACTCCCTGAAGTCATTGTTTTTATGTTGTTGTTTATTTTTGTCTCCTCAGACTGAGTGTGTGTAACCTGTCAGAGAGAAGCTGTGTAGCTCTGTTCTCAGTCCTCAGCTCCCAGTCCTCTAGTCTGAGAGATCTGGACCTGAGTAACAACGACCTGCAGGATTCAGGAGTGAAGGTGCTGTCTGCTGGACTGGAGAGTCCACACTGCACTCTGGAGACTCTCAGGTCAGGATTCTTCAACATGTTAAACTTATAGCCAGTTAAATTGCGATTTACATTAATGATGGGGAACTCATAACCTTTTGTTGCATCTGCTTCAATAACATTTGTTATTGTTTTTGTACTCACTCTTGTTTGAACTTGTGTGTGTTCAGGCTGTCAGGCTGTCTGGTCTCAGAGGAAGGCTGTGTTTCTCTGGCTTCAGCTCTGAGATCCAACCCCTCCCATCTGAGAGAGCTGGACCTGAGCTACAATCATCCAGGAGACTCAGGAGAGAAGCTGCTGTCTGCTGGACTGGAGATCCTCTCTGGAGACTGGACGCCCTCAGGTATTATAAACATATACAGTGTAGGAAATAAGTATTTGATCCCCTGCAGATTTTTTAAGGTTGCCCACATACAAATACATTAACAGTCTATCTTTTGAATGGTAGGTTTATATAAACATTGAGGCTAAGAATATCAAAAAGTAAACCCAGAAATTTACATCATATAAAAGATAAAAATGTATTTGCCTTTGATTGTGGGAAATAAGTATTTGATCAACAAACAAGGATTCTGGCTCCCACAGACCGGTTAAATAATTCATCTTCCTTTAAAAAAGTACTCCTAATATCAACTTGTTACCTGTATAAAAGACACCTGTCCACAGAATCAATCAATCAGATTCCAACCTCTCCACCATGGGCAAGACTAAAGAGCTGTCTAAGGACCTCAGGGACCAGATTGTAGACCTGCACAAGGCTGGGATCGGCTTCAAGACCACCAGAAAGCAGCTTGGTGAGAAGGAGACAACTGTTAGTGTGATTATTCAGAAGAATAATGTGTGTGTTTCTAAATGAAAGTAAAACAAAATGAGCATCAATGGCCCTCAGTCGGGGGCTCCACACAAGATCTGGCCCCGTGGGGTATTGATGATCATGAAAAAGGTGAGGTATCAGCCAAGAACTACACGGGAGGAACTTGTTAATTATCTCAAGGCAGCTGGGACCACAGTCACCAAGACAACTATTGGTAACACACACTACACCATAATGGATCAAATCCTGCAGCGCCTGAAGGCCCCCTGCTCAAGAAGAACATGAACGAACTCTCTGACGTTTGACAATAAACATCTGAATGATTCAGAGAAGGCTTGGGAGAAGAGATGTGGTCAGATTAGACCAAAATGTTGATCTTTGGCTTCAACTTGGCACGCTGTGTTTGGAGGAAGAGAAATGCTGACTATATCCCCAGAACACCATCCATCAGCATGGAGGTGGAAACATTCTGCTTTGGGGGTGTTTCTCTGCTCAGGGGACAGGAGGACTTCCCTGCTTCGAGGAGAGGATGGACGGGGCCATGTCCCGTGACATCTTGGTCGATAGCCCCCTTCCCTCAGCCAGGACACTGAAAATGGGTCACTTTATGGGTCTTCCAGCAGGACAATGAACCTGTGCATACGGCCAAGGCAACACAGGAGAGGCTAAAGAAGAAGCACATTTAGGTGATGGAGGGGCCCAGCCAGTCTCCGGACCTTAATCCCATAGAAAATCTGTGGAGGGAGCTGAAGCTTCGAGATGCCAAGCATCAGCCTCAAAACCTTAAGGATTTGGAGAGGATCTTCAGAGAGGAGTGGATCAGAATCCTTCCTGAGATGTGCACAAACCTGGAGACCAACTACAAGAAGTGTCTGACCTCTGTCTGTCCAACAAGGGTTTCTCCACCAAGGTTCAAGGTTCAAGGTTTTTATTTTGTCATACGAACATATACAGTGTAGTTATGACGATGAAAACCTTAGGTCACAGGCTCCTCCAACAGTGCAACACAATAAAACAGATAAACAGAAAAATATACTGCAAGTAAATAGTAAATACAAAAAGAAAAATAGTTTAAAAAAGTGAAATAGTGCAATAAGAGAACTAAGACATGTTTTGCATGGGGATCAAATACTTATTTCACTCAGTTAAATGCAAATCAATTTTTATCTTTTATATAATGTTAATTTCTGGATTTTCTTTTTTATATTCTTACTCTCACTGTTTACATAAACCTCCCATTAAAATTACAGACTGGTCATTTCTTTGTAAGTGGGCAAACTTACTAAATCTGCAGGGAATCAAATCCTTATTTCCTCCACTGTGTGTATGCCAAGACAAAAACATTGAAGGGAACTAAAGACACTGGATAAGACTCAGGCAGCAGCTCTGTGTTTGCAGAAAAGACACAACAAAAAGAAATACATCTTTATAATTTTAGATTCTGATCTCGATTTTAATGCTCATTTTAATTTGCTGACCAAAACTGCTTTTATCATTTTGGCAACATAGTCAGGGGGACATTTACTTAGTCGGCAAGTTTCACAAAATCCATCCAACAACCTAAACATACAGCAGAGATCATCCCAATCCTGTTGGACACGATTTACACTGGCTCCTGTATCTGAATTGATTCTGAAGTGCTTCTTCTATTTTTAAAGCACTAAATGGCCCCTCCCTCTGTTAAAAACAACTGCTGTGCATGAAAGATACCTTAAGGTTTGAGAGTGATGTAATGTCCATGTTTCCATGCTGCTCTGACCCCCCCCCTCTTTCAGGATGGAGCCTGGTGGAGTCCGATGGTTGAGACCCGGTCTGAGGAAGTGTGAGTGTGATTTAATTTGATTCATGAAAACAAAGAAGCTGCCATCTTCAAATGTAACCTTCATCATCAAAGTGTCAATAAATGATCAGCTGATGGATCAATAACTGCTGCTGTTTCTCTCATCAGATTCCTGTGAACTCTCACTCGACACAAACACAGCACACAGAAAACTCAAACTGTCTGACAACAACAGGAAGGTGACAACTGTGAGAGAGAAGCAGCCATATCCTGATCATCCAGAGAGGTTTGATGGCTGGTGTCAGCTGATGTGTAGAGAAGCTCTGACTGGTCGCTGTTACTGGGAGGTCGAGTGGAGAGGAGAGGTTCATATAGCAGTGACTTACAGAGGAATCAGCAGGAGAGGAGAGGACTGTTTGTTTGGGTGGAATGATCAGTCCTGGAGTCTGAGATGCTCTGATGGTCGTTACTCTGTCAGGCACAATAACAAGAGAACAGACATCTCCTCCTCTTCCTCCTCCTCCTCTTCCTCCTCCTCCTCCTCTGGTAGAGTAGCAGTGTATGTGGATCATCCTGCTGGCTCTCTGTCCTTCTACAGAGTCTCCTCTGACAAACTGATCCTCCTCCACACCTTCAGAACCACATTCACTGAACCTCTCTATGCTGGGTTCTGGTTCAGGTCTTATTCCTCAGTGTCTCTGTGTCCTCTGTAGGAGGAAGAGTCTCCTCCTGTTCCAGAAACATCCTCCCTGCTGCCCAGATAGTTCAGTCTGTACAGGATCACAGCTGATGTTAGACCAACGTTGTTTAAAAAGATATATTTCCATCTATTTGTTTTAAACCGTGGTGTACTTATTATGTGTTTTTACTTATTGTGATGTTTTATTATTAATAATTTCTTCCTACTTTGTTATATTTTAATATACAGTCTACTCTTTTCACTTTATCTGCACTTTACTTCTTCTGTTGTAATTCCGTAAATTTCCAGTTTTCGGGACAAATAAAGGAATTCTGATTCTGAAAATATGCTTTTGCTTCAAATTCAATATCTTCGCTGTGATTCAGGAAAGTGCAACAAACATCACTTCACACACAAATACAGATAGAAATCAAACAATCCAATGTGTACTATAGGACAGTAACCCAAACATATCATTTAAAACTGGAGCGATTAAAAAATATGCATGAATAAATAAATGTTAGCTAAAATAAGATATGAATGAACAACAAAAATAAAAGACGTTACATTCATTTGTTATTGGCTATGTTCACATACTTATTTGATTTTTTTTTTTTTTTTCTAAGGTGTATCCCATTGAGATCATTGATCTCTTTTTCGAGGGAGACCTGCTCAAGTAGGTTCCACATGAAACATAAAAACATAAAACAACAGAACAACAAAAAGGACATCATACAGCATCATTACAGGGATTACAATGTACATAACTATCCACATGAACAGGTACCAACAGCATCCGACTGAGTAGCATCCAACCGAGCTTTAAAAACATGTAGTGGCACCAGATTGCTCAGTTTCCATTGCAGACTGTTCCAAGACAGAGGAGCTGCGCGTCTAAAAGCTATCTTCCCTAAGACAGTCCTAGCAGCTGGCTCATTTAGTAAAACCACAGCATGCGATCTCAGGCAGTAGCCACTTACAATTCGCCGTGAGATCAGGGAGCAGATGGAGGATGGAAGTTTCCCTAACATGGCTTTGTATATAAAAACTGTACCAGTGACTGAGCCTCCGTACAGTTAGCGAAGGCAAACCAGCCCTTGCACACAGGGTACAGTGATGGGTTAATACTTTACAGTTTGTCACAAATCTCAGAGCACTGTGATACGCAGCATCTAACTTGATCAGGTAATGGGCAGGTGCATTCATATAATCAGATCACCATAGTCCAGCACAGGTCAAAAGGTCACAGAGCCTTTTCCTGGCCTCAAGCGAGAAAAAGGACTTGTTCCTGTAAAAGAAACCTAGCCTAACCCTCAGTTTTTTAAGCAGGATATTGACATGAAGTTTAAAAGAGAGACAATCATCAAGCCAGATACCAAGGTATTTGTAACAGGTAACCACTTCAAGTTTTATTCCTTGCGTAGTTACAATATCTAAAAAAGGCTCTGGTGTCTTTTTAGCTTTTGAAAAGAGCATTACCTTGGTTTTATCAACATTTAAAAGAAGCTTTAGTTCAGAGAGCTGAGTCTGAATAATGTTAAAAACAGCTTGCAATTCAACAACAGCCTCCTTAATGGAGGGACCTGCACAGTACATCACATTATCATCCGCAAAAAAATGTAAGGTTGCTCCATCGACATTTTCACCTAAACTATTGATGTAGATGGAAAATAAAAGCGGACCTAAAACAGAACCTTGTGGTACACCATTAGTAATGTTTAACCACTCAGAAGACAGCCCATCAAAGTGAACACATTGGGACCTTTCAGAGAGGTAGTTCACAAACCACCCCACTGCATGGCTGGATATGCCAATACTGAGTAGCCTCTGCTTCAAGATGCGATGATCGACGGTATCAAACGCTTTGGACAGGTCAACAAATAGAGCTGCACAACTCTGCTTATTATCTAAAATACTCGCCATATCATTCATCACTTTCATTGTCGCAGTGCTGGTGCTATATTGCTTTCTGTATTAAAATGTAAACCGATCTTTTTCATATGGGTGTTTAAAGTTGTACCCCTAGATCTACTGTCTAGTAATTGGGCGCTCAAAGTGCACCAGATTGAAGCATTTTACTTTAAAATGTTACAACATTTCTTTCCGGGGGGATGTGACGTCCACCCCCCAATTAAAACATGTTCATGCAATACTAAATACATTTGAAGCCTTTTTATACAAGCTGTCCACCATGTCAATACGTTTCTCAGTTTGTAGTGTAGCCTATTGGTCTTTTGTAGAGGTTTTTCATTGCCATCTAAAATCTTGCCTAGGGCAGAAAATTGGTCAGAACCGGCCCTGAAGTGTTAGAAGATGTGCGAAGAGATTTTGGTAAAACTTTAGGACAGGGAAGTTATTTATTATTTTAGTTTTATCATGTTTCGGTGTTGCACTTTGTAGACGGTCCCTACGTCCCTGCAGAGAGGAGTCGCGCAGCTTAATTATTATTATAACTGACATCGTGATCATATGACAGATGAGCAGCAGCAGAGCTCATAACATGTCCTATAAAGTAGACATTCTGTACAGATCTTAAACTCTGTTGGCAGTAAAATAATAAACTTCTAATATACTGAAGACGGTTGGTGTTTACGGAAGACGGGAAAGCTTGGCTGTGATTGGTTGTTCCTCGTCACATGACAAGCGGCCCCGTTCAAAAAGTTAAATGTGGTTTAGATGAAGAAACTGTAAAACGTGTCCTCTGTCATTAAATATTGATTAAAGACAATATATTATATATATAAATATATTAAAGACACACAGAGAAACACACCGAAGAGACAATGTGGGGTGGGTCTGTTTAATCTCAGGAACCTGTTAGTGTTGAGGAGGATGAATATAAAGCCTGATCTGAGTATTGTAATGTTTCCACAGGGTCGCTACAGTATTCAAGAAAACTGGATTGATGAAGAGGATGTCCTTTTTATTTTTCTACTGTTTATAATACCTCTAGAATGTGAACTACGTATATTTCTGATCCACTCCGGAACAGAAAGGTGGCGGTAATGCACCGTGAACTTCGTGAAGCTGGATACTAACCGCTGTAAAACCCGAAGAAGACGAAGTCGTCGGACCGTTGATTGTGCGACACCAGTTTCCGGTGTGGTGCAGCTCGTTGCTCCCTCGCATTGGATGTAGTTTGATTGAAACTACAAAATAAAAACATTGTGCAGCTCCACTTTCCTCCATAACTGACTGAGAATCAGTTATAACCCTTTCACCGAAGGAGGAGAGACAACCAGGCCGCCAAGATGCCGAGAATCATGATTAAAGGAGGCGTGTGGCGCAACACGGAGGTTTGTGTTTACATGAAGCTAACATGGAGCTAACATGATGCTAATGATGCTAACAACTCATAGTAAACCAATAGGACTTGGTTAGCACGATGCTAACTGCTGCGTTAGCACGACGCTAACAACTCATCGTAAACCAATGTGACTGAATTAGCATGAAGCTAACTGCTCACTCAACGGGAAATTAGCCCGCGTAGCTAAATATAAAGATATATATATATATATATATATATATATATATATATAAATCAGATGTGGGAGAAGTACTGAGATCTGGTACTTGAGTAAAAGTAGAAGTACTCAGATCTTGTACTTTAGTAAAAGTAGAAGTAATGTAAAAGTACTCAGAACTTGTATATATATAAAGGTATTAAATACATGTAGTGGAGTAAAAGTACACAGTAGCAGAACATGGAAATACTCAAGTAAAGTACAAGTACCTAACAATTGTACTTAAGTACAGTACTTGATTACATGTACTTAGTTACTTCCCACCTCTGCAAAGCTGTTGATCAGATACTTAAAGGCAGAGTATTATATTCAGATAGCTTTAAACATCAAGGCTGTGTTTGGTGAATAAAGTACTTCTGAATGGGTTGTATTTAAACATATTCTTTAAAGATGAAACGATGTAGGAGTCCAGGTAAAGAGTGTTAGACTTCGTCTCCTGAACTCTTCTTGTGTTAGTTTTTGCTCTTGATCCTTAGTTGTTAATCCCTGTTCAGTCAGATTGAAGGGATTAATAGAATCAGGAATGTGGCCAGGTTCCATGTTTAAGCTTTAATTTCTCTCTGTGTTTTCCTTTCCTCCCAGGATGAGATCCTCAAGGCGGCCGTGATGAAATATGGGAAAAACCAGTGGTCTCGAATCGCCTCCCTGCTGCATCGCAAGTCTGCCAAACAGTGTAAAGCTCGATGGTGAGTCTTCCTGTTACTAAGACATGTGATGGTGTCACGTCCCAGCTCGTCTCAGGGAAAGGGAAGTGTTGGGAAATCCTGAATGTCCTCTTCCAATTTGAGAGTAACATGATAACAAAGGTATCCCAACTGTAGCTGTGTACATGACAGGATGTATGATTACCTAGAAGAGCATCAGGACTGTTTTAGGCATATGATAGCTATGTGATTAACATGATGATTCAGCCTCTATTTTGAAGTATTCAGAAAAAGTCAGAATTTTGAGGGAAAAGTCAGAATTTTGAGAAAAAGTTAGAATTTGAGAAAAGGGCAGTATTTAGAAAAAAAGTCAGAATTTTGAGATTTTTCAGAAAAAGTCTGTATTTTGAGAAAAAGTCAGAATTTTGTTTCTGTTTTCTCTGCTGTACTGAAGTCTTGGTGAGGTTTCCTATATGTTCAGGCGTTCAAAGTGGAAAAATCTAAACAAGAATAAAAATAACAATCCTATCGATATCAATAATGAATTTGCGCGTGTGTGTCCCCCATGTTGTTATGTTGTTCTGTGCTTTCCCGTTGTTTTCCCTTTGTTTTGGTGTGTTTATACAACAGGGTCTTCGCCGACCTCTGGTCTCAGACCCTAAAAATAATAATCCTATCGATATCAATAATGTAGCGAGCATAGTGACATGAGCTCCCTACTGTCATGATTTCGGCCCTTTTTCTGTGCTTTCGGCCGTAGTTTTCCCCGTGTTTTGTTGTGTTTTGTCGCTCCACGAAACACATCCTTTGTCCCAGTGAGATTTCCTGTTTACATACCTCTTTGTTAAACGGTGTGCTCTGTGTCCGTCTGCAGGTACGAGTGGTTGGATCCCAGCATCAAGAAGACAGAATGGTCCCGAGAAGAGGAGGAGAAGCTGCTGCATCTGGCCAAGCTGATGCCCACCCAGTGGAGGACCATCGCTCCCATCATCGGACGCACCGCCGCCCAGTGCCTGGAGCACTACGAATACCTGCTGTAAGATCGCATATTCTGCACAACATTCATACACTGCATAGGTTTCAAGTTTATAATTATACTGTGAGATCAAAGCTGACTCTCCCTGAGCTTTGACCTTGATTTTAAGATACTTTGCAATACAAGATCTGAGGCTTTGAGCACTACGAATACACTTTATTTATTGTTTTTTCCCACATATAACCAGGGATGGGTACCGAAACAACCGTCATTAAACGGGCCCAGGGGCTACATTTTTAAAGAGCGTGGTATCGATAAGCTCTGACGTTATCGTTATCGGTACTGGAGACATTAAAAAAAATATATATATAAAACAGATTTCATGTTTCTTATTGTTACATAAAGTGTATCTTTCACATTTTATCAAACCAATTCCGTTTCTAACCGTAGACTGTATTCCGTTTCTAACCGTAGACTGTATTCCGTTTCTAACCGTAGACTGTATTCCGTTTCTAACCGTAGACTGTATTCCGTTTCTAACCGTAGACTGTATTCAGTTTCTAACCGTAGACTGTATTCCGTTTCTAACCGTAGACTGTATTCCGTTTCTAACCGTAGACTGTATTCCGTTTCTAACCGTAGACTGTATTCCGTTTCTAACCGTAGACTGTATTCCGTTTCTAACCGTAGACTGTATTCCGTTTCTAACCGTAGACTGTATTCCGTTTCTAACCGTAGACTGTATTCCGTTTCTAACCGTAGACTGTATTCCGTTTCTAACCGTAGACTGTATTCCGTTTCTAACCGAAGACTGTATTCCGTTTCTAACCGTAGACTGTATTCCTTTTCTAACCGTAGACTGTATTCCTTTTCTAACCATAGACTGTATTCCGTTTCTAACCGTAGACTGTATTCCGTTTCTAACCGTAGACTGTATTCAGTTTCTAACCGTAGACTGTATTCCGTTTCTAACCGTAGACTGTATTCCGTTTCTAACCGTAGACTGTATTCGGTTTCTAACTTGCAGTATCATTATTTCCGCTCTCTTCACTCCACCAGGCGTCATATTCAGTCGGAGAAATGGACACTTTTCGACTTCCTTAACTCGTAGCTCTGTTGACGTCATTCATCCAAATCTGAAAAAACTAAACACAGTAGCCCTTCGTATATTTGTCTTTATGCGGCCCTCGGTGAAAAAAGTTTGGACACCCCTGGGTTATAGTAACCAAAGAATGCAAGTAACAATATCTGAAGCTCTTTAATTGATTGTGTGTGTGTGTGTGTGTGTGTGTGTGTGTGTGTGTGTGTGTGTGTGTGTGTGTGTGTGTGTGTGGTGTGTGTGTGTGGTGTGGGTGTGTTGTGTGTGTGTGTGTGTGTGTGTGTGTGTGTGTGTGTGTGTGTGTGTGTGTGTGTGTGTGTGTGTGTGTGTGTGTGTGTGTGTGTGTGTGTGTGTGTGTGTGTGTGTGTGTGTGTGTGTGTGTGTGTGTGTGTGTGTGTGTTCAGAGACAAGGCAGCACAAAAGGATAATGAGGAGGAAGTGGGAGACGACCCTAGGAAGTTAAAACCAGGAGAGATCGATCCGAACCCTGAAACTAAACCTGCCCGACCCGACCCGGTGGACATGGACGAAGGTATGTCAAAAACCTGCATTTTGTGTTCATTTTTCACCTTTTTTTCGGAGCATCTGGACAAAAAAAAGACCGTAGTTTGATTATTGTTTGGGGAAAGATGTAAAGGTCCCCTATCATGCAAAATCCCCTTCTTCATGTCTCTTCTACATCAACATGTGTCCCCTCTATGGAAAGAGACTCTCTTTACACAGAGGGACACGTGTCTCTTCTACATCAGCATGTGTCCCCTCTTCTTCATGTCTCTTCTTCATCAACATGTGTCCCCTCTGTGTAAAGAGACTCTCTCTTTACACAGAGGGGACACATGTCTCTTCTACATCAACATGTGTCCCCTCTTCTTCATGTCTCTTCTACATCAACATGTGTCCCCTCTTCTTCATGTCTCTTCTACATCAACATGTGTCCCCTCTTCTTCATGTCTCTTCTACATCAACATGTGTCCCCTCTTCTTCATGTCTCTTCTACATCAACATGTGTCCCCTCTGTGTAAAGAGACTCTGAAAGTTTCAGGAACAAAGATTCTCTCTCTTTTTGTCCTGATCCATTTCTATAAAAACCTGTCTGAAAATGAGCTGATCAGATTTTGGCCACTTGATGATGTCATAACGATGTTTTGGCTTGTGTAACCATTAGCCAATCAGCAACCAAGGTAACCCCCCCCCCCCCTTATCACCTGAATCTCCTCCTAGAGCACCATTGAGTTCTTTGTAACCAAATGTCTCTCAGAGGGGCGTGGGGAGGGGCTCCTTATTTTCATCTAAAGTAACAGACAGAGAATCAGCACTTTGGAAACAGGGCTGAAACAGAGGGGATTATGGGATGCTGCAATGATCTGTTTGGTGTTTCAGCCAATCAGAGACAGGCTCTGGATATATCTGAGACCTGGGATATATTGATGAAGAAGAGGGGACCTTTAATGATATGTTTGTTTCTGTGCAGATGAGCTGGAGATGCTGTCCGAGGCCAGAGCTCGACTGGCCAACACTCAGGGCAAGAAAGCCAAGAGGAAGGCCAGAGAGAAGCAGCTGGAGGAGGCCAGGTCAGAGAGAGAGATCACTGCATAGGAGTTACAAGACAAGTACAGTGTCACAGACACACAGAATAAACACAAATAACACATGGAGACAAAAACTGTGCGTTTGAGGGATTAGACAAAAAGAGAGTAATAAATGACAAAATTAAAATGATATGAGTAACAATATAATAGTCATGTATCCTAGGCATGTAAATAGTAGCAGGACCTTAAAGACCTGTGGCTGCGAAGGAGTGCGGACGTCTTTCAACCAGAAGGTTGTGGGTTCGATCCCAGCCCGTGCAGTCAACATGTCGATGTATCCTTGGGCAAGATACTTAACCCTGAGTTGCTCCCGATGGCCAACGGTGTGTGGATGTGTGTGAATGGTTAGTTCCTAGAGAAAGGTGCACTGCTCTGTATGAATGGGTGAACGACACGTAGTATGTAAAGCGCTTTGAGGGGTCGTAAAGACTGGATAAAGCGCTATATTAGTACAGTCCATTTAAAGAAGTAGGAAGGGGTGGTGGCTGATATCGGGATGGGGATTCTGAATTACATTTATCAATGAATGGGATCAGAACTTCTTAGTCATCGTCATTTCTTCATCTCTCTGCTTACCGAGGGGTGCTGACCTGAGGAAACTCTACAGAGGGTTTAATCCTAGTCTTTTCATGTTATTGTACAATGCCATGTCTTTTGAATGCCTTTGTGGACGGTGTTTTACATTTTACAAATCACACAAATTATTTTTATGTTCACACAAATATTATTGAGACAAATCTAACGCCATACACCCGGGTCATTTATTTACACCTAGAGTTTTCCCAAGGGGGGTTAGTTTAGCATGAAACACTTGAAATAACTAAAGAAGAAGTTAAACAAGTAAGTAGAAAGAAAGTGGAACTATTTCTGCTAAAAAGTGAGCGATGATTGAGAGTCAGAGCTCAACATTTCAGGTGTGTGTATCTCACACTGCACTCATGTACCTTTTATTATCTTTGCTTTTAAATGAGTGTTTTTAAATGTAATTTCATAATATGTTTCTCAATGTCTTTCATGTTTGCACTTTGAATTGCCTTGTGTTGAAAGGTGCTGTATAAATGAACTTGCCTGGCACCTGAGGTTCTTCGATGAAGGGATGTGAATGCGTACATAGTTGATATATATATGTTACCGAGTGTCGTCCTGTTCGTTCTGCAGGCGTTTGGCGGCTCTGCAGAAACGCCGAGAGCTGAGAGCGGCTGGGATCGACGCTCAGAAGAAGAGGAAGAAGAAGAGAGGAGTGGACTACAACGCTGAGATCCCCTTCGAGAAGAAGCCTGCATCGGTAAGCCTCCATCAGCTGCTTCCATGCGTTATGAAACAAACACCTGCACGGCTCTCTCACTGAAATGCTGCTCCAAAAACAAGCTAAACAAGAATGAAAAGAAGTCGGTTTCACGTGAAATAAGTCCAAAAATCTGCCAATAGAACAAGTGAACATTAGCTTGGTAAGATCTCTAGATATAAGACGGGATATTTAGATAAATCACATCTTGTAATTATCTGGAGAACTCATTTTGAACCCTATTTGACCAGAATCAGGAGATGTTGTGTTACAAAATAAGCCTCAAAAGTGTTGAGAGAGAGAGAGAGAGAGAGAGAGAGAGAGAGAGAGAGAGAGAGAGAGAGAGAGAGAGATGAGAGAGAGAGAGGAGAGAGAGGAGAGAGAGAGAGAGAGAGAGAGGAGGAGAGAGGAGAGAGAGAGAGAGAGAGAGAGGAGAGAGAGAGAGGAGAGAGAGAGAGAGAGAGAGAGGAAGAGAGAGAGAGAGGAGAGAGAGAGAGAGAGAGAGAGAGAGAGAGAGAGAGAGAGAGAGAGAGAGAGAGAGAGAGAGAGAGAGAGAGAGAGAGAGAGAGAATATTTAGATCTTGTAATTATCTGGAGAACTCATTTTGAACCCTATTTGACCAGAATCAGGAGATATTGTGTTACAAAATAAGCCGCAAATGCTCAAAAGTGTTCTGTTTTCTTATGTTAGTTGGTGATTTTCTTATAAATATGTGTTTCATCTGAGATACAACTCAAAATAAGATGTTTTGACTTAACAAGATGATGCATTGTCTAAAAACAAGACCTGATATCTCACTGCAGTGATACTTCTGAAGTTAGTGTGTCTTATATCAGGTTTAAAGACTAGACATTAGACACATATACTGGGCAGACTTTGAGTTGTTGTAGTGCTGGCTCATTTCAAAGTATTAAATGTATTTATTTGCTCCACTTTTCAGGGTTTCTATGACACCAGCATGGAGGAGTACAACGCTCAGGAGCCCAACTTCAAACGGCTCCGACAGCAGCATCTGGACGGAGATCTGCGCAAGTCAGTAACACAACAACACCTTTATATATTATACAAGTGTTAATTCGTTCAGTACAACAATGACTAAATGTATAAATGTGTTCATCACGACTTAGAGAAGATGAAGACAGAGCGACAACATTATTAAACACCTCCCTCGGCTATATTAATATGCACTACGCCACGTTTTTTACGAAAGAAGACAAGAACATTTTATTTTTTTAAACACACGGACCACAGTCAGAAACATTACTTTCTTTAACGCAAATACATGTTAAAGCTAAAACAGAAAAATGTATTGTTATATGATTGATGCAGAGTTTACATCATAATGTGTGTGTGTGTGTGTGTGTGTGTTAGTGAGCAGGAGGAGAAAGACAGGAAGAAAGACAAACAGAAGATCAAGAAGAAGAAGGAGAGCGACCTCCCGTCGGCCATCTTGCAGACCAGCGGGGTCGCAGAGTTCACCAAGAAACGCTCCAAGCTGGTGCTGCCCATTCCTCAGGTAACTAACACCTGTAACACTTTAAATATCATCTCAGGTAACAACTAACACCTGTAACACTTTAAATATCATCTCAGGTAACAACTAACACCTGTAACACTTTAAATATCATCTCAGGTAACTAACACCTGTAACACTTTAAATATCATCTCAGGTAACTAACACCTGTAACACTTTAAATATCATCTCAGGTAACAACTAACACCTGTAACACTTTAAATATCATCTCAGGTAACTAACACCTGTAACACTTTAAAGGGCCCATATCATGCTTTTCCGGTTATTACCCGTCCCCTTGTGTTATGAAGGTTTTTCTGCATGTAAACGGTCTGCAGAGTCACAAACCCTCAAAGTACACCCTGTAGCGAGTAAAACTCTAACACAGAGAAGACCGGTCTATGCTGCCCCAGAACGCCTCGTTGGAGATACGTCATTGTCCATTGTTTACTTCCTGGGTATCGTGACGTAGGAATGGCCAGTAGTAACTCCGGTTCATACATATACGGCTGTACTGACGCCATTTTTTTTAAAACTGACGCTCCGTTCAGAGCCAAAAAAACACTGTGTTAGACATGGGCGGAGCCTCTCTGGTGGTTGACTAATCAGAACAGAGTGCCCGAGCTGACCAATCGGAGCACACTGGGCTCACAGGGAGGGGGGGGCAAGAGCTGCAACGAGCCGTTTAGTGGAGAGAGTGAATACACACACTTTACAGAGATGCTGTATGAGAAACCAACGTGAGTTTGGAACAATGCACAGTATAAATCTATTTTAGTAAACCTCAACAATGGAATTATGATCAGTGGAAATGGCCATGACACCTCTCCTTTAAATATCATCTCAGGTAAATCAGTGCTGGTGTTATACTCACTCTCAAACACCTGTAACACTTTAAAGATCTCCTATCATGCTATATATTATGGGTCTCAGATATTAAAAAATATATAAAAAACATGTCTATGATGTGGTTTGCTCAAAGATGAGTTATAGCATTTAACAGAATCAATCTATTTCCAGCTGGAAGGACAGATAACCTGCACCACTGACGTAAACAAGAATCTGAGCCTGTTACAACAGAAAATCAAGCACTTTATACGGGACAAAGGAAAGGGGGGATTTACATTACAGGCCATTGAAATGTTGGCGTGCTGATTACAAACCTAAGATCATATGATAATCGCCTGACAATGGTCAACCCTTCTGTCTGACAACATTTAGGAGCTAGGCGTGAATTTAAACTGTTAGAAAATAAAGTTACAGTGACATTATATATAATTAAATGAGACTTATGAGACATTTCTACAATAAATATAATCTCAGTGTTGGTGTTATATTTAATCTGCCGCTGTTCCCAGATCAGTGACGCTGAGCTGGAGGAAGTGGGCTATTTACGTATAAAAGACATCGAAAAGTACATTTTGCGTGATAGGAGGCCTTTAATATAATCTCAGGTAAATCAGTGTTGGTGTTTAATCTGTTCCCAGATCAGTGACGCTGAGCTGGAGGAGGTGGTGAAGCTGGGCGTGGCGAGCGAAGTGGCCCGTCAGGCGGTGGAGGAGAGCGAGAGCGGGAACTCTGCCTCCTCCGCCCTCCTATCAGAGTACAGCGTCACCAACGCCATGGCAACGGGGCAGAGAACCCCCCGCACCCCCCTAATACAGGACAGGATACTGCAGGTAACACACACACACACACACATTGTTACTGCAGAAAAGAGCCAAAGACAGCTTAATGTTACCTAAGAAGCATGCATAAAAAAAATATTAAAAAGTGTGTGTGTGTGTGTGTGTGTGTGTGTGTGTGTGTGTGTGTGTGTGTGTGTGTGTGTGTGTGTGGTGTGTGTGTGTGTTGTGTGTGGTGTGTGTGTGTGTGTGTGTGTGTGTGTGTGTGTGTGTGTGTGTGTGTGTGTGTGTGTGTGTGTGTGTGTGTGTGTGTGTGTGTGTGTGTGTGTGTGTGTGTGTGTGTGTGTGTGTGTGTGTGTGTGTGTGTGTGTGTGTGTCAGGAAGCCCAGAACCTGATGGCTCTGACGAACATCGACACCCCTCTGAAGGGAGGCCTGAACACCCCGCTGCACGAGAGCGACTTCAGCGGAGTGACGCCTCAGAAAACACAATCTCAGACTCCCAACACCGTCCTCACCACACCCTTCAGGTAACAACACTACACCTTTGCTCTGGTTGTTATATATAGACATTTATTTATTAGGATAAACCCCTTGAGATGCACCATCTGGTTTTCAAGGGGGTCCCGACAAAAGCAACGTCTTACAGACAGACATGAACAAAAGAACAGAAAGCTAAATTATTCCATTTCGCCCCATTCCCAAATCGCCCCTCTCCATTTTGCCCCTTTTTTACATTAGGCCACATAAGAAATTATACTTGTTTTGCTTGGTCGTGGGTTTTAGGGTCTTAGGGTTAGAGTTCATAGATCTAATGATGCATCCCATGAAGCATTGCATGAAGTCTGTTGATGAATCAGAGGCTGTTGTTGGGCTGCATGGGACGGGGCGAAACGGGAAAGGGGCGAATGGGAAGGGGCTGCATGGGAATAAACCCAAGAGCAGAGAAAGTGAGATGATGATGCTTAATCATCCCCAATGAAGACAGGGATCTGATAGCAGCAGGTTAAGTATTCCAGTCAGTTTGGGCTTTAAGCATCAACGCTCTTCTGACAAGACTTTCTCCTGAAATCAGGTCTGTGGTGAACTCAAGCTGGAGAGATTTTGGTTCTGCGACATAAAATACGTCGGTGGTTGCTAACAAGTGTCTAAATGCCACAAACTGTTCTGTAGTTCGTTTGTTTGACACTGAGATTATTTTCTGACATAATCCAAAAGCACATGGAGGAATCCCATTGGCTACCGTTCATTTAAACGACCAATCAGCTGATGTTAACCCTCTCTCCATCAGAACCCCCACTCAGAGTCAGGGTGACGGGATGACCCCTCAGTCTGCAGTGATGACCCCTCGGGGGGCCGTGACCCCCGGGTCGACCCCCGCCAGAACCCCTCTGAGAGACAAGCTGAACATCAACAGTGAGGAGCAGCTGGCTGACCCCGCCTTCTCCAAACACCTGGTGAACACACACACACACACACACTCCTCAAACACACACACTCCTCACACACATTCTTCACACACACACCTCACACACACTCCTCACACACACTCCTCACACACACTCCTCACACACACACCTCACACACACTCCTCACACACTCACACTCCTCACACACATTTCTCACACACACTCCTCACACACACTCTTCACACACACTCCTCACACACACTCCTCACAGACACTCCACACACACACACTCCTCACACACACTCCTCACAGACACTCCTCACACACACACACTCCTCACACACGCTCCTCACAGACACTCCTCACACTCAGACACACTCTTCACACACACTCTGCACACACACTCCTCACAGACACTCTTCACACACACTCCTCACAGACACTCCTCACACTCAAACACACTATTCACACACACTCCTCACACACACTCCTCACACTCACACGCACTCCTCACACACACACACCTCACACACACTCCTCACACACACACACACCTCACACACACTCCTCTCACACACACACACACACACACACACACACACCTCACACACACACCTCACACACACTCCTCAAACACACTCCTCACACACACACGTTGTACGGAAAATACACAACTTACAAGAAATAAGCATAAGATTAATGTAAGTTTTGTGTTACTAAATAGGTTTTACATCAAATGTATTAAATAACAAGTTTAATGGAAGTTTCGTGACACCACAGTGTCTCTTTCTGACGAAAGTTATTATAATTACAGATTAAATACAGGTTTTGTGTTCTTAAATAATAGGTTTTTCCAAATTAATTATGAAATTACAACTTAAATGTAAGTTTTTTTGATGTCATATAGCAGGTTTATATTAAAGAATATAAATACAAGTGTTGTGATAATACAGAGCTATTTCCAACAAAAGGTAAAGAATGACACCTTAAAGTAGGTTTTGTGGCTCTAAACAGTGGGTTTAATGTCGGTTTCTCTTCCCCTCACAGCAAAGGGAGAGCCTGCAGCAGCTGAGGCAGGGTCTGTTGTCACTTCCTGTTCCCAAAAACGACTTCGAGATCGTTCTCCCGGAAAACGCAGAGAAGGATCTGGAAGAAACGGAGTCGGAGACGGGATTCACGGAGGACTCCTCAGACGTGGAGGATCGCAAACAGGTAGAGAAAACATCTGAGGCACAAAGAGGAGGGAAGGATCCGTGAATTCACTCGTATGTGATATTATACTGTTTTTAGGCATATAGCCGATATAGCTCTCAGGTACATAAAAAAACATGTCTATGAAGTGTTTTGCTCAAAGACCTTTAACGTGTGTTTACAGGCTGTTCGTGATGCAGAGAGAGAGAAGGAGCTGAAGCTGAGACACACTTCTGTTCAGAGGAACCTCCCCAGACCCACTGAGGTAACACACACACACACACACACACACTTTCTGAGGATTGATGTTAGTGGTTGTTAGAAAAATCTCACTGGTCCCCGGCTTGAGCTTCAATCTCAGGATCCATGTATCTGTGATCCTCTCCAGAATGGAAGTAGTCATCACATACAGAGCATCAACTAGTTCCTGAACAGTGTCCTTCACATGCTGATATCCAAGAGAGGGAGTTACACAGTCACAAGATGGAGGAATAGAAAGCAGTATTCAATGTTTACTTCAGATTAGCTCCACGTCAGAAATGATCATGCTTGTCATATGTCTCTCTCCATAGAGGCTGAATCATCATGTTAATCACATAGCTATCATATGCCTAAACAGTCCTGATGCTCTCCTAGGTAATCATACATCCTGTCATGTTCACAGCTACAGTTGGGATACCTTTGTTATCACGTTACTCTGATACTGGAAGAGGACATTCAGTATCTTCCCAACAGTGGTTAAAATAACCATCGGTATCGGCTGAGAAGCTACCTTAGCATTAGCCCAGGGGTGTCCAAACTTTTTTCACAGTGCCACATACAGAAAAATATACGAAGGGCCGTGCCGCTCACTACAGATGAGCTATCGTGCCTCATAATTTAAGTTACAAGTCGGCTAAATCAATCCAATGTAAGTAAATGATTCTTAATCAGCGTACATCAACTCTCCTTAGGGTTTCAATTATTTTGTTAGCAGCTCATTCCTTACAACAGAAGCTTCAGATTGATTATAATAAGAGGAAATATGAAGGTGTATTTCAAGCTTGTTATGTAAATAGGTGATTGGGCTTTTTTTCTTATTAAACTTAGATTTGTTAGAAAATGTTTTCCGCTTTAATTGACTGAATTTATTTGAAAAGTGAGCTCATTAACACATGAACACTACTGTCATCTGAGGGCCATACTGCATTGTTTTTTTATTTGCTGAGGGCCGATTCAAAATGGTCCGCGTAGTTTGGACACCCCTGCATTAGCAGCATGATGATGATGTCATCTCTCTGCAGGTGAACGAGTCGGTGCTCCGCCCCTCCTCCATGGAGACGCTGCAGGACCTCCAGCTGGCCGAGGAGCTGATCAAACAGGAGATGATCACCATGCTGCACTTCGACTGCCTGCACCACCCGTCAATCAACAGGGACAGCCAATCACAGCGCGGGAAAACCAGAGGTCCCGCCTCCACCTCCAACAACGCCTCGCACATCGGACACCTGGAGACACACCCCTACAAACCTGTCCCCACAGAGGACATGGAGCTGGTGAATATACTGCATTATACTTTTAAATCAGAATCAGAATACATTTATTCATTTAAAAACGGGGAACATGGCGTTATGCGCATGCCGCGATTATCGTCACGAAACGATATATCGTGCAGCCCTAAGGTACGGTTATTTATAAAGCACATTTTCAGACAGAGAGCATGCGCATAACGCGATATTCACATCGCAGGACGTGCGATTATTTTTAATTTTTTTTAGGACGTGCGATATTAAGTAGGCAAATTAACTCAAACACGTCATGTTACAATTCTTTTGCTGCTTGCTACAAAAGGAAAACTTGCGCGGCTCTCATGTCAGGGTGAGTGACATGCAGACTCTGCATGCACAGCAGACCACCAATCACAATCATTCAGCAGGATAACCGAGCTAGCTCAGCTTGTTGCTCTGATAACTTAAGATCCAGAAGTGCGTGACTAAAATCCTTCATCCGGTTAAATATTGTTAAAAAAATACCAATTGTATAGCATAATAGTTTAAGAAAGGATGGTTTACGGACAAAAAAAAGTATTTTCTTCAATTCCTGTATTTTTTCATATCACAGGGGAAGACATATCGCAATATCAGTTTTTTCCAATATCGTGCAGCCCTACCGTACCTTACTCTAAAAGAGCTGATAAAGACCTGTTATTAATGATGTGTTGTCCATGTGTTTTGTTCCCAGGCGAAGGCGGTGCTGGCAGCAGAGATGGAGGTGGTGAAGGGGGGGATGGGTCACGGAGATCTGAGCATGGAGGCCTACAGCCAGGTGTGGGAGGAGTGCTACGGACAGGTAAACATCCCTCTGTTATCAGCACTAAACATTCATGAAGGTTTGGTAAATAGCTGATGATTAATATTGATGTTTTTTGTCTCTTCCTGCAGGTTTTATATCTCCCCGCTCAGAACAGATACACCCGAGCCAACCTGGCGTCAAAGAAAGATCGGATTGAAAGCCTGGAGAAAAAACTGGAGGTGAGGAAGAAACGGAGAAAAGATGGAGACTGAACTGTTCAAACGTTTTAAAAAGCTGCAGTGTTAACCCTGTTCTCTGTGTGTCTCTGTCTCTGTGTGTCTCTCTGTGTGCGTCTCTGTGTGTGTCTCTGTCTCTGTGTGTCTCTCTGTGTGTGTCTCTGTCTCTGTGTGTCTCTCTGTGTGTGTCTGTCTCTGTGTGTCTCTCTGTGTCTCTGTGTGTGTCTCTGTGTGCGTCTCTGTGTGTGTCTCTGTCTCTGTGTGTCTGTCTGTGTCTCTGTGTGTGTCTCTGTGTGTCTCTCTGTGTGCGTCTCTGTGTGTGTCTCTGTCTCTGTGTGTCTCTCTGTGTGTGTCTCTGTCTCTGTGTGTCTCTCTGTGTGTGTCTGTCTCTCTGTGTGTCTCTGTGTGTCTCTCTGTGTGTCTCTGTGTTTCTCTGTGTGTGTCTCTCTGTGTGTCTCTCTGTGTGTCTCTGTGTGTGTCTCTCTGTGTGTCTCTCTGTGTGTCTCTCTGTGTCTCTCTGTGTGTGTCCCTGCAGGTGAATCGAGGTCACATGACAGCAGAGGCTCGGCGAGCGGCTAAACTGGAGAAGAAGCTGAAGATCCTGCTGGGAGGGTTTCAGTCCCGAGCTCTGGGTCTCCTGAAGCAACACAACGAAATCTGGGAACAGGTACTGAGCCGAGTTTAAAAACATCCTTATTTACTCTTTATTCTGAGCTTAATGAAGTACAAAGCACGCTTTAATTGACATTGATGTGATGTTTCTTTTCTTTATTTGGGGTCACATTGTATTAAAAGTACAGTTTTGCAAATCATATCTCTTTAGTGACCCGAAAATGGCAAATTAAATACACAACAAAATTAGTAAAAGAAAATATAAAATAAAAAGTACAAAGGGGTTGTTTTGAAAAGGACAAATATCTACACACGTGGACCTACTTCAACACAGGTTTCTTTTTTGTCGTTAAAGAGCTTATACGTTAAACAATTATCTGGAAAATACATCTGTGAATTGTTAACTAGCTTTGCAGTCAGTTCTCCTGCAGATTATCTATTAAAGTGACCTCTGAAACGGGGATATTCTTCGATATGATATAACTGAGTGTTGTTGTAGTAATGTAATTCTGCTGTTGTCCACCAGGTGGAGCAGTCTGCCACGGAGCTGAAGACCTTCGATCAGCTGAAGAAACAAGAGGACACGGCGATCCCCAGAAGAAAAGAGGTACACACCTTTCACTCTGAGATCTGTTCAGATGTGATTATGTTCTGACGCTGAAGCCACTGGTCCATCTCTTGGTCCATCTCTTGGTCCGTCTCTTGGTCCGTCTCTTGGTCCATCTCTTGGTCCATCTATTGGTCTCTTGGTCCATCTCTTGGTTGATCTCTTGGTCCGTCTCTTGGTCCCGTCTCTTGGTCCGTCTCTTGGTCCATCTCTTGGTTGAATCTATTGGTCTCTCTTGGTCCGTCTCTTGGTCCATCTCTTGGTCCATCTCTTGGTCCTTGGTCCGTCTCTTGGTCCGTCTCTTGGTCGATCTATTGGTCCCTCTCTTGGTCCATCTCTTGGTCCATGTCTTGGTTGATCTCTTGGTCCATCTCTTGGTTGATCTCTTGGTCCTTGGTCCATCTCTTGGTCCATCTCTTGGTCCATCTCTTGGTCCTTGGTCCATCTCTTGGTTGATCTCTTGGTCCATCTCTTGGTCGATTGATGAAACATTAAAGTCATTTACCAGGTGAACAGTATTAGATAAACACCGTAAAAAGTGATATCAACAAGTTAAAGTATGTCGTAGAAAGTCAGGGATTCTTATAGTATGAAGTAGAATATCTACAGTAGTATGACCAAAGAAAGATCAAAGTTTAGTATGTCGTAAAAAGATTGATAGTCTGGTATGTCGTAGAAAATGTCAATGATTTCTCGCGAGAAAACGTTCACTATGGTATGTTGGTAAAAGTTTGGTTACGTGTGTCGAAGAAATTATGAGAAATAGTCGTATAGCATGTCATAAAGTCTGTTCAAGTCAAAGTTTTGTATGTTGTAGAAAAGTCGTTAAAAGTCAGTTCAGTAGAAAAAGTTGCAAATAAGTCAAAAAAGAGTCATAATGGTATAAGATAGGATAAGAGGTATTTATTGAAAGAGTAGAAAGAAAAATCACAATTGAGAAAATAAAGTTGTTAAAAAAGACAAATCCATAAAAACGATGTATCAGCAGCTCAGTGGATAGTGCGCTGATTAGGGGAGTACTGGTTCAATCCCCACTGCAGTCAGCATGTCGTTGGGTAAGACACTTCACCCTAGAACTGCTCCTGGGTATCACAGTACTGAGTGAGTGGAAGTCGCTTTGGATAAAAGTCTAACAAGTGACATGCAATGTAATCTAATGTTTGTCGTAAATTAAATTACATGGTATGTCGAAAAGTCTTATAAAAGTCATTTTATTTAAAAAGTCGTAGAATAGTATGTACAACAAAAGTCGTATTATAATTTGTTTAAAATAAAGTCATAGTTGAGTTTGTCCGAAAAAAAACGTTCAAAATCATGAAAGGAATATCTTGTGGAAACGAATTCTTTGAAAACAGTTAAACAGTCCTAGTTGGTCCGAATGAAAGATGATCTGCTCGTATTTTCTGTTGAGCAGCTGGTCGTCGTCTTGTCTGTTTCAGGCTCTGCGGGAGGACGTGGAGCGGCAGATGGAGCGAGAGAGAGAGAGCTGCAGCACAGATACGGAGAGCTGATGATGGAGAGAGAGGAGTTCATCAACTCTGAGCAGAAATACTGACACTCACTCACTCTCTCACACACTCTCTCACTCACTCTCTCACACACTCTCTCTCTCACTCTCTCACACACTCACTCTCTCACACACTCTCTCACTCACTCTCTCACACACTATCTCACACACTATCAAGCTACGATAAACGTGTCTCTCGATCTAAAGTCGTCGTTTTTTTTTTCAATGTTAGCAGCAGTTCCAGAGATAAGCCCCGCCCCCAATGTGCTTATGTTGCTATGATGTCATACGCTGAGTTGTGAGCATGCTCAGTTGTTGTTGTTGTTTCTGTACTAGTGACCAATAAAGTTTCTTTTCAACAATTACAGTACGTGTTGTTTTTCTCGAGTGTAGAAACAAGTGATATTGGATATTTTTTAAACAGAAACACATCTACAGGTTTACTGAGAAGTCTTTATTACAACGAGGGAACCCAAAATACAAATGATGAAGCAGGTTTCTGTGAGCGATGTTCAGCAGGCGAGGAAGGCCATCCCGCTCCTCCAGTACGGACTCTGAGAGAAAAGAGACGCAGATTTGATATAAAACACAGCTCTGACTCAGATGAGGGTTTAAACGGACATGACTTCCCCCAAAGTCTCTGTTCAATTAAAGTGACTTAACGAGAACATTCTGGGAGAAAAGAACCATTTCTGATAATTAAATTATTCAAAGGTAAAGTCATGCTCAGCAGCTACTGTGTAGAAGGCAATGAACATCTTCTGACCTCCAAATGCAACATATATAATAAAATACAAATAAAAAATAGTGCAAGAAGGAATTTAAAATGCATTTTTAATGAGAAATGTAAGGTTTTTGTTCCTCATCTAATTAAGTATGACACATACTCAGAAAAGGCAAAAGTACACACATCCTTTCCTCAAGTAGAAGTACAGATACTCGTGTTTAAAAATACTCTGGTGAAAGTAGAAGTACTGACTAAACTTCTTTACTCAAGTGAAAGTAAAGAGGCTTTGAAATGTACTTCAGTAAAAAGTACCCATAACTACCATCTGTTTTAAAGAGTACCTGACCTCCCTTTATATTGATAGAACAATAATGTCATTGTTAGCTAATGAATGTTTCCATGCTGAACAACGGCAACATGACAACGTTTTCATTGGTCCCTCTTCTTTAGAGAAGACCAGGAAATGATGGATACACGGATCGTGTTCAAATCAATAGGCACGCAATGACTCTAAATAATAATGATCACGCCACCAAACACACATTCAAACTAAAGGAACCAGCCTGTTTGGAAAATGGAAGAAGTAGAAAGTACAGGTATTTGGGTTCAACATGTAAGAAGTAGAAAGTACAGGTATTTGGGTTCAAGATGTAAGAAGTAGAAAGTACAGGTATTTGGGTTCAACATGTAAGAAGTAGAAAGTACAGGTATTTGAGTTCAACATGTAAGAAGTAGAAAGTACAGGTATTTGTGTTCAACATGTAAGAAGTAGAAAGTACAGGTATTTGAGTTCAACATGTAAGAAGTAGAAAGTTCAGGTATTTGGGTTCAACATGTAAGAAGTAGAAAGTACAGGTATTTGAGTTCAACATGTAAGAAGTAGAAAGTACAGGTATTTGGGTTCAACATGTAAGAAGTAGAAAGTACAGGTATTTGTGTTCAACATGTAAGAAGTAGAAAGTACAGGTATTTGAGTTCAACATGTAAGAAGTAGAAAGTACAGGTATTTGGGTTCAACATGTAAGAAGTAGAAAGTACAGGTATTTGTGTTCAACATGTAAGAAGTAGAAAGTTCAGGTATTTGGGTTCAACATGTAAGAAGTAGAAAGTACAGGTATTTGAGTTCAACATGTAAGAAGTAGAAAGTACAGGTATTTGGGTTCAACATGTAAGAAGTAGAAAGTTCAGGTATTTGTGTTCAAAATGTAAGAAGTAGAAAGTACAGGTATTTGGGTTCAACATGGAAGAAGTCAAAGTAAGTAGTGGAGTAAAGCACTGATACCAGAAACATGTACCTAAGTACAGTAACAAAGTATTTGTACTCCACTACTTCCCACCTCTGGGTCTACAATATAACTGTGTGTGTGTGTGTGTGTGTGTACATACAGTGTGTCTGTAGCTGTATCTCCTGATAGCCTCTCTGATGTGTCCCGGCTGGATCCCTCCACTCGGAGGCTCCACTGCAGCCGGACAACTCTGAAACAATAAAGGTTATTAATCAATTATAAAACACCAAGGACTGACTCAGGATACTTAAAGGATTATAACTGTTAGATATTTGACTGATGGGATAAGTTAATATTCGATTAAGATTTCATTCAAACAAAGTTATTTTAGTAAGTCGTGAAAAAACCTTAGTATAGTTTCTCGGAAAAAGTCGTAAGTAACTGGATGAGAAAAAGTCAAAAATGTTCATAGTAAAGTATGTCGTAAAAAAAGGGCATCGTATAGTATTTTGAAAAAAAGTATTTGTATAGAATGAGGAAAAAACAAAATATAGTTTGTCGTTAAAAAACTCGTAGCAAAACAATGCATGGTATAGTTTGTTGAAGAATTCCTACAGAAGTCATCGTACGTCAATAAAGGGCCTAAAATGTAGAGTATGTTGTTAAAGTGTGTGTTGTTACATAATGTGCGTCCAAACGTGTGACTGATACTAAACATGGATATTTCAAGACTAAACACACCTTTTTGCGTTTCCTTTGCCTCGCCCGGCCGTCCATACTGCCGTTACCCTGGGGGAGGGGCTTAGCGGAGTGGGAGGAGCCTGGCGTGGAAGGGGGCGTGGCCTCCGGGGAGTCTGGATCCTTCTTCACCTGGAGAAGAGAAAGATGGAGTGTTTTTTGTGTGTGTGTGCATGCGTGTGTGTGTACCTCAGGGTGTGTGTGTGTGTGCGTGTGTGCGTGTGTGCGTACGTGTACCTCAGGGTGTGTGTGTGTGTGCGTGTGTGTACCTCAGGATGTGTGTGCGTACGTGTACCTCAGGGTGTGTGTGTGTGTGCATGCGTGTGTGTACCTCAGGGTGTGTGTGCGTGTGTGCGTACGTGTACCTCAGGGTGTGTGTGTGTGTGTACCTCAGGGTGGGTGTGTGTGTGTGTGTGTGCGTGCGTGCGTGCGTGCGTACCTCAGGGTGTGTGTTGTACTGGATGAAGCTTGATGAGATCACATGGCTGATGGGATTTGTTTTGGGCGTCATTTCCTGCTTCACCAGCAGAGACAAATCCACGATCTGTGGAGGAG
>CM062278.1:31162574-31175074 GCA_031216635.1 Dissostichus eleginoides
AATAATATATATGATATGTTTTATAATGATTGATCATGAAAGTGTTCTCAAAGCTGGTAAAGGTGCAGCTAGTTTGAATGACTTTGTATACTGCAGGGTAGCTTGAGGATTTACTCCAGGTGGAACTAAAGTCTGATTTAACACTTGGTTATATTTCACATCATTCATCCACATCTGTGAAGTGACTAAAGGTATTAAATACATGTAGTGGAGTAGAAGTACACCATGTACCTCTGAACTGTAGAGGAGTAGAAGTACACCATGTACCTCTGAACTGTAGAGGAGTAGAAGTACACCATGTACCTCTGAACTGTAGTGCAGTAGAAGTACACCATGTACCTCTGAACTGTAGTGGAGTAGAAATACACCATGTACCTGGAGAAGAAGTACACAGTAGCAGAACATGGAAATACTCAAATAAAGTACAAGTACCTGAAATTGTACTTGAGTAAATGTACTTAGTTACTTTACACCGTGTCAACAATAGACACTGATCTAAATGTAGTCTGTAATGTACTTGTATGGATCATTTAACCAAAACAAAACGGCCTGCAGAACTAAAATAACAACATAGCAGAACACACACACACACACACACACACACACACACACACACACACACTCACTCACTCACTCACAGGTGTGACCACAGTCCCCCGGCAGTAGATCTGAATGATAAAGAGCAGCTTCCCTCCTATTCAAACCTGCGGTGAATGAAACACAAAGAGAGAAAATGAGGAGGAAAGAGATCTAGAAATAGTTTCTAAACGTCCTCTAGTCGAAAGATAAACTCTACAGTATATTGTATATTTGTTTCACTGCAAATGAGCGTTGGAACAAAGTAAACATGTCATATTTAAAATGTTACATTAATTGTATTCATAAATATTCTATTTTATGACATTATTTCTAATTAATTAATTTAGATGATTACTTTTTTTAATTATTATTATTATTTTACATTTCATTACATTTATTATTTAAAACAAATGTGATTCATAACTCATTATTGTGAAGTTGAAACTTTACTTATTTTTGCCTAAAAATGTCAAAAAAAACACCTTTAGATTCTCAGAACAGTTACAGAATAACATCGTTTCTACAAACCGCGTTAAACTTAATTAAAAAGGCTAAATCTGGCAATTAATGGGAAAAATACGAGTGTTTTGAGCAGTAATGTGAATAATAAAGCGTCGCGTTTCCCTCCTGTTCAAACCTGCGGTGATAAAACACAAAGAGAGGCAGAGAGAGAGGGGGGAGACATGGGGGAGCAAGCAGATGTACAAATGGTTTTAAATGTAGTTTAAATACCTTTAAATTCCCACCAAAACTCGTTTCTAAACGTTGTTTCTTCTCCTGTTTACGTTTTACGGTGTGTTTGATTTCGGCGCGATTTGATGACGATTCAGGAACCAAGAGCTGCGACGGGTTTCTGGAGTTGTAGTTTTTGGCACTTTTTTTGACAAAGCGGTTAGATTGTCGTTACTCATATATCTTCTTATATATGTGAAAATAACAAGCACATTAAAATGCGTTATAGTGTGTGGAAATATTATTATCAAGTGTAGAGGCTCTGTATTTAGTGTTGTGTAGTCTAAGTGTGTGTGTGTGTGTGTGTGTGTGTGTGTGTGTGTGTGTGTGTGTGTGTGTGTGTGTGTGTGTGTGTGTGTGTGTGTGTGTGTGTGTGTGTGTGTGTGTGTGTGTGTGTGTTCTCTAGAACTAGTCCCTGGATTTAAGCAACTAGTCCTGAAGACTTCTGCAACTAGTCCTCTTCAACTAGTCCTCTTCAACTAGTCCTCTGTGTTAGGGTATAATTTGCTTAGGTATTCAACCTTCGACACAGTTCATCATTTTCTCCTCTCACTGTCTCTTTTCCCACGGCATAGGTCTACGGCCTTGGTTCTGCTGCTGTCTCTTAAGGAGGGGCAGCTTGGGCGCATTGTTGTTGCCAGTCTATGACAGAGCACAAGCCGCCATGAGGTAGTTTACTGTTCAGGGACGTAGGTTCCCTGGCGCACATTCTTTTCTATGGACGAGAGCTCTAGTTAGATTCAGGGTCCATATTTGTTTAGTCTTGCTGATGAATAATGTTGATTATTACACTCTGAACTAGTTAAAACCTTGAGCTGCAGAAGAGTTCTTCAGAATTGGACACCACCTGTCTTGTCAATTCTCCGGCCGTAACTCCAAATAAACCGTCAGTGTTTGCCATCAAAGCTCCAGCTCTCCTCGTGCCTCTCTGAGTCCTGTTTCCAATTGCTTCAGAAGTTTCCCCCACACTCTTCAACTAGTCCTCTTCAACTAGTCCTCTTCATCTAGTCCCGAAGACTTCTGCAATTAATCCCTAGTCCTCTTCAACTAGTCCTAAAGACTTCTGCAACTAGTCCTCTTCAACTAGTCCTCTTCAACTAGTCCTCTTCAACTAGTCCTAAAGACGTCTGCAACTAGTCCTCTTCAACTAGTCCTCTTCAACTAGTCCTCTTCAACTAGTCCTCTTCAACTAGTCCCAAAGACTTCTGCAACTAGTCCTCTTATTATTATTATCTATTTATTTCAATTCTAAAACGTCTTCAGCATGTTCAACAATGTCCTCCTTGAAATAAAGAAATGTCTGATTCTGATGATGCATTTTGATTTTAAACAACAACAAAACACATTGAAGGAAAACCTGTGCAGTAATTAATCAGAGGAATTTGACTTGGTGTCGTGGTGCATACATAAAAGTAAAACAAATATTAAAAACACAGAGAGAACTATTTTAAGATAAAAATTATAGTAAAATATATATATAGTATTTACAAAGAAATTGATGAAAATATGGAAAAAAATTCGACAGTAATAAAAAAAGAAAACAAAAAGAAAACAGATATTGTATTGTAAAAATATAAAGACAAAAGTAGAAAATGATTTCTGTTTCTCTCAGATCCTGCTGTGAAGAGGAGGCCATCACCACCAGAGGACCACAATGTGATATCCCTCCGCGACACAGCACCCCCTAGAGGCCTGCAGGAGGACCATGATGTGATATCCCTCCGCGGCACAGCGCCCCCTAGAGGCCTGCAGGAGGACCATGATGTGATATCCCTCCGCGGCACAGCGCCCCCTAGAGGCCTGGTTCAGACCGACAGCCCTAACTTCCTGTGCAGCAGCCTGCCGCAGCACTGGAGGAGCAACAAGAGCCTGCCCAGGGTCTTCAGCGTGAGGAACACTCTTATATATAATATAGAGTTAAATTCAGGGGTTTAATCATGCCAAGACACAGATTACAGGTTTATTATGAGTCACGGTTCAAGTGAAAAAGCACAGAAACAAACCTCTGCAACTAGTCCCCAGTCTTCTGCAACTAGTCACTAGTTCTCTTCAACTAGTACCTGGATTTAAGCAACTAGTCCTAAAGACTTATGCAACTAGTCCTTTGCAATAAGTCCCAAAGACTTTTGCAACTAGTCCTCTTCAACTAGTCCTAAAGACTTCTGCAACTAGTCCTCTTCAACTAGTCCATAGTCCTCTTCAACTAGTCCTAAAGGCTTCTGCAACTAGTTCAAAATACTTATGCAACTAGTCCTCTTCAACTAGTCCTAACGGCTTCTGCAACTAGTCCTCTTCAACTAGTCCTAAAGACTTCTGCAACTAGTCCTCTTCAACTATTCCTCTTCAACTAGTCCTAAAGACTTCTGCAACTAGTCCTCTTCAACTAGTCCCAAAGACTTCTGCAACTAGTCCTCTTCAACTAGTCCTAAATACTTCTGCAACTAGTCCTCTTCAACTAGTCCCTTCCTCCTCAACTAGTCCTTTGCAACAGTCTCTTCAACTGGCTCCTAGCTCTGCAACTAGACATAGACGTCTGGATCTAGTCCCCATAGTTTAAAACAAACTAAAAATGAGTGAATAACATAAAAAACATCATAAAAGGACAAAATGATGTATATATTATTTATAGTCATTATAGTCATTTTGACAAAAACAATGCAAGTGTTACTTAAATAGATGAGTTAGGAGGGATGATGCTAAATATAAAATTGTTATATTGCCCTAGAAAGCTTAGAGAGGGGTACAATTAAATACAAATATGTTAATAGAAGGACTTATTTCCTCCTTTTCTGGCATACCTTGAATTTCGCTGCAGTTTTATTCAAGCTTTAGCTAAAGAAACCCCCCCCCCTTAAATATATAATATAATTTGTACTGTTTCTGTAGTTTTTAACCTTTTGTCAGAAAGTAATCCTGTGTGTCTCCGGACTACAGGTGGTTGCCCTGGGAAACGACGTTCCTGACGGTGTTGTTGTTGTGGTGATGGCCGGGAATGATGACAACAGCAGGGCGGAGCTACGTAACGCCACGGCAACCATGAAGCAGGGACACGCCCACTTCACTGACCTGCGCTTCATAGGGCGCAGCGGCAGAGGTGAAAACACATTGATAACAATAAGCAGAGGTGGGAAGTAGTTGGAGTATAAATATTTTGTGACTGTACTTAAGTACATTTTTCTGGTATCAGTACTTTACTCCACTACTTATTTTTCTGACGACTTTTTACTTTCTACTTCTTACATTTTGAACACAAATACCTGTACTTTCTACTTCTTACATCTTGAACTCAAATACCTGTACTTTCTACTTCTTCCATGTTGAACCCAAATACCTGTACTTTCTACTTCTTCCATGTTGAACCCAAATACCTGTACTTTCTACTTCTTCCATGTTCCAAACAGGCTGGTTCCTTTAGTCTGAATGTGTGTCTGGTGGCGTGATCATTATTATTTAGAGTCATTGCGTGCCTATTGATTTGAACACGATCCGTGTATCCATCATTTCCTGGTCTTCTCTAAAGAAGAGGGACCAATGAAAACGTTGTCATGTTGCCGTTGTTCAGCATGGAAACATTCATTAGCTAACAATGACATTATTGTTCTATTAATATAAAGGGAGGTCAGGTACTCTTTAAAACAGCTGCTAGATATGGGTAATTTTTACTTAAGTATATTTCAAAGCCTCTTTACTTTTACTTGAGTAAAGAAGTTTAGTCAGTACTTCTACTTTCACCAGAGTATTTTTAAACACGAGTATCTGTACTTCTACTTGAGGAAAGGATGTGTTTACTTTTGCCCTCTCTGGTAAACAGGTAGCTTTGTAAATATGTGAATGTGTTGTTGTTTTTTTCAGGTAAGACCTTCACCCTCTCCATCAACGTGATGACCTCTCCTCCTCAGGTCGCCACCGTACACAAAGCCATCAAAGTAACTGTGGACGGACAGCGGCTGCCGAGACGTCAGTAAACACCAGAGGATGAAATACATAAATTAAAATCATGTTTTTATCCAAAGCTAACTGTTCTTTCCTGTGTTTGAACAGGACAGAGGCAAAAGGAGGTGAAATTAGGAGCGTTCAGGGCCGCCTGCAGCAGCACTGCATCAACAGGTAGGTGTACTTTAAACCGATTAACATAGCCCAACATTAGCCACCTTTAGCTTAGCGAAGGTGACGTGAAGTCATGTGACCGTGCTGTAGTTCCTATATAGCCCAACATTAGCCACCTTTAGCTTAGCGGTGGTGACGTGAAGTCATGTGACCGTGCTGTAGTTCCTATATAGCCCAACATTAGCCACCTTTAGCTTAGCGAAGGTGACGTGAAGTCATGTGACCGTGCTGTAGTTCCTTTATAGACCAACATTAGCCACCTTTAGCTTAGCGGTGGTGACGTGAAGTCATGTGACCGTGCTGTAGTTCCTTTATAGCCCAACATTAGCCGCCTTTAGCTGAGCGGTGGTGACGTGAAGTCATGTGACCGTGCTGTAGTTCCTTTATAGCCCAACATTAGCCGCCTTTAGCTTAGCGGTGGTGACGTGAAGTCATGTGACCGTGCTGTAGTTCCTTTATAGCCCAACATTAGCCTCCTTTAGCTTAGCGGTGGTGACGTGAAGTCATGTGACCGTGCTGTAGTTCCTTTATAGCCCAACATTAGCCTCCTTTAGCTTAGCGGTGGTGACGTGAAGTCATGTGACCGTGCTGTAGTTCCTTTATAGCCCAACATTAGCCACCTTTAGCTTAGCGAAGGTGACGTGAAGTCATGTGACCGTGCTGTAGTTCCTTTATAGCCCAACATTAGCCGCCTTTAGCTGAGCGGTGGTGACGTGAAGTCATGTGACCGTGCTGTAGTTCCTTTATAGCCCAACATTAGCCGCCTTTAGCTTAGCGGTGGTGACGTGAAGTCATGTGACCGTGCTGTAGTTCCTTTATAGCCCAACATTAGCCTCCTTTAGCTTAGCGGTGGTGACGTGAAGTCATGTGACCGTGCTGTAGTTCCTTTATAGCCCAACATTAGCCTCCTTTAGCTTAGCGGTGGTGACGTGAAGTAATTTGACCGTGCTGTAGTTCCTTTATAGCCCAACATTAGCCGCCTTTAGCTTATCGGTGGAAACGTGAAGTCATGTGACCGTGCTGTAGTTCCTTTATAGCCCAACATTAGCCTCCTTTAGCTTAGCGGTGGTGACGTGAAGTCATGTGACCGTGCTGTAGTTCCTTTATAGCCCAACATTAGCCTCCTTTCTCTCATAAGAATCAACATGTTCTTCAGTATTATTTGTTATAATCAGTAATAGTTCTCTCTCTCCAGATTGTAGATCCTTCCCCTCCTCTCTGTGGACCAATGAGGCGTCGTTCCTGGGTCAGATGTCTTCTCCCAGAATGCACCACCTCTCCTACTCCACCCAGCCCCCCCCTTACAATTACCTGTCCCCCCCCCCTCTGAGCCACAGTGGTCCGTTCCAACCCAGCAGCTTCTACTACGGACCGAACCAAATGATCCAAAGCACGGGGGACGACCGAAATGTTGTCTCGGCTCTGTCCAATTACATCGAAGGGGCGTGTCTTTCTTTGCGGGGGGAGGAGCCTGTCTGGAGGCCATATTAATTAATATTTTATTCAATATGCTCCTTAGATAACTTTTTATTTGATCGTAATTTCTCCTCATAGCATTGTGAAGCACTTTGAGATGACGTTGTTTTTAAAGTGTGCTATATAAATGAAATGTATTATTATCAAAACATTGGAAATGTTGCATTACATATCTCCCATTAAACTGTAAAAAATAATATTTAAATTGGACTTTTGTTGCAGTGATTGTGTATTTTGCCTTTGTTATTAATAAGATGTATTTATTTAATCTTTCTGACTATTGTTTAATAATGTCCGTTGGTTTCAACAAGAAATAAATACAAATATCTGATGAAATTGATGTCGCAATTTGACCTTTTCTATTAAAGAAATGTAAAAGTTGACAATTACATTCTCATACAATAAAGTGTTTATTAAATCAGCATTCATTTCCCAACCCAAATACAAATATCATTAGCAATAAAACACTAACGCATTTTGGCTAAATCTGTTTTTGGAAATCTCTTTTTTACGAGAACTCTTAAACAATAAACAAAATAAACGTGAAGCCAAGTTAAAAACGGCCATAATTAAACATATACATAAAAAACAATATATGCATATGAACATTAAAAGATATATTAAATTATATAAAAAGGAAATTGTGTTTCGGACCACTTGTGATTTATCTCCACCTCCCCAAAAGAACCACAATCTGACTCGGTGTGAAATGTCTTCTGTCGGCATTTCCTGCGATCTTCTTCGTGCAGTCAGTCTAAACAGCATTGAGTTCCTCCAACCTCCGGCTCCACTCCTCCTCCGTCAGCTCTTCTCCTTCTGCTCCTCCTTTAAAGTCCTCCTCCACCTGATGCTCCTCTAAAACACAGGAGTACACAAAGATGTAAAAACCAGCTGTGAATGAAACATCTGTAATTTAGAGTCAGCGACTATGAAACACTATCTAAAAAATGTTTGGATATTTTTGCATAGATATATTTGTGTGTGGTGTGTGTGTGTGTGTGTGTGTGGTGTGTGTGTGTGTGTGTGTGTGTGTGTGTGTGTACAGGACTTTTGTGTGTGTGTGTGTTACCGTTGCAGGTGAGAGCGGTGCAGACCCAGTTTCCACAGGCACACACACACTTGTTACACTCCATCCGAGTTTCAGCTCCGTCCTCGAACACCTCATCATCCAGAGCACACTCTGCACACAAACACACACACACACACACACAGACACAGACACACACACACACACAGACACAATAGGACACACACACAATATGCCGGTGAGAAACAACAACAAATATTAAAACTGCAAAAGCACAAAAGAGTTATTATATTTGGTCCTGGAAACAGAAAATAAAAATCACTGCTGATCATGCGTGTGTGTGTGTGTGTGTGTGTGTGTGTGTGTGTGTGTGTGTGTGTGTGTATTTACTTCTCTCGTATGGATGGTATGAGGGTGTGAGGCAGTTGATGAACTCTGTTAAACTCAGCTTCCAGTCGGCGTTCTCATCCGACAGCTCGATCAGAGCGTCCACACACAGAGACCTGAGGGACACCATGACACCTGTAGTGGCAATTTGAACTGTTCCAATGTCCTATATCCTTTGCCATTACTTCACAGGAGGGTTTAGAGTGATCCTGACGCAGACACAAACATATGGATTTCCGGTCTTTTGCTGCAGTTTAGAATGATGTTTTATTGCTTTACATACCAAGGTTTAAGTGCACTGTGTCAATAGTTGTGGTATGAGCCTCTGCCGGGGCTGGCCGTCTGTGCTGAGCTGTCTGTGCTGAGCTGTCTGTGCTGAGCTGTCTGTGCTGAGCTGTCTGCGCTGAGCCGTCTGCGCTGAGCTTTCTGTACTGAGCCTTCTGTACTGAGCCGTCTGTGCTGAGCTGTCTGTGCTGAGCTGTCTGTGCTGAGTGGTAGAATCGGTATGCTCTTCCTCCTGTGTCCTCATCATTTCCTGTCACCTGTGACCCCTTTATACACCCGGTGCAGCTAAACCCCGCCACCAAGTGTTCAAAAGTAATATTGCACTATACATATAAGTAAGGTAAACTGAGACACCAACACACCCATAAAATGGCTCCTACAATACCTTTAATAACACTGGTGTGTGTGTGTGTGTGTGTTGTGTGTGTGTGTGGTGTGTGTGTGTGTGTGTGTGTGTGTACCTCAGCAGCATGTTAGTCTCCAGTGTGTCGGAGTACGTGATGTTGAGCGCCGTCTCGTTGTGTTTCAGGAAAACTCAGGAACTCTTTGGAGTCCAGCTCTGAATCCCCGTTATCGTACGACTGACACACACACACACACACACACACACACACACACACACACACACACCACACCACACACACACACACACACACACACACACACAACCCACACACACACACACACACACACACACACACCAACACACCACACACACCACACAAAGGGTAGATTGTGTTAAATATCCTGTTCAGTTATGCTCATTTAGATCGTTGTTTCTCTAGTTGTCCTTTTGCAAAATGTGCACCAAATTAAAAACTTAAAATCTGAATTAATTCTAAGTATTTTAATGAAAATCAATGTTACCTTGAAGTATGTTCGCAGCAGGTGATTGGTCAAGGGCTCATTTGACGTCCTGTTGTCAGACTGAACTTCCTGCTGAATCCACTGGATCACTCTCTCTCTCAGCCAATCACGGTCAGACAGGAAACACACGACTACACACAGGAACACAAACATTAATGAGCATTTAAATAAAAAAGCAAATAATAATAAAAATTCCTCTTTATATTTCTGTAAGGACTCACTGGGGCTGACGTCCTCTCTGTTGCGTCTCTGAAAATCAAACAGAACACCGTCACATATCTGCAGGTGTGTGTGTGTGTGTGTGTGTGTGTGTGTGTGTGTGTGTACCCAGGCAGTCCTCGGTGCTCCAGGTGTATCTTGGTGTGTGTGAGTGTGTGTGTGTGTGAGTTGCAGGCATCTCTGTGCAGCTCGCAGTGGTTTCTGTACGATCGCCCGTTACTGCCACACACCCAGTTCTCTCTCTCTTCACACTGCTGCAGGGAGAGAAGGACACACACACATACAAACACACACACACACACACACACACACACACACATAAACACACTTATATTAAAGGTCCCATGTCATGCTTTTCCGGTTATCACCCGTCCCCTTGTGTTCTGAAGCTTCTGCATGTAAACGGTCTGCAGAGTCACAAACCCTCAAAGTGCACCCTGTAGGGAGTAAGACTCTAACACAGAAAAGACCTGTCTATGCTGCCCCAGAACGCCTCGTTGGGGATTTCTCTTTTTCTTCCTGGGTATAGTGACGTGCCCATACCCAAATGGACCCATTGGTCCAAATGGACCAATCCGCGGAGCCGTTACGTTACATCACACACACACACTCAATCTTTTCTCAGCTGCAGCTCCGCCGATTTCTCCTCCCTGAGACGGCGGGACGCGGCGAGGCTGGGAGTTTGTGTGTGAGCACACACACAAACTCCCAGCCAGGCTGCGGGTGTGTGTGTGTGTGTTCGGGCTGGGTTTCGCTGTGTCTCGCTGTCTCGCAGACGGCCACTGGGCTCACAGGGAGGGGGGGGCAGGAGCTCCAACAAGCCGTTTAGGACAGAGAGTGAATACACATACTATACAGAGATGCTGTATGAGAAACCAATGTGAGTTTGGAACATTGAACAATGTAAATCTATTCTAGTAGACCTCAACAATGGAACTATGATCAGTAGAAATGGCCAGGACATGGGACCTTTAAAACATTTCTTAAATATTCTGCTGAAACTGCAAAAATCATATTTACCTGTAAACAGCGACACACACACACAACCATTTTTACTTAAACTTCTTATGTTAATAGTTATATTGTTATTTTATTTGTATATATCTGTTTAATAGCAAGTTAAAAGGTATCAGTGACACTTTTTAGTATTTTAAGTCATGCACAAATCATATTTACCGTTAAACAGCGACACACTGGTTCTCCTCTGTCGGTTGATACACACTCTCGTCCTGCACCACAGAAAGTCCTGGCACACACCGACTGATCCTGACACACACACACACACACACACACACACACACACACACAACACACACACAGATATAACATTGTCATGGTATTCCTTTTTATAAAGTTCACAATGAAAAGCAGTGAGGAGTGAGTGTGGTTCAGACTCCAGATGGTGACCTTTGACCCCCCCACTGAGAGAGACCCACGCCAATTTGAATTACAATGACACACACATACACACACACACACACACTTATTATAATAGAGGCAGCTGGACACTATAAGCTTCATGTAAGGAGGATAGATTGCAGGTTTCTGTATAATAATAATAACACACACTTCAACACGCTTCAACATTAAAAACAGAGTCTTCTAAACAGATGTTTGAATTCAGCTTCCACAAATTCCTCTGTACTTACAGGTCATCAAATGCCACACACACACACACACACACACACACATTCATGTTGTAACTTGTGAGCACCGTCAGTGATGTAATGCATTCCCCATCCTTCACGTTAATCATTATAACCACATGTCTGATCCTTTCATCACAGTAACATAGAGATCACCATTTAATCCTCAAACTAGAAGGGAGAGAACATTCAGAAAACTGTTTAAAAATGGCTTTACTACCAGGGTTTAAACACACACACACACACACACACACACACACACACACAATAGATACATCTGCCACCTCCAGTTGACATCTGCTGCACCACAAACAGCTGACTGAAGCAAAACACACACTTTTCTCACTTTTACTTTTCATTAATCCTCATTATTCTGTGTATTTAGCATTTTTCTTTTTTCCATACATTTTTTATATCGTTATTTATTTGTTCTGTATTTTTTATTTAATTATTTTCTATTTTCTCCACGTTGTCATGTGTTTCTTCTGTTCTGGTCATTCAATTTGAATCCATTCAAATAATGGATTGTTTTTCTTGTTTTTGTTCATGATAATATTTTTATTTTGTTTTATTTCATGTATTTATTGCAATTTTTTAAATAACCTAAATAACTTAAGTTCTTGTACTTTGGGGTAGTTATTTGTCATTTTTGGTTTTATCTTTTATTGCACATTTTTACTTTAACTTCTTCATTTAAAATAGGCAGTTTGAGAAGAATAGTAGATCCTGATCTACAGCTGAACATCAGTCCTCTTTGACTCAAAGGTGATGAAGCATCTGATTACAGCCTCACACACATACCTGAGGAGCTGCTCACCTGTGTGTGTGTGTGTGTGTGTGTGTGTGTGTGTGTGTGTGTGTGTGTGCTGCTTCTATGTTCCTTCAAAAAAACTGTTTCCAAAGCAATAACACATTTTTAAGTCGACCTCCAAGTGCAAAACAACACACACACACACACACACACACACACACACACACACACACGCACACACACAGTCAGAGGTCAACACCCGTCTCGTTCTGAGTGAAGGTTTTACTGTCTTTAACCCTTTGGTCTCCACCTGATGTGTTTATTGATTATCAGCATGTAACCTTTGTTCAATAAATGCATTCACAGTGTGAGCTTACCTTGGCCAGAGGAGACGAGGAGACGAGAGGAGACGAGGAGAGGAGGA
>CM062278.1:31177574-31182574 GCA_031216635.1 Dissostichus eleginoides
TTCTCAATGACGTCAGATGTTGATTTTGACCTTCTTCAGTTCAGCTATTTATTTAATTGTTACTTTATTATTTCCCCCTTTTGTTTGTTTGTTTGTTCACCATGTAAAGTGGCCTTGGGTCCCTCGAAAGGCGCTATACAAATGTCATATATTATTATTATCTGTATTAAATCTGTATTTGACTCCTCTTCATGTTCTTGTGTTGTAGTGTTATTTCCCCCTGGCATCGACCCTGTGAAAGTCCTGCCTTGAAGCTTTGATTGGAATGGTGTCGCTGAAACAACGGGGTGAGAAGTGAGGAAAGTGCAGTGTGTGAGAGTCAAGAGAGGAGAGCGTTCAGAAGTGTGTGTGTGTGTGTGTGTGTGTGTGTGTGTGTGTGAGAGTCAAGAGAGGAGAGCGTTCAGAAGTGTGTGTGTGTGAGAGTCAAGAGAGGAGAGCATTCAGAAGTGTGTGTGTGTGTGTGTGTGTGTGTGAGAGTCAAGAGAGGAGAGTGTTCAGAAGTGTGTGTGTGTGTGTGTGTGTGTGTGTGTGTGTCTGTGTGTGTGTGTGTGTGTGTGTGATAAATGATATATATTGCACATTCCAGGTCAGAATGATCATAAAAGCAGAAACTGGGAGTTTGGTCTGTTTTATTCATCGTTTTTATACAGTTTATTCAGGTTTCACCACATTATTGATATTATTTACATTATTATTATTATTATTATTAATAAATATGTATATCTTTTTTTTTATATCTGTATTTTTGTATTGTACCTGTATTTTGTATTCCTCTGCACCTTGGCATATAGTAAAAGAAAACAGATAAAAAAAACAAATGATTTTCTGTGTAACATGTGGCTTATTAAAACCTGCAGGATTTTTAGCTTTAAAGTTTGAATCTTCGCGGTTAAATGCACTTGCTTTGATCAAATACACAATTAAAACAAAGTGAGTTGTCTTTAAAGGGGACCTATCATGCAAAATGCACTTTGTGATGTCTTTTATATAAAGAAGTGTCCCCGGTGCGTCGGGGAACTCACGCAGCGTCAGAAAATAAAACCCTCTCTTTTCCTCCGTACCCACATCTTTTAAAAACGGAGGTACAACGAGCGGATACAGATTCCATCCGACCTGACGTCAAATCGGTGGCGGACCCACAGAAAGTTGCTATCAGAAACAATGCCTGACGTGTTTTGGACGTAATCTCGTCCTTGTTTACATTAGCATCGCTAACACTCAGAGCTAACCTGTACTGGAGAGCACGTGTGTTTAAAAAGCAGGAAATACAAAAAGAACTCACCTTGTGATAAACCTGCAAGAGAAAAAGCATTTGAGCTCCATACTGTTTCAGAAATAATCCTTGATGTGGTTTAGAACAGGATGGGGTTTTATCACAGCAGAATTTAACTTTATCTCCGGTAGAATTCTGATCAGGCATTAGCTCCGCCTCCTTTTTTTTTTTTTTTTAAGCTAAGGACCCAGAATCCGCGTTTCTGTGTCCCAATTCAGCGGCCGCATCCTCCTGAGGAATTCGTAGACCGCATACGTCACTTCCGCCGAACGAAGGCTGTCCCAATTAAAAAAAACAAGACTCCTCCGAATGCGGCCCTCAAATGCAGCCTTCTTTTCCCAGATTTAGAGGATACATCTGATGTACACTCCGCGGTGTACCATATCCCAGGATGCAATGGGCGACGGTGACGAATGAGTTTTTTCTTAAAGAAAATGGCTTCTAACGTCCCGCCAACGGCTGAAGCTTCGGCAGGAGCTGGATCGTTTTTAAATGTAAGTATGGGGTTTCAACTCACCCAAATAGTAAACGACATGAAACAGTAAACCGATTTAATTTTTTTATTTAAAGATACGGGCGATTGGAGATGTCTTCTTTATATTACATACATAAAATAATATGAAGTGAAAATATTTCGACATGTTCTAAACCCTGTTTGGTTTTCATATTGTTGGGATTCATTATAAAGCTAAATTATTTATTTAACTGCTTTTGTTATACAAATCTTACTGCAACAATTTGTTTTGATAGGGAGCAAGGAGCAGACTGCTCAATGTATTCAAATGCGTGGGGAGAATGAATCCCTCTTCACAGGGGCGAGCATCGCTTGGAGGTAAGGCACAATATCCGGTTTGTATCGTTCTTATTTTATTAATCATCCCTCATTTCATACAGTCCATTCTAATAAGACAACTAGTATATGGGGCAATGCCTTATTAGTCTTTGTTGTATTTGTGTAGGGATGTCTCCATGCCACCATTAAAAAAAGAAAGAAGATTTCTTCCTAAGTGTGTGTATCCTTGTGACATTGTTATTGTTTTATTCATAATACTAGATTTTGTACTGTTCTCTCTGTGATTAGGACGGTTTTGGAAGATATGGGCCTGCAGGGAAGTGTAACTTCCTAAGCTAAGAAGAAGTGGGACAATCTTAAAAAAATATAAAGTATGTGAAAAAAAAGAGTTAGTAAACACATTTGCTGACATTTGTTTATCTGCTGGTGTTTTTTTTTGTACTGCCATGATTGTTTTACTCTGCCTTTAGGATTGCAAATACCCAGGGTCAGGAGAGGCAGTCGGTGGGAAACCCACTGCTGCAACTTGGCCGTGGTTTATCCAAATGGATGAGATATTAGGACAGAGGCCCTCCATCTGCCCGCCTGTCCTAATATCCTCTATTCCAGACGACACGCCACGGCCAAGTTCAGCAGTGGGGGACCACGAGGACGAGGAGGAGGACGAGGATCAGGTTGAGGCAGGGCCATCACAGCCTAAAAGGAAAAGAAAGGATGGGCTAATGGACCTCATCAGAGAGGACATGAAGCAGCAGAGGGAGGCAGAGGAGAGGAGAACCCAGGAGAGCAGGGAGAACCTTAACAGTTTTCTGTTTCTATAACAGTGACCATCAGGGCCGCTTGGTGGCACGATGCGGACATGGCAGCCGTCGATTGCTCCAGCAGCTTTTCTGAAGGCTCTGTGTCTGGCCAGCCCTGCGAACCCACGCGACACAGCCTCCAGGTCTTCTGCTGTCCTGGGGAGGTGGATGACCTGGTGGCGAATGGCCACCACCTCCTCAGTCACTCTGTGGACAATCCGATGTACCGTGGATCTAGGCATCCCAAAAACTCTGGAGACCACCCTGCATGATGCCCCACTTGCCAGCCAGAACAGGAACACCAGGGTCTCGATTGTGGCCCCCCAGCCGTGTCTCCTGTCCTGACCCAGGATGTCCAGCAGCACCTTCAGGGACTCCCTGCTCAGCCTGAAATCAGGGCGTGTGTCCTGGTCATTAAAAAACCTGTCCAGGACAGGGACGCTTAAATTGATCCTGCAGTACAGGGGCCTTGGCTGGTAGAGGGCAAGGTTGAGAAAAAAGGGTTAAATAAGTGAAGAGCATTTTTTTTTCTGTGTTTATGTGTATAAATATATCTCTATTGACATGTTTATTATATATATATGTTTATGATATATACACACATACATATATATATATATATATATATCTATATATATATATTATATATATATATATATACTATATATATACTTATATATATATATTTATATATACACTCAAGCTATACTCAACCTGAAATTAAATTTGTATCAGTATTATATGCTAATAACATTACCGTTAGCTAAAAATACAGTACATACATATATTCTGTGTTTGTGTATACATATATCTCTATAGACATGTTTATTTATATATATATATATATATATATATATATATATATATACATACACCAGCTATACTCAACATGAGAAATAACATTTTAAACATGTATTATAGGCTAATATTAACATTGCTGTTAGCTAAAAATACAGTACATATATATTTTATATAATATCTATTATCATATGATAATAGATATAAGTATCATTACCTGGAAATGGTCTTCCATTAATCTGAAATAGATGGTGCGCCTGTTGCGACCTCTGGAAATTAATTTAAATATATTGAACAACACCAAAAAAAGCACTATCTCTGACTCCATATTGAACAGTTTGAAAACAGTTTGAAAATATTTTGCCTAATGTCAGAAATGATTACCGGCACTTGTGACTGCAGCTGGTTGCTAGGCGACGGGGGCGGCAAAAGGTAGGGTTAACTGCCGGTGACGTACCAGGAAATGCTCTGTAGACCGTCTCATTTCGCAGTCCGCGGAGGACCCAACCGACGTCTGCGCAATTCAGAGGCTGGGTCCTCAGGAGGATGCGGCCGCTGAATTGGGACACAGCTAGAAGAATAGAATAGAGGGTTCGAGCAGTATGAGCTACAACGGGGGATCTGTTCGGGATTTTAAGCAAACTTCACAGACATGTTTTGTATAGGTATCCCTACAATATATTTTTCCAATATAGCATGATAGGTCCACTTTAAATTATCACGACAGAGAACCTTCATAATTCAAAAAAGGCTATTTAAGACCCACCTTTTTAATGTGGCTTTGGTTAGTATTTATTCTTATTTTACTATTTTATTTTGTATCAATCAAAATGTTATGTGTTACTTTTTTTCTACCTGGGGATGAGTTCGATATTTGAGTTCATTGTTTTTGGTTTGTGAAGCTTTGTGTGACCTTGTGTGTATTACTGTAAAGGTGCTTTATAAATGAAGTCCGATTAGATTGCTAAATGAAGTATAATGTAGTTCTGCAACTCTGTCTCACATCGATGCTGATATCTGTAATATATCAAATAAGAATGAAACCCCAGTGCTCCTCACCTTTCACTGTAAACACCTCCACAGTCTGTGAGAAACACATGATGTGACAGAGAGCTGATAACCCAACGCCTGGTGTTACTGCGACACCATGAAGCTAACAATAGAAGAGAGGGGTCAGCCAGAGAGAGAGAGTGTGTGTGTGTGTGTATATTTCAATGTGTCTGCGTGCATCACACCTCTGTTATCATCGTACATTAAGCTCATAACATACCTTTCCTTAAAAGAGCACACACACATACACACACACTCACATACACACACATACATACAGACACAC
>CM062278.1:31190074-31217574 GCA_031216635.1 Dissostichus eleginoides
GATATATGTTCTTGGTGTTATTGACCTCACAGGTGTGGCTGACGGTTCTCTTTATCTTCCGGATCCTGGTGCTGGGCACCGCGGCCGAGTCGTCGTGGGGAGACGAGCAGGAAGACTTTAACTGTGACACCGAGCAGCCGGGCTGCGAGAACGTGTGCTACGACCGAGCGTTCCCCATCGCACACATTCGATACTGGGTAACAAGAAAGATACACTTAGTGTGATGATAGCATGTGAGAAAATAATCTCTGTGTCAAAGAAACGTTTATGAATCTTACACGTTTAGGTCAGCAGAATAATCTCCACATATTAACACCACTTTGTGATTTCTGAATTAAAAAGCTAATGTTGGGCTATAAAGGAACTACAGCACGGTCACATGACTTCACGTCACCGCCGCTAAGCTAAAGGTGGCTAATGTTGGGCTATAAAGGAACTACAGCACGGTCACATGACTTCACGTCACCACCGCTAAGCTAAAGGTGGCTAATGTTGGGCTATAAAGGAACTACAGCACGGTCACATGACTTCACGTCACCACCGCTAAGCTAAAGGTGGCTAATGTTGGGGTATAAAGGAACTACAGCACGGTCACATGACTTTACGTCACCACCGCTAAGCTAAAGGAGGCTAATGTTGGGCTATAAAGGAACTACAGCACGGTCACATGACTTCACGTCACCACCGCTAAGCTAAAGGTGGCTAATGTTGGGCTATAAAAGAACTACAGCACAGTCACATGACTTCACGTCACCACCGCTAAGCTAAAGGTGGCTAATGTTGGGCTATAAAGGAACTAGAGCACGGTCACATGACTTCACGTCTCCACCGCTAAGCTAAAGGTGGCTAATGTTGGGCTATAAAGGAACTACAGCACGGCCACATGACTTCACGTCACCACCGCTAAGCTAAACGAGGCTAATGTTGGGCTATAAAGGAACTACAGCACGGTCACATGACTTCACGTCACCACCGCTAAGCTAAAGGCGGCTAATGTTGGGCTATAAAGGAACTACAGCTTGAACTTGCACCAGCATTGCTATATTGAATGTTCATATAAACCCACTATAAAGTCATGTTAATACTTGAATACTTTAAGAGACCAGTCCAGTGGCGCTAAGCAAAAATTCAGTGTCTTTAAAAGTCGGGATTAGACGGTGTAATGAATGTGCATCCTTCTGTTCCTTTTGGCAAGACAGGAATTCTGATGCTATCACCTCAACAGGAAGACATAAATTACCCAGAACTTCACAGACATGTGAATACATACAGGAAGAAAGAACATACGCAGGATACAGTTGACAGAATGCGTTCATCAGAATCCATATGGTGTTATGGAAAATAACCTTTTTACAATATATCAAGAATAGTCAGTGTAGTCTGTGGTATGTTTCAGTGCTTTTAAGTGGAGGGATTTAGATGATTTAAAGGTCCCCTATTATACTGTTTTTCATCAATATCTTCTAGCTCTCAGATATATACAGAGCATGTCTCTGAAGTGTTTGGCTCCAAACACCAAAACAGATCATTGCAGCATCCCATAATCCCCTCTGTTCCAGCCCTGTTTCAAAAGGAGGAGCCCCTCCCCACGCCCCTCTAGCCCAGAGCCCGAATGGTGCTGCCGCTGCTGCGTCATGACGTCACCGTTTACGTCGCTGATTTTCTCCCCAACGGCGCTCACTACAACAACAACAACGGGGGACTGCGTCGGGTCGATGATCGTGTTGCTTTTAATCATACGAAGCCAGATTAAATTAAATAACGGCTTCTCCAACCTTATACTTTTCTCCAGAGTGCCGTGGTTCATTGTTTATTAATGTGTTTCAGCGGCATTTACCGACCGCTGCAGCCTGTCACACAAACAGCTGATACATATCCCCCCCCCCCCTTAAGTGAATATGTGTCGGTCTGAATTGACGCTGTTTGGCATCACAACGCTGTTATGAAAGTTTCTCTGGTATAAAAATGGGTGATGTTAGCATAGCAACCGAAGCTAAACTGACTATCTTGACTACTGGTTGTATCCTATTGTGGCATAAGCCGTTTTCTACAGGCACATTTTATTTTTCATTATGATTCTACTTGTGATAGTCGGACATGACAACCTGTGCAGCCCATGTATTGATTCCATCCGATAGCTGCTATAATAGAAAACATCTGCCTGCTCTCCACAATGATCAATAACAGCGAACGGATGGTCAAAGTAAGGCACAAATAAACAGAATCACACGAAGCCTGGTTAGTGTTGCCTGACTTTATAAAGTGTGTTATTCTTTATAAGTGTGTGGTTGCGTTCTAGTCACTTTGCTCAGAGCTACTGCTTGTTACAACTTTTACTTGCCGTACTCGCCTTTAACTGTTAGCCCAGGTTAATCTCGCCCCCCTCCGACGTAAGCGTGAGGTATGCGGTTCTTGCTTCTAGACCGAAAAAAATGTTGGTGCTTGAAACGAACCGGATTCCGGAGCTTAGAGGCGGCTCCGCTGCGGCTCCGCTGCGGCTCCGCTGCGGTGTGAACAGGAAAAACCGTGTTTTCAGGCTCTATCGGAACCGGCCCTGGAACCGCGTTGGTGTGAAGCCCCATGAGAGATTTGGTAAAAATAACTCAATGGGCTCTAGGAGATTCAGGTGATAAGTGGGTGGGTGGGGGGGGGTTACCTTGGTTGCTGATTGGCTAATGGTTACACAAGACAAAACATCATTATGACATCATAAAGTGGCCAAAATCTGATCAGCTCATTTTCAGACAGGTTTTTATAGAAATGGATCAGGAGAAAAAGAGAGAGAATCTTTGTTCCTGAAACTTTCAGAGTCTCTTTACACAGAGGGGACACATGTTGATGTAGAAGAGACATGAAGAAGAGGGGACACATGTTGATGTAGAAGAGACATGAAGAAGAGGGGACACATGTTGATGTAGAAGAGACATGTGTCCCCTCTGTGTGAAGAGAGAGTCTCTTTACACAGAGGGGACACATAATGATGTAGAAGAGACATGTGTCCCCTCTGTGTAAAGAGAGAGAATCTTTGTTCCTGAAACTTTCAGAGTCTCTTTACACAGAGGGGACACATGTTGATGTAGAAGAGACATGAAGAAGAGGGGACACATGTTGATGTAGAAGAGACATGAAGAAGTGGATTTTGCAGAATAGGTGACCTTTAATGGGAGAGTCAGGATTAGACGTTGTAACGAATGTGCATAACTTAACTTTTCTTCTGTTCCTGCAGGTTCTCCAGATCGTTTTCGTGTCGACTCCCAGTCTGATCTACATGGGTCACGCCATGCACACCGTCCGCCAAGAGAGAAGAGGAGGAGCAGGGAGGAAGAGGAGGGAGAGGGGGAGGAAGAGAGGAGGATCCTGGAGGAGGGGAAGAAACAGAGAAGGAGAACAGGAAGGAAAGGAGACAAGGAGAGAGGAAAGGAGAAGAGTTTAGGTCTGTCTGCGGTCGAGTTCATCTGAGAGGAGCGCTGCTGCAGACCTACATCCTGAGCATCCTGATCCGCAGCATCATGGAGGTAAACCATTATAAACCTTACACACACTGGTTATGCTCCATTAGTGGGAAGTTCACCATGACAACACAGTGGGAATTATTGGAAATCTTTTAAATAGAAGTTTACAAGATGATCGCTTCCATTCATTTTAAAGTATTTTTTTCCGGTTGAATTCAGATCAAGTCTCTGTAATATATTGTATATGGAAATAATATTGTGGAAAATGTTAATCATCTCCCAGGTCAGTTTTAAAAACAACATTTAAAAATGTATTTTCTGCATGGGATTTAAGTTTGGATTTAAATTAGATTAGTTTAGAAAGAATAAATACACAGTTTAAGGTAAATATGTACCCATAAACAGTAGAAAATAGACATAAACAGTAAAGATATACATGTTAACACTGAAACATATATATCTATACAGTATATTTATTGAATACACAAAATAAATATACACACAAGTAAATATACACAACAATAGACAGTAAGTTATAGTCATTATGGAGTTAATATCTAATCTACTATAACTATTTGGTTCTATATTAACGTGACCAGCCTAATCTCCTCTGATTGGTTAGCTGGCTGGCTCTGTTGTGATTGGTCAACCAGCTTAACGATTTCCCGCCCCTTAGCCTATCACGTACAATGTGTTGGAGCGCTAGCCAATAGGAGCGCGAGTGATGTCACTATGTTCCGGAAGTAAACAAAGGAGTCCGATGAGGCGTTTCAACAGGGAACACAGGGATTTTTAGCCTTTGCAGACCATTTACATGCACTGAAACCTGTAGAACACACGGGAAGAATAGGGCCTCTTTAATGTGTGTTTCTCTAACGTACAGTAGTGCAGTGACTGTGGTTGTGTCTCCGTACAGGTGGTGTTTGTCATCCTGCAGTACTTCATGTATGGAGTCTTCCTCCATTCTCTGTACATCTGCAAGGTAACAAATACAAATCATTTTGAGATGAAAGCACAACAATTATCAGAAAGCACAACGACACATCAGGAAAGAAACAAGTCCATAAAGACAAGAATACTTTAGAAAATAAATACATTTCAGAAAAACATAACATATTTGGAAAATCCAACATTTCAGAGAAGATAACGAGACTTCACAAAACAACAACAAATCAGAAAACATACTGACATCAGAAAAGTTGTGTTTTGGAAAATTGTATGTTTTTTTCAATAAAAAAACGAACATTTGTTGTGATTTTTTTGAAATTTCCGTTTGTTTCTAAAATGTTTTATTTTTTCTGAAATGTTGCGTTTGTGTTGTTTTTTCACGTTATGTTGTGTTTCCATGTTTTGTCCTGCAGGGACGGCGTGTATAACATATAAACTCTATATTTATCCCCTCAGTCACACCCCTCTCTGTTCCTCAGGCCTCGCCCTGCCCTCACCCGGTGAACTGCTACGTCTCCAGACCCACGGAGAAGAACGTGTTCATCGTGTTCATGATGACGGTGTCGGGCGTCTCTCTGGCTCTCAGCGTGTTGGAGCTGCACCACCTGGCCTGGAGGCACTGCTGCAGGTACCCCAAATATTACTAAATACCAGAGACGGCAAAAGTACACACATCCTTTACTCAAGTAGAAGTACACACATCCTTTACTCAAGTAGAAGTACACACATCCTTTACTCAAGTAGAAGTACACACATCCTTTACTCAAGTAGAAGTACACACATCCTTTCCTCAAGTAGAAGTACACACATCCTTTCCTCAGGTAGAAGTACACACATCCTTTCCTCAAGTAGAAGTACACACATCCTTTCCTCAAGTAGAAGTACACACATCCTTTACTGAAGTAGAAGTACAGATACTCGTGTTTGAAAATACTCTGGTGAAAGTAGAAGTACTGACTAAACTTCTTTACTCAAGTAAAAGTAAAGAGGCTTCAAAATGTACTTCAGTAAAAAGTACCCATAACTAGCAGCTGTTTTAAAGAGTACCTGACCTCCCTTTATATTAATAGAACAATAATGTCATTGTTAGCTAATGAATGTTTCCATGCTGAACAACGGCAACATGACAACGTTTTCATTGGTCCCTCTTCTTTAGAGAAGACCAGGAAATGATGGATACACGGATCGTGTTCAAATCAATAGGCACGCAATGACTCTAAATAATAATGATCACGCCACCAAACACACATTCAAACTAAAGGAACCAGCCTGTTTGGAACATGGAAGAAGTAGAAAGTTCAGGTATTTGTGTTCAACATGTAAGAAGTAGAAAGTTCAGGTATTTGTGTTCAAGATGTAAGAAGTAGAAAGTTCAGGTATTTGAGTTCAACATGTAAGAAGTAGAAAGTTCAGGTATTTGGGTTCAACATGTAAGAAGTAGAAAGTACAGGTATTTGGGTTCAACATGTAAGAAGTAGAAAGTACAGGTATTTGGGTTCAACATGGAAGAAGTAGAAAGTACAGGTATTTGGGTTCAAAATGGAAGAAGTAGAAAGTACAGGTATTTGGGTTCAACATGGAAGAAGTAGAAAGTACAGGTATTTGTGTTCAAAATGGAAGAAGTAGAAAGTACAGGTATTTGGGTTCAACATGGAAGAAGTAGAAAGTACAGGTATTTGGGTTCAACATGTAAGAAGTAGAAAGTACAGGTATTTGGGTTCAACATGTAAGAAGTAGAAAGTACAGGTATTTGGGTTCAACATGTAAGAAGTAGAAAGTACAGGTATTTGGGTTCAAAATGTAAGAAGTCAAAGTAAAAAGTGGTCAGAAAAATAAGTAGTGGAGTAAAGTACTGATACCAGAAACATGTACTTAAGTACAGTAACAAAGTATTTGTACTCCACTACTTCCCACCTCCGCTAAATACTCTGTGTTTTATTGAATTACTCCTTAATTCAGAAGGTCCTTGATAACTCATTGTGTTTGCCTTTGACTCTCAAGTCTTAGAGGTTATTTAAAACAAAGGATCACAGCTCCTTTTATGTATTCCTTAGTATAATTGAAAGGCTTATATTACCCTTCAGATAACATCTATTCTCAGGCAGAGACTTTAAAGCGGCATCTGCTAAGTTTCTTGACACAATATGTATAAAATAAGTCTCTCATTTTGATCAAAAACATCATCTAAAAGAGACTGAATGATCAAGTCTGTTACTGAGTGCTGATTTTCCAACTTGATCATAACTCCAAGGGCGTTTGAAGTGAGATTTTTTACCAATATATAATAACGAGTGTATCCGCAACCATGATTCCGATTTGCCCCATATTTTAAGAGGTTATTCATCGGCTAATGCTACACCCTTTCGCCAAGGTTCATGCAAATCGGGCAAACAGTTTGTCTGTAATCCTGCTGACAAACAAACAAACAAAGTTGAAAACATGACCCTTTTGGTGGAAGTAGAGAATGAAAAGCTACCTTTATAAAGGACGATATGAATCCCGCAAACATCTTTATGAAACTTCACTGATCTCACACTTAAAGCTCAGTTTACCCATCCTAAACTGGGGAAGACATTTTGTAATCAATATGATCTTGAAGTCTTTGGAAAAAGATCTGTTGATGTGATCAGACTCAGATTGGGTTTACAGCCTGTTTTAAAGCTGCGGGCCCGGATATTAAAAACAAGGGATCCTGTTAGTTTCCTTAGAGCGGATTGTTTTTTTAAAGTAGTGTCTGTGGGAAGAAAGGCTCTTTGTGCACGTCTTGTAGAACTGGATATAAACAAAGATCTCTTTTCACCCACACCGAAGGTCCTGCATCGATTTGAAGCCTTCAGTGATTATTTTGTTGAACTTCATGTCGTTAAACAAAGGGCAAACTGAGCCTCAAACACCCTGAGGCCAAAACATGACTTCTTCTTCAAATGAAAATCCATCTTTGTGTAATAAAAAGCTTCTTTCTACAAGAGCAAAACCACTGCTTCACAACCTCTCAATGGAGTTCAATATGACTTTCAAATGCACGTCTCGGTACGTTTAGATTTAGTAAAGATGGCATGGTTCTTTTTTTTCTATTCGCCAGCGGGTGTTTACTGACGTATTTCATACCGCAGATCTCAATCTCTTCAGCTTGTGTTAACCACAGACCTTATTTCAGGCTAACAACCAAAACACATTCAGAAAACCATTGACTTCCAGGTCTCTTCTTGTGAAGCATTCAGATATATTTTTCTTGAACATTGCGTTTGTTATTGAGATTTCTTCATGGTGAGATTGCACGATGTAATCATTATTACCTCAGCATAGTTCAGTCAGACAACTCACGTGTTCTTAATATGTTTATTAGAAGCAGCATATAGTTTGAGTTTGGCGTCTAGGCTCGGGCCTCATCACTCCACAGATTTACAGAGAACATTCAGTGATGATTAGATAACTATCCCCCGAGCCTACAGGTGGAAGCTGGGGTGGAAGCTGGGGTGAAGCTGGGGTGGAGCTGGGGTGGAGCTGGGGTGAAGCTGGGGTGGAGCTGGGGTGTAGCTGGGGTGGAGCTGGGGTGGAGCTGGGGTGGAGCTGGGGTGGAGCTGGGGTGAAGCTGGGGTGGAGCTGGGGTGTAGCTGGGGTGTAGCTGTGGTGGAAGCTGGGGTGTAGCTGGGGTGGAGCTGGGGTGGAGCTGGGGTGGAGCTGTGGTGGAAGCTGGGGTGTAGCTGGGGTGGAGCTGGGGTGGAGCTGGGGTGGAAGCTGGGGTGGAAGCTGGGGTGGAGCTGGGGTGGAGCTGGGGTGGAAGCTGGGTTGGCTCAATTTACCTAAAAAACCACTCCAAAATTGTCCAAAGCAGCCAAGACATTTCCCCACATATGCTAATTAACGCACCTTATGCCGATTGTGCAAATGTCCCAAATATATAACTATTTCTATCATAACACCTTTGGGGTCTCGACATGTCTCAAATCATGTTAACTTTTCTAATTCTCTCTCCAGGGGTTACCTGTCGAACCGCCGTGCTGCCGCTTCAGGTAAAGCGTCTCTCGCCCGGCAGCTCTCTCTCTCTCCTCCCCCCCCCTCCACCCCCCCTCCAGACTTCAGCCAGTGTGTGATTGGCTCGTCTCACTTCCTGCCCCTCCCCTTCCCAAACCACCGCCTGGCTGACCAACAGAACTCTGAGAACATGGCGACTGAGAAGCACAAAATGGCCGAAGAAGTGAACATGCTGCAGATGAGCTGCTTCTCTCAGAACCAGAAGCAGAATACCTTCATTACTCCTGGCTGGCAGGAAGCTGGGAACAATCAGATCCAAGATGGCGGATACCTGAGGACAGACACTACCTCCTACCCCCATCAGGGAGGGACGTCAGCGGCGGTCAGAGCCAAATGGCGGCGCAGGCGTTTGATGATGTGTCCGAACGGAGGAATCTGTCAGAAGGACAAACGCCGATTCAGCAAAACGAGTGGAACGAGCAGCCGCACGAGAACCGACGACCTCTCGGTTTAAAAAGAGAATATTAAACGACACATAGCGGCTGAATAAACTGGGACATGTTTGACCCTTTAATGCATCAAAACAAAGGTCACACAGCTGGAGGAATCAGGGCTGAAACATTCAAACTCAAACACTTTTCTCAGCCTCAAAAATTACTCTAATTTCCATATTTTTCTCCAAACTCAGACACGTTTTCTGCTCCGTAAACTAGGACATATTTGACCCTTTAATGCATCAAAACAAAGGTCACACAGCTGGAGGAATCCGGGCTTAAACATTTAACAAGAACACGCTGTTTGTCTGTCCATATTTTCCCAACTCATTTTCTTTTAATTTCTATATTTATCTCCAAACTCAGACACGTTTTCTGCTCCATCAAACAGTTTCCATGAGCACTGCAAATATGTTTTCTTACACAAATGTAGCATTTTAGGGACGAGGTGCCGGACGAGAACTGACGACCTCTCTGTTTAAATGGAGAACATTGAACTACAGACAACTGCAGAATAAACTGGGATGTATTTCTTTTTTTTTTTTGTCAATTTATTGAACATGTCAGAAACAAAACATACAACAATAATAATAATATATATATATATATTCTTTTTTTTCTTTTTCCTTTCTTCTCACTCATAATAATAATTATAACAAAGTACAAAAAAATAATAATACAAAAAAAAAACTAAAAAAGAAACCAATAATTTGACCTTTAATGCATCAAAACAAAGGTCATTGAATACAGCTGGAGGAATCAGGAAGGACACTCACTCTGTGGGTCAAAAATGACTCTTATTCCAAATAACTATCTTTTTCATTTCCATATTTTTCTCCGAACTCAGACACGTTTTCCGCTGAGCACTACAAACATGTTTTCTTATACAATTAAGCATTTTAGGAGGTTTTTTTTAGCCTGTTTAAAGAGTCCCTATCTGCTTTCTGTGGTGTTCCCTTTCTGTACTGTGATTATATGTTTTAATGCATGTAAATGGTTTGCAGAGGCTAAAATCCCTCCAGAGGAAGTTTCTTCTGTCTTTTTTTACTGTAGCAAACAAATTCTTGCAGAAATACTGAATCTTCATCTGCAATGTGAACGTGTGTCGGCAGGTTTGAGCTGACAACTGGTTGCAAATCACTCAAAAGAAGGTGGCAAACATGTCTCTGCAAAAGATGCTTTATGACAAATGTTCCTTCTGAAGATCGGCAACTAACGGGATAGAAAAAGAAAGTTCAAGAGCTGTGAATCAGATGAAAAGTATACAAGCTTTTCAACTTGTTCACCAGTAAAGTGCCTCAAACTTCACTACTTTCTTATATCTCTGTGTTTCCAAAGAGCACCTTTTTCAAAGCTGATGGAAAAACTTGAGACAAGTCTTCCAAGCCGACTTTAATGTCTGTTATTTAGTGCCTGTTCTCTACGTCTGACTGATCTACGGAGCCCTGAACTGAACATCTGTAAAAGTCACAACACTGGAGGGCGTTTGGGAACTTTTCACCCTTTAAAGCTCCAATATTATCCTGTTTCTCATCAATATATCTCACAGGTCTCAGATACAGAACCTGTCTCTGAAGTGTTTGGCTGAAACCCCGTACATTTACTGTAAACTGTTGTTACTTCTAGGTTTGTTTACTTTGTCGTCCTTTTCACTGTGTTTTAAAGAGTCTAAACCTGTTTTATTTGGGTTTCTTTAATTGTATTTCTCGTTTTAACAGCAGCAGTGATTGTTTTTCCACTGGATACAGATGTTTGTCCGATCACTGGAGTGCACACAATGCCTTTTTAAAGGAGGATTTTTCGTATTATTCTTAGTATTCCTTCACTTTTCAAAGTTAGGCTATGTTTAAACTTGTAATATGTCATATAGTGTGTTTTTAATATGTTGTTTTGGATGATTTCTGCACCGTATTATTGTGATATATCATTAAAGGCTATAAACATCTGGACTTTAACACAATCTTTGTGTAAGCTGTGTTTTTTAGGGTTAGGGTTCAAATATCATTAAAGTTACTGATATCAATGATGAATCAAAAGTGTTTCCTATCTTGTAGTTTTGTATTTATTATTCCACTAATATTGTGAATGATGTAAGACAGCGGTTCCCAACCTTTTTCAACTCAGAGCCCACTTAAGAATCTAAACAATGTGTGCGGCCCACATTCAGCCAACAATACGGAGGCCAAATAAAGTTCTCAGAGTACTTTTTATTTTAATTAGAAAAGGAGCTGGCCATCATTAACAAACAGACATTTTTATTAAACTGTTTAGTTGAATACTCGATTCTGATTGGTCAATTTAGAACATGTGACACGTTGTTAATCCAGTAGAACACACCGCTGTCAAGGACTGTGAGGACCGTTGCTAAGGAGGATCAAGAAAGAAAAAGGAAAATCGTAATAATGAAATGTTTCCACACAAATCACTAAAATGACTAATTATTGGTCGACCCACTTGCATTTCGCGGACCACTGGGGGGCCGCAGCCCACTGGGGGGCCGCAGCCCACAGACTGGGACCCGCTGCTAAGAGATCAAAGGTTTGTTTATCAGATGGAGACGATAAGAGGAAAATTCAGCGTTTACGTTTTCATTCATGGAGATAACATCTGTGTGAGATATCCAACATGTTGACCCTGTTACAACAAAGCACATCGTTTCTGTATGAAGATCATTATTAATCAGATATGAGAGCAACCTGCTGAGGTAGAAATACCGGGATTTATTCATAAGAAAATCAATAAATAACATTGATATGGTTTGTTTTTTAACGTTTGCTTGTGTTGTGTGTCATGTGACCCAGGCTCAATATATCAGGGCTGTTTTGGTACAAACAATAAACAGAGAGGGAAGTAATGCACCCAAGTTTTGTATTTATGTCATTTTAAAATCGATATCTTGTGAGTATCTGAGTATAGGTCTGAATCCTTTCCCTTTGCCTCGTCTAAACATATTAAATATTAGAGTTTGTTTGATTGGTTGCTGAGAAAATGCTGGAAGAGCCTCTCTGGGATTTAAAAATAACGTCTGCCCATTTCCCACGGCTCGTTTCCAGGAATGTTCGGGAACTATAACTGTGAATATTTCTCTGTTTTTCTTTCCCTGTTTCCTCCTCCTCCTCTCCCAGCGGTGCCGTGTTTACACCACACAGATATAAAGCTCATTAAATCACCTGATGATGTCACTCAGGTAAAAAGACAACAAGTCAGAGTCAGGTTAAATGTGGTGAAATAAAAGGAAGGAAAAATAAAGTGGTACAATAGTAACGTCCGAAATGTGACGCTAGTATTACGGATAATAATTCCATATTTAAATATTTGATATAAAGGTGAAGTTGAGACTGAAATGAAAATATGAGTGTGAGTGTGTGTGTGTGTGTGTGTGTGTGTGTGTGTGTGTGTGGCACACACACATATGCTGAAGATAAACTGAATAACAATAACAGATGTTGTACCCAGTGTGGAATGCATTAAAAAGAAGTATAAAATGTGACTTTTTTAAATGGAAAAGCTCAAAGGGAAAGGCATAAAGGAAAAGAAAAATGTTCTGGAGAATTGGAGATGAGAAATGCAGTTAAATAAACAATATGTAAACAAAGTGTGTAATCAGTGAAAACACACTGAAACTACCTTAAATCTATCCCGTGGATGTGCTGCCCTCTTGTGACCGAACACCGGACAAAACACCACATTTACTCTTAGGGTTGTATTTTTCCACCACCTCCTCAGAAACTAGTAAAACAAGGAGTCGTGAAAACACCAGTACTAGTATTTCATGTTAGTGTGTACAAAGTGCATCAATAACAGAGTTAAATCAAATTAAATTAAAAATAAAGACTACAGTAAAAAAATGACGTGGTGGGTTCCTGCGTATATTAGGGTCAGGGTCAGGGTTACAAGAGGACAGGAAGATATCGTTAAAACATTCATTCAAACTCAACACAGGAAGTGACCGTCCATTTTCTACACGTTCCAGAAAACCCAGGCTTCCTGAACACGTCCGTTAGAAAAACCTCGACTTAAGTCTCTGGTTCTCTCTAACTTCGCCCGAGTTCTGTTTCTCATTTCCATTTTTTCCAGCACAATTACCACAGCCTCGTTATTTCCATAAGATAAGAGAGGGAGTTGAACCTCTGACCTTCAGGTTGGTAGACATCCATTGAGCTAAAGCACCTGCACAGGTTTCATCCAGATCATAACAGGTGGGCTTCTAAGTTCAAGGATCCTCATCTGTCAGCATTTAGCTTTTTAAGGACAAAACCCGTTACAATATCTCAACGTGGAACTAAAGAAGTGGGAATACAGTGTTTCATCAGCTATAGTACAAGCTTTCTGGTTAATTTGGGAAGCTAAGCAGGGTAACGAGGTCCAGATAAGAAGCTGGAGTTGTCAGAGGAAGAGAAAGAAAGTATTATAGCAAAGCAGACACGTGAAGCTCAGCGCAAGTTCAACCAGGAAGACCGTCTTTTCTCATTCATTTCCTATGTCTATGTTACTACTCTCTCTCCTCTCAATAAGTGATCGGGGGCGTCACTCCCCAGCTTAACCAATCACTTCGCTCTATTCTCACAAGCCTATCATAGCGCTCCGCTAAACCTTTTAAATCTGCTCTCCCCTCTGACAGCTGTCATTTCAGGTGACTCGACGCAACCCTCCTCCACCCCTTCTCACCTCCTGTCCCTCTGAATCCAGGGTCAAGCTAAGCCCCTCCCCTTCAGACCGACCCCAACCATCCATTCACCACCACCAGGGTCAAGCTAAGCCCCTCCCCTTCAGACCGACCCCAACCATCTATTCACCACCACCAGTGTCAAGCTAAGCCACTCCCCTTCAGACCGACCCCAACTATCCATTCACCACCACCAGGGTCAAGCTAAGCCCCTCCCCTTCAGACCGACCCAACCATCCATTCACCACCACCAGGGTCAAGCTAAGCCCCTCCCCTTCAGACCGACCCCAACCATCCATTCACCACCACCAGGGTCAAGCTAAGCCCTCCCCTTCAGACCGACCCAACATCCATTCACCACCACCAGGGTCAAGCTAAGCCCTCCCCTTCAGACCGAACCCAACCATCCATTCACCACCACCAGGGTCAAGCTAAGCCCCTCCCCTTCAGACCGACCCCAACGATCCATTCACCACCACCAGGGTCAAGCTAAGCCCCTCCCCTTCAGACCGACCCCAACCATCCATTCACCACCACCAGGGTCAAGCTAAGCCCCTCCCCTTCAGACCGACCCCAACTCCATTCACCACCACCAGGGTCAAGCTAAGCCCCTCCCCTTCAGACCGACCCCAACCATCCATTCACCACCACCAGGGTCAAGCTAAGCCCCTCCCCTTCAGACCGAACCCAACCATCCATTCACCACCACCAGGGTCAAGCTAAGCCCCTCCCCTTCAGACCGAACCCAACCATCCATTCACCACCACCAGGGTCAAGCTAAGCCCCTCCCCTTCAGACCAACCCAACCATCCATTCACCACCACCAGGGTCAAGCTAAGCCCCTCCCCTTCAGACCGAACCCAACTATCCATTCACCACCACCAGGTCAAGCTAAGCCCTCCCTTCAGACCAACCCATCCATTCACCACCAGTGTCTAGACCCCGGGGGTTTCATCGGATCTCCTCCAACGCCTAATCGCCAAAACTCCATTACATTCATTTGTGTATTCCTGCCAATAAATATGTGTTCTTTCATCAAACCGTCTCTCCTGATTGAACTGCGTTTGTTGGAGATGTCAGAGGAGATGACAGTGTTTCTCCTGCTCTCCTCACACGTTCTACAACGCTGAAACTGCATTCATACATCTGAGCGGCTCAATGGCGATACCCCTGCTCTGAGTCTTATCTTTTCTGACCTGAGGATCCCAAGGTGGCTGAGAGGTTGTTTTACGGGGGAAAGGTTGTAGGTTCAAACCCTGCAGTTGATATACACAGTTATAGCTTTCAGAGCAGACTTATTACATTACAGTTTCAAGGCTGGGATTAAAAATGTAAAATATGTTGTAAATAATTTTAGGGGTAATTGAGGGGTTATTTAGGGGTTATTTAGTTTCTTTTTAGGGTCATTTAGGGGGTTATTTAGGGGTTATTGAGGGGTTATTTAGGGGTCCTGACCTTTGCTCTTGTTGGTCAGTTTTTCTCCTTAACACAAACTAACCCATGAACTGATCTGGGAACTAAAGATGGAGGGAGACGAGATGGTTTCAAACACCTGTTTCGGTCCAGATGTGTGAATACTCATTACTGGCCAATGCCTGACCTCGTGTAGTTTTGGAAGCTAAGTCGCATCGGGCGGCCGCTTTTAAAGTACAAGTACCTCTAAATTGTACTTAAGTACAGTACTTGAGTAAATGTACTTTACACATCTGCTTGTACTTAAATATTTCCATTTCCTGCTGCTTTATCCTCTACATGTCAGAGGGAATACTATAACCTTAGTTACTCTTTATTTATTATAATCAACAAAGCATGCACTGCTCGTCAAGGGGGCGTTCTCAAGCTGCTCATTGTACTTCCTCTATAGATATCTTTGATTAAATCCATATCTACTGCCAACCCACTACTGCCAGTTCTCTGAGTTTGTTGACACTGTGATGTCACTATGTTTACCTAAGATAAAGAAATATAACCTCAGAGGAAATTAGAATCTAATTAAGAGGACATTAATATCATCAGCTGTTTCTCTGTATTATATTTACTGCACACTGATCATTATATGACGTTCCACAGGCTGACACCATAAAGGTGAGTGTGTGTGTGTGTGTGTGTGTGTGTGTGTGTGTGTCTGTCTGTCTGTCTGTGTGTGAGCTTTGATCGGGGGGGAGATGTGGACTCAGCTGACCTGTTCCTGGAAACACTTCACTGGAGGATTATGTAACACATATCAGGTGAGTGTGTGTGTGTGTGTGTGTGTGTCAGAGTATGACTTACTCAGAATTGATGATGTTGACTTTGCACTGATTGCTTTAAGTTAGTAAATGTCACGTTCACTGTTTTTATCTCCAGGCGTTTTACTCAGAAAACAATTCAGACTGTAATCTGTTTCATTCTGTTCATCAGAGGTCTAAAGTACATTTACTCAAGTACTGTACTTAAGTAGAATTTCTAGACACTTGTACTTTACTTGAGTATTTCCATGTTATGCTACTGTGTACTTCTACTCCTCTACAGTTCAGAGGTACATGGTGTACTTTTCCTCCACTACATGTATTTAATACCTTTAGTTACTTCACAGATGTGGATGAATGATGTGAAATATAATCAAGTGTTAAATCAGACTTTAGTTCCACCTGGAGTAAATCCACAAGCTACCCTGCAGTATACAAAGTCATTCAAACTAGCTGCACCTTTACCAGCTTTGAGAACACTTTCATGATCAATCATTATAAAACATATCATATATATTATTCTGAAATGGACCAATCTGCACAATGACTACTTTTACTGTCGCTACTTTCACTATATTTTGATGAGAATACTTTTATACTTTTACTTGAGGAACATTTTGAATGCAGGACTTTTACTGTAACAGAGTATTCCTACACTCTGGTACTTCTACTTTTACTCAAGTACAAGATCTGAGTACTTCTACTTTTACTCAAGTACAAGATCTGAGTACTTCTACTTTTACTCAAGAACAAGATCTGAGTACTTGTACTCAAGTTCAAGATCTGAGTACTTCTACTTTTACTCAAGAACAAGATCTGAGTACTTCTACTTTTGCTCAAGAACAAGATCTGAGTACTTCTACTTGTACTCAAGTGCAAGATCTGAGTACTTCTGCTTTGACTTGAGGAACATCTTGAATGCAGGACCTTATAATATCCGAGTACTTCTTAAACCGATGCATGTAAATAAAAAGACAACCAGTCGTGTTTTCTGGACGTTTTCTTTAATCCTTCATCCGTCCGTTTGCACACCGCTCGACTTCTCATCATCATTATTAATATTATAATAGTTAAGTGCATACAGTGTGTGTTTCTGTGTGAACGTCCTCACAGCAGGTTACAGTCAAATAAGTTAAACACACACCTCTCTCTCTCTCTCTCCTGTGAAACCAGGTAAATAACGTACGCTTCCTTCTTCAGGACATGAGACACAGCGGGGATCGAACCGGCTGCAAAGAGGCTGATAACAGTGATTCAGACCTTTTAAAAACAGAGTGGCAGGAGGGTTAGTCCAAGAGTTAAATATTAAAACGAGAGGAATCTAAAAAGGGGCGTTTCTGACCACCGTCCCATCAGGATAGAGCGCGTAAACAGCTCCTTTAGCACCAGAAAACCACCTAAACGTCTCAGTTCCACCGGGTCGCTCTGATTTAGCTTGTTTTTAGTTAAATATGAGGTCTATGTTGAAAGCAGAAAGTACCAGACACGTGTCGTCATTAAAACAAAGCGTTAAAATAAAAGGGATTTTGTTCTTCATTATTCTAGTTTTATGTTTGGTCATTTGTTCAATCGTCTGAATCGCCGCCCTGACCCCTTTAGACTCTATACAGCACAAATAAACCCCTTTAAAAACGGCAAATGACTAAACATAAAACGCTATATATTCAGTGGCAGCCTAGATATAAACACGGGAAGAAACACAGTAATAATGGACATGAATTGATCATCCGTGGCTTCATGAAGTGGCCGATTTCAGGTACGCCACCAGGTCCGTGCGCTCTCCCTTCTTCTTGATGCCGGCGAAGATCATTTTGGTGCCAGGAATGTACTTCTTAGGGTTCTCCAGGTACTCCATCAAGGTGGCGTCGCCCCAAACGATACCTGGGGAGGAGGAGAGGGGGGGGGGGGGGGTTTAGTCGATTAGGAGAAAAGAGGGGAACGTCTGAGAGACATGAGGGCGAAGTGTAACTAAGTTATCTCTCAATTAACTTTGATTAACAACCTGAGAGGAAATCTAAGAAACCAGAGCATGAGGCGAAGATTATATAGATAGATACTTTATTAAATGCAATTTAAAAGCCTTAAGAAAGGGTCATTTAAGGGTCATTGAGGGGTTATCTACGGGTTATTTGGTGGTTATTTGGGGGTCATGTAGGGGTCATGTAGGGGTCATGTAGGGGTCATTGAGGGGTCCTGACCTTTGCTCTTGTTGGCGTCCGTGTAGGAGTATCCCACCCCCTGGCCGGTCTTGCGTCCGAACAGACCCCACAGGTTGGGGCCGACCTTATGTTTCCCCCCTTCCTCCACTGTGTGGCACTGAGCACATTTCTGCACAAACGCCTTCTTTCCCTTCGCTACGTCGCCCATCGTCAGCTGCACAAACACAACAACAACAACAACAACAACAACAAGGCAAGGTTATTTATACAGCACCTTTCAACACAAGGCAATTCAAAGCGCTTTACAGGGAAAGACATTAAGAGCATGAAACACGTTAGGAACATTAGGAAGCAAAGATAATGAAACATGAATAACAGTTACAGAGCAGAGTGAGAAGTTCAATTAAAAGCAGAGGCAAAAAGACAAGTGTTCAGCCTGGATTTAAAAGTAGTCAGAGTTGTTGCAGGTTTCTGGGAGTTTGTTCCAGATGTTTGGAAATATCCCTCACCAGATCCTCACATTCCTCGACCTCTAGTCTGCCTGTGAAATCAGTTATTTTGACACTTTTCTAACCTTTTTATATTCCTTTCATCCCTTTAGCATCCCCAGACACACATTTCCCTCTGTGACTACCCGATTTGCATCTCTGCCCGATTTGCATCTCTGCCCGATTTGCATCTCTGCCCGATTTGCATCTCTGCCCGATTTGCATCTCTGCCCGATTTGCATTGCCCAAGCGCGAGATGGTCTGCCATATTGGACAGCTACATACGGCAACCCAAATAGGACATTTGACACAGTGGCGTTTCGCAAAGCAGAAGAAAGAAAACTCAAAAAACCTGACAACATGAATCTGAACGAGAGATTGAGTTAATGTTATTACAACGTGACTTCACTATTATTTAACTACTCCTTTTATGCGTTAAGTACATTCTCAGAATAAGTGAGAAATGGATTTAGTTTCTGTTAGACAGCTATCATACTGAAGAAATATTTACTGTGAATGTATGGCATTAATAATTTATATCTAATTACATTAACTGTGAATGTCTTTCATTTTATTTCAAATTAAATAAAATTACATAAAATATTTTTGTATAGATATTTGAGACGTTTATGACTCGCGAATGCGCAATGCAAATGGGGCAGCCGTCTAGATGTCAAGTGTCCTATTTGGGTTGCCGTATGTAGCTGTCCAATATGGCGGACCATCTCGCGCATGCGCAATGCAAATCAGGCAGAGATGCAAATCGGGTAGAGATGCAAATCGGGTAGAGGTGCAGATCGGGTAGAGATGCAGATCGGGTAGAGATGCAGATCGGGTAGTCTCACCCTGTTTTACTGTTACCCGAACCCATCTTTGACCTTTAACCCCTAACCCTTTTCAATTCCCAGAATGAGGATATTTAAACAAACAATATGATTTATTATCGTCTCCAAAATCTCTCCGAAATCTGACACGGTGGGAAATGTCTTTTTTAGCTGTGCTGTCGGCATCTGTGCAAAATATATATATATATATATATATATATATATATATATATATATATATATATATATGCCGTTAATAATTGTGCAATATATACCTGGCTGCTAAATCTTCAGAACTGCTACAGGATGTGTATTTTGTAAATTGTGTAATTCTTCTTGTTTATGCATGCTTCTTAGTTAGCATTAAGCTGTCTTTGGCTCTTTTCTCTTGAAACAATGTGTAAGTTTCCCCTCTAATGAATATTAATACAGGGTTTTTCTTTGACTATTTATAGGCAAATATGGGCGTTACGTGAAGCCCGAATTTCGAGTTGATTGTGATTTATAAAGGGCAACCGGCGGCCATCGTTAGCTGCACAAACACAAACAACAACAACAACAACATTAAAGGTCCCATGTCATGCTTTTCTGGTTCTGACCCGTCCCCTTGTGTTCTGTAGCTTCTGCATGTAAACGGTCTGCAGAGTCACAAACCCTCAAAGTGCACCCTGTAGGGAGTAAAACTCTAACACAGAGAAGACCTGTCTGTGCTGCCCCAGAACGCCTCGTTGGGGATTTCTCTTTTTCCATTGTTTTCTTCTTATAGTGTAGTAAGTACAGTGACGTAACGTCTTTGGACCAATCCGCGGACTTCCTCACACACACATACACAAACACACACACACACACACTCAATCTTTTCTCAGCTGCAGCTCCGCGGATTTCTCAGCCTGAGGCGGCGAGACGCGGCGGGGCTCGGCCTGGGCTCATTCTGAGCACACATGCAGACTCACAGCCAGGCTGCAGGTGTGTGTGTGTGTGTGCTCAGGCTGTGTCTCGCTGTCTCGCAGACCCCACGCAGCAACCAGGACACGATCCCAGTAACCCAGCTCACACTGTCCGCTCCTCGCAGCAGCGAGCCCCGCAACGTCCCGCCAACACGGCACCCAGACCCCACGCAGCATTCTCATCTGTTTGTCATTACTGGTGTCATTTTCTGGTTGCTAACAAACGCCATTGTAAAACATAATCACTGATGTTCAGCTGTAACGGTGGTGGACTCATCAGAACAGAGTGGGCGAGCTGACCAATCAGAGCACAGTGGGCTCACAGGGAGGGGGGGCAGGAGCTCCAACAAGCCGTGTAGGACAGAGAGTGAATACACATACTATACAGAGATGCTGTATGACAAACCAATGTGAGTTTGGAACATTGAACAATGTGAATCTATTCTAGAGACCTCAACAATGGAACTATGATCAGTAGAAATGGCCATGACATGGGACCTTTAAGTCAGGTGAATGACATGATGTGTAGACATAAAACCCAATATCACAAACCATGTGTGTCTAAATAAAACAGATTAAAATATGTGTCAAAGGTCATGAGAAGCTAAATACTTTATATTAATTAAGCAGCTTGTTTTCTATTCTTAGTCTCAGTTATGGCAGGAATCTCATTCTCTTTCTGCCCGGCGACACGTAGTGAAGGTCGTTTGAGGACAAAGCTAAACGTCTACACCTGGATTTTATACTTTCTTTACTCCGCAAACAAGACACTGAGGTCATTTCAGGGAAATCTGACATGGATATAAACCGGAAACAGATCCAAATAAAAAGCCTCGGCTCACGTCACTGTCTGTGGAGTACAACAAATACTTAGCTTAAGATCTGTCAATGATACTGTGGGTGTGAGTGTGTGAGAGAAAGTGAGTGAGTGAGTGAGTGAGTGAGTGAGTGAGTGTGTCCAATACCAGGGAAGCCTTTACAGTGCACACACTTGCTTTAAATAGGCTTCACTATCTCCTACAATAAATGGAAGCTTCCAGTATGAAGCAGTGAAGCAGTGCTTTTCAAATTAAAAGCTCAAATGTCATTTAAAGGTGTACACACACACAAAACAGGTCGTGACTTTCCCTCCCCAGCACTGAGGTTATTTCAGGGAAATCTGACATGGATATAAACCGGAAACAGATCCAAATAAAAGCCTCGGCTCGGGTTACATCACAAGAAAAGGGGTTGTGGAATAAGGGCGCAACGATTTATGTACTTAGCTTAAGATATGTACATGATGAAACTGTGTCTAAAGTGCGCAAAAAACAGCTTTTTTTAAGAGTATGTGGAGTATGTGGTGTGTGTGTGTGTCTGTGTGTGTGTGTGTGTGTCCACTCCTTACACGACCAGTACCAGGGAAGCCTTTACAGTGAATACATAACCAGCCATTAGCTTCACTATCACTATCTCCTACAATAAATTGAAGCTTCCAGTGTGTAGCAGGTAGCGCTTTTCAAAACAAAAGCATTTCTGTCCTTACATGACCCACAAGAAAGAAAACCCGCAGTGAGGAGAACACGACTCACAACGGAGACAAAAAGGGATTGATATCGCCAGTTGCTGAACGTTATCTAGGAGCAGTTATATATTATTAAACGGTATTTTCCCCCCATGTTATATCTCGCACTTGTGTCTATATATCAGGTGTTAACGTCCAATTCCATTCCCTATAATACTACTATAAGATAAAGATAGCATAGGTACCACAACCCAGACAGGCTTTTAATAATCTAACATGGCGGGCTACCCCTCACACACATTCTTCCCATCAAGGACACACACATCATAAAGTTAAAAATAAGCTTCCATGCTCTTATTTTGAAACGTAGGCTTTTTATTTCTTCTTATCCGCGCTTATACTTTGATATTACGGTGACCATCTTTATCCTAGCTGCTAGCAAGGTTAGGGTTCAAGGATGCTTCAATGTCGGCGTAGTTAACGAACACCTTTACTTCCAGGAGAAGACACTAGGAAGGACATACAATATATATATTTAAAACAACAATTAAATCCACCATTTAATGAACCGTTTGAGTAGAATCAAAGATGGATTTACGTAAAGAGAGTAACCGGCGCGATGCACCAAAATGGGCGGCCGGTAGCTAACCGTTAGTTCTCCGCATATCTTCCTCTGTGATCCCTTATATTGTATTTTAGCATCATTTAAACACCAAAACCGACACCCTCAGTGTCTGTTTGATATACAAGCTGAGTATGAAGCGTGATCATTTACCTTTTGGTGGAGATATGCGGGGATAAAGCAGGTTCTTCTCTCGGCTGATGGTTCCTCTCTGTCGGAGAGAAGGTCACTTCACTTTAGAGGCACCGGCTTTCGACGTCATCATCAATCACGTGAGCGGCGATTACGTTAGGATCTCTACGTCGTAGATTCATTCCGGGCTGCGTTCCATTTCTACAAACCAATGTTCCCTTACACGACTTTACATCATTAAACTCCATTAAATCGATTTGTTTTGGGGTTCACATGAATGAAATACATACTAATAAAATACTGATATCTATATTTGAAATATAATGCTGAGATTCTTCGTTATTCTCGTAAAAGGTAAGCCAAGGACACTAGGAAGGAAGCGATACACGTGTGTTGGGATGCGCCCACGCATTCCCTATCTTGCATTGTGGAGCAAGAGGCACCTGCTGGAGTATCCTTATAAGGGCATACATTGAAAAATACATTAAATTAATGGAATAAAAACACAAAAAACCGAGTAAAATACTTGTTACACATTATGAGATTTGGTGCAAGTCCACATAAAATACATATATAATTAAGTCAGATGTGGTAAAGAGGAATAATTAATTTATAGCAGCAGAATATACATTTCTTTATGGGAAGAACAGACTTTTCCAATTATATTCCATTTTATAATGTTTGTGTTTCTGGTAACATCTTCATGAATCTCACTCTATATGAGACAAACATCTGGTTAGCGACACATTGGAATAATTGAGCTATTTTATACGTACATTATTATTTTTGTGAATAAGACAACAATTAATGGATTCACATTTGCTGTAAAATAACTTTAGAAAAGTGTAGGATGGAACTAACTCCCTATACGACAGTTTATATCATAATAACACAGATAAAGTAGGCTGCTTCAGTAAAAGGGTTAACAGCACAATGTGGAGCAGACTATAGCGATCTTAACAATAACATTTAAAAGCAAATTAACAATTTAATAAAACTAAACAAAAACAGGTCTTAACATGTTTTAAAGGTGACCTCAGACAGACGGTCCCACCCTTAAAGAAATAAATTCAAAATGTTTTCAGATAACTCAATAACGTCTACATTTATATTATTGTTAAAGGGTTAAACTGAAAAGAAAGTTTATATCCATTGTACTCTGTCCTCAAAAGGGTCACTCGACACCACACACACACACACACGCAAGCATGCACACACGCACGCACACACATATATATCATTCCTGAGAAACCAACAGGTCACGAGTTTCTGACGCCATTCATCAGCTGACGGGAGTTGACTAGTATACTTAATCCAGCATATTAATACATATGTTTTAAATAGATTAAGATCAACTTGTAATACTTATAACATGTTCTAATTAATATAATTTTCCCGGCTTGATAGTTACTAAACCAATCAACATTTTTGCTTAGATTGTTTGGGAAAATAAACCTGTGATCTCTCGGACCCGGTGGCTGAAAGATGAAATGTTTTGACTTTTATATATTGATTAAAAGATTTCCGAAGTATCCAGAAAGTCACTTTATTTGTCGACTACTTAAACGTTAAACCAGTGGTCGTAGTTTTCCTCTGCTGTACTGTGTTGGAAACTCTCTTATTATATCAATTAAACAATACAGCACGAACAAATACTCTACTTTTATGCTTTTAAACCAAATTAAAAGCATAAAAGTCGTTTTTTTTTACCGATTTTATATCGTATTTGACTGATAATGAAACTTAAATTTCTTGGCACCAATACTAAACTGTCAAATATTATTAGATTATAAAGACATTTCTAATTTACTACATTGTTTAGAAGACCCTTAAGCTTTGTTTTTTGTGTTAAATGTATTGCATATATATATATATATTACTATTTCCCTTTATAGGTGAAATATGTTATTTAATTCAATCATAGTACATTTTTTAAAGAAAAATACTTTTATTCTACACCTTGAAAAAAGCTTTGTCATTAAAAATGATTTATCTTTATAGAAATGTGATTTATATAACCTTAATCAGGAGTTATAAAAGCTTCCTGCCGCATCCTTGTGTAACAGAGTGCAGTTACACCCCAGGGCCTCTAGAGGGAACTGTTCTGCTGTGAAGACGGCTTCATAACTGTGGGGTTTTACACCATCACCTCATCGCCTTTATCCAAATATTAGATTTTAGATTTATTTTACATCATATTTCTTGACTCATTATCCAAGTATGTAGGATTATGGTTGAAATGGCTTCACTGAATTTAAGTTATGTGTAATATAAGTAAACAAAAGCATCCTTTCGTTCACCCATGGGGTTTGTAAGCAGCCTTTCGTTTACCCATGGGGTTTGTTAAATCTCAAGAAGGTATCTGGTGTTTAGGAGGATACACATTTCACTTTTGTTCTTGTTTTATTTTGAGCAATATTTAATTTTATTTATTTTTTATTTATTTTCCAGTTTTTATCTTATTTTATTTTTAGCAATTTTATTTTTTCACTTTAATTTGTATATATATATTTTATTTATTTATTTATTTTTAGCTAATTTTATTTTTATCTTTCTTTTTATGTATTTTATTTGTATTCATTTTTGTCTCTTGTTTTATTTTTTCAACTAGTTTGTATTTTTATTTGTATATATATTTTGTTTATATCTTGTTTTGATTTTGAACTTTTTTTTATTTGTATTTATATTTTCATTTTCTTAAAATGTTTTGCTGATTTCATTTATATTTTTCTCATGGTCCCCCCTTTCTTTTCCCATGATCTCCGCTCCGCACACTAGGGGGCGGTAATGCACCTTCCACTTTAAGTCCCGCCCGGCATTACACCACCAGAAGAAGAAGTAGACATTCCGGAGGAAGAAGTAGCGCGTCACTAGCCTAGCTTCCAGTTTGCATCAAAGATGGAGGACCTACCGCAAAACAGGAGAACCTGGACGACCCGCCCAACAGCCGGCTGTTCGCCGTCACCAGCCGCTCCCTCACGGAGGAGCAGCTGCGGGAAAGCTTCGCTGTTTTCGGGGACGTTCAGGGCGTCTGGGTGGTGAAAGATAAACAGACAAAGGAGTCCAAAGGGATTTCTTACGTTAAATTCAGCAAGTCGTCACAGGCCTGCACCGCCATGGAGGAGATGCACGGGAAGGTCCTGGTGGAGGGAACAAAACCTATTAAGGTAAATAATACAATATAATATATTTTAATATATCGTATATATACAATAATACATGGAGGAGAAGCAGAGGAGGGTACTCAACATATCGAGGTAATATAATATATATACTATAATATATATATACTGTAATGTGTGTGTATATATATATAATACACGGAGGAGATGCACGTGAAGGTCCTGGTGGAGGGAACAAAACCTATTAAGGTAAATAATACAATATAATATACTTTAATATATCTTGTATATACAATAATACATGGAGATAAGTTTACTCAACATATCGAGGTAATATAATACAATATAATACTGTAATATACTGTATATAATACATGGAGGAGAAGCACGGGAAGGTCCTGGTGGAGGGAACAAAACCTATCAAAGTAAATAATATAATATAATATATATATTATAGTATATGTGCTTTAACATGTTGCTGTATCAAAATAGTTTACAAGTTTGGGATCAATAGAGTAAATCGAATCAGGTAAAATATACATCCTGAATATCTGATAAGTCCGGGGTTAGTTTCCACACCTGTGACCTCACGCCTCATTAAATTATAATTACAGATGTTTTGTTCCTGAATGTTTAATTAACCTGTATTTATAAATGTTCTCCTCTCTTGTTCAGGTGTTTATCGCTCAGAGTCGCTCCTCAAACAGGCACCGAGACGTGGAGGATGAAGAGCTGACCAGGATCTTCGTCATGATCCCCAAAACCTTCTCAGAGGAGGACCTGAAAGACACCTTCAAGGTAAACACTCACATCTTTCATTCACCATGACCTTACCTTACTTACCTTACTTACCTTACCCTTATCTTAACCTTATCTTATCCTAATGCCTGTGTTTATCTGCTTCTCTTCCAGGAGTACGGAGATATTGAGTACTGTGTGATCATCAAGAACAAGTTCACCGGGGAGAGTAAAGGCCTCGGATACGTCAGATACTACAAACCCTCCCAGGCTGCCTTCGCTATAGAAAACTGCGACAAAAGTAAAATGCTGCTCAGATATATTTGACTAGTGACTGTAGTTTATACTTTAAAGGTCTCCTATCAGGCAAAATGCACTTTTTGATGTCTTTTCTACATCACCATGTGCCCCGGTGTGTCAGGAGACTCACAAAGTGTCAGGAAATAAAACCCTCCGTACCCACATCTCTAAAAACGGGGGCTTTTGTAAAGCAACAGACCCAGAATCAGCACTTTAGTATCAGGGCTGAAATAGAGGGATATGAGGGGATTTCTAAAATGCATGATCTGTTTGGTATTTTGAGCAAAACACATCATAGACATGTTTTTTATATATTTGTATATATCTGAGACCCATCATATATGCCTAAAAATAGCAAAATAGGAGACCTTTAATACTTGCTTGACATACAGTTAACTAAATATTTGACGTTGTTACTTAATTAATAGATGATGTTTCTTCTTGCACTATTTCTATTCTATTTTATTTGTATTTACTTGCACTATTTTATCAGTTTTATTGTGTTGCTCTGATGGAGGAGCCTGTGGCCTCAGATTTCCATTGATATCCCTTCACTGTAGTAGCTATGCACACATGATGATAACAGTCTTGAACCTTGTTTTCAGGCTACAGGGCGATCCTGGCTGAGCCTCGCTCTAAAGCCAACGTGACGGAGGAATATTCTGGAGGGGCGCCCAGAGGAGATTACTCCGGAGGAGGAGGGGGAGGAGGAGGGGGAGGAGGGGTCCAAGACTCCACAAACCAGTACGCCTTCCCCATGGGTAGGTACTGGTTTCACATTTTGGAAGTTATTGGTTTTCTGAATGTGTTTTTGTTTGTTATCCTGTGGTTTACACAAGCTGAAGATACTTTAACGGTTGCTAACGAGGGTCTAAATGAGACGACTAAACGTCATCACACC